>VCAZ01000080.1:980087-1470087 GCA_005784505.1 Bagarius yarrelli
GATACTATAGCCATTGTAAACTACTACACACGACATGACCGAAACTGTTAAGAAAATATGGGCTGCGCGGGAACCAAAGAAATGCTATTCCTTTCCATATTGGATTTACAAATCAGAGGGGGATCAGACTGAGATGAATCGTCAAGAAAACACGGTGATGGCCTGGGGAGACTGTGGTGGTGAGCCCAATAACCCTTTGAACCGATTGGAGGGCCAGCACTGTTAGTGAGATCCGGAGGGATCACACAGTCAGTTTGGGTTCCTACATCACAGGTTCGAGGAAGAAAATTACACGCACAGGCGAAGTTTCGTTGAGTGTATGTAGATGGAAAGACGATCCAGAAAAACACTGATTTCCCACACTTAACAGGCTAGTTGAGAACGCCACATTCGTCTGATGTACTCTCTAACGTTCAGTAGCTAAGCGGGCTAGAGATAGAAAGGAAATTTAATTGAGTACCACTGGTCATGATTCTTTCATATAATAAACTCATAGAAAAATAGATAATTAGTAGCTGTGTGTCAAAGTAACCTGAATTATTAAGAAATAATCTAAATAGGTGATTTTTTTTTATTTGAGCACTAAAAATATAACATATATAGCACTACAAAAAGAGGAGTAAGAAAAATAGAACTTACACATTGCTGTGTAGAAAATATTGCAGAAAAATCCACAATTGAAAACAAGCCTCGATTTGTGTAAGTGTGCAGGAGGTGAACAGGTTTATAAGAACTGTTGTTTTTTTTTTTCAAACAAGAGTCCAGTATTCGGTTTTAATGGTAAATCATTTTTAAGGATGGATATCTTACAAAAAATATAGTTTTAATGGTAAATCATTTTTAGGGATGCATATCTTACAAAGATATTTAGTTTTAATAAGGGAAAAAAAAAAGATAACTTAAAACATTACACTCAAAAAGGTTGAAAATAATGGGAATTTTGTTAGTTAAAAACAAAAGGGGGGGCTGAAATTCGGCAGGTATAAAAGGGCAGGATTGACAGTAACTTTTTGCATTTGCCTTGGTATTGTACTCTGTCACAGAGATATTTACTTTGCTTGTGCCATTTATTGCTGAACAGATTGCCTTATGTGGATGCTTTGAATGCTTGATGACTGCAATAAATTGGAGTTTTTTGCTCTTCTCACCTTGGACTCAAGAATCTTTATTTGTTTAAAAAAAAGTTTATTATTTTCTTTGACAGTTTGAGTTAAAACATAAAGGTAATTGACTCAACACGAGGCACCCCTGCGAATGTGTCTGCTCGGAGACGGGCTCCGAGTTCCGACAAACCCTCCGGCCCTGGTGATTTGCCACTTTGCATAGATCTGATTGCCAATGCTATCTCTTCGACCGTAAGGTCTTTTTCCAATTCAGCAGTCATCTCTGGGTCTACGGAGGGGACGTGCACTAGTTTTAGGAACTCCTCTATCGAGGGAGGGTCCACAACTGGCTCAGCCTGCCGTGTTGATAAAAGATCAAACTCTGTCTTCAATAATACAAGTTTTTTCACTGCTAAGCAAAAGGTGTGCAAATATTTAGCATATCTAGCTTTAGTATTTTATCCGTCAATTCTTTAAGCCAAGCAGTTTTGTTTTTATTTTTATTTGCACAATATGAAATTATCTGGCCATGTAGATATGCCTTTCATGACTCCCATATAGTTAAAAAAGACATAACTGGCATTTGACCTCTAGAAATAATGCAATTTCAGAGGAAATAAATTTGGTAAAGGTTTCATCCGAAAGCAGCGGAGAATTGAATCTCCAGAGACGATTGGGGGGGCCGTGATCTAAAATAACTATAGCTCTGTAGTCACATTCAGTAACAAAGTTAAGAAGTCTTCTGTCCAGAAAAATATTATCTATACGGGAGTAGGTCTTATGGACGGGGGAAAAAAAGGAGTATTCTCTGAAGGTAGGATTGCGAAACCGCCACACGTCAGCTATGCCATAGGATTTGATGAATAGTTTAATCGTGCGTGCCGATTTGGACAGCGAAGTCTCCTTAATTGAACTACGATCTAAAACCGAAGGGAGTATACAATTCGTGTCACCACCAAGAACGAAATGGTGTGATGACATGTTTGGCAAATGAGAGAAAAGTTTTGAAAAAAATGCGGGGTTGTCCCAGTTCGGTGCATAAATGTTAGCCAAGATGACTGGAAGAGAATAAAGCTTCCCCACCACAACAACTTACCGTCCAATGGGTCAGCCTCTACCCTAGTCATTGTAAATGTAGTTTTTATTAACAAGTATGGCTACCCCTCTAGCCTTCGAATTAAAATTAGAATGATATACCTGTCCCGTCCAGCTCCCTCTAAGCCGAAATGATCTATCATACGTAGATGGGTCTCCTAAGGGTACGCAATATCGACATTAAGTTGTTTTAAATGCGCAAACACCTTTTTGCGCTCACTTAAGTGGCCTAACATTCCAAGTAATGAAGTTGACTGAGCAGCCACCCACCCCTCTGGGAGTATTAGAATCAGTTATGTCGAGGGGAAGTGTTTGTACATATGAAACTTACAAAGGACACATAATAGTAATTGAAAAGAAAGAACAGACATCTGTAGAAGTAACTCTGGTGAATAAACAAAACTAAACAAAACTAGTACCCCCCCTTCCCCCCTTTTAACACCTACAAAAACAAGGTGAGCACTATTCCTCTCTAAAACAAATCCACACATTAAGTGTTTGTGTGCTATCGAGGCAACAGCCCTGGCTCCCGCCCATCCCTCTATATCAAAATAGCTTAAATAGCACTTTATGCAATTATATTATACGCTTTGATGCATAGAACAATAAAATAAACATTATACCAGCGGAACATATAATATTATATGTCCTTTTGAAATATAGCCAAGCAACAAATATTACTAAAAGTAATTTAACAAAATTTAACAAATTATTTAACAAGAAACAGATAGAAGGTGAGGAAGCTTAAACAGTGCTTTTAAAATAAAGATATTCTGTGGTATTGAAAACAGCAGCAAAAATGTTTAAATTAGTTTTAGAAATAAATCAGAGCATCACTGAATAACACACTTCTACCCCTTATGGTGAAAACTAGAGATTAAAAAAACAAAGCTTTTGAGCCTTTGTAGAAATTATGTCCTTCTTGATATACCTCATGGCTTCTTTTGCATCTGTGAATTCTTTTTCTTTACCATCATGTGAGATCCGTAATCTGGCTGGGAATAGAATTCGAAACCGCACGCCCTGACAATTACGTAACAGGTTCCAGACCTCAGTGAACTTTTCCTCTAGCCTTAGCAATGTTGCCGTATAATCCAGAAAAATAGCAGCTGGTGTCCCGTTAAATTTCATTGGAGCTCGAGTGCGCATGCATCTCAGCACCTTAACACAGTCTTGATATGCCATGACGAGGCCGAGAAAATGCGAGAAAATTAAAACAAACTTGCATTACACAGGACAGAGCCAACCTTAACAGAGCCAACCTCAGGCACATGGCGCCAAACTTTTATCATAACATCACATGCCATACCAGGGGTGACGTGGCCGCTTTGCAAAAATGCACTGGATGACATAGACTGGGAAATGTTTCGGCATTGCTGACAACATCAATGAGTTTATGGAAGCAGTAGTGGAATTTGTCGGGAAACTAGCGAATGACAACGTCCAAAACAACGTGATCTGCACTTTTCCTAACCAAAAGCCATGGGTGGATAAATCTTGTCGCCAAGCAGAAACAGCATTCCCGAGAGACGGCAGCCAAGAACGAGTACAAGAACGTGCCATCTAAGAGATCGCCGCAAGAAATCCACAAACAATGCTATCTCACACCTCATACATAATACACTTAGCCACCTGGACAGTAAGGGGGTAATTATGTTAAACTGCTGTTTATTGATTACAGCTCAGCATTTAACACCATCATCCTATTCACACTCAGCAGGAACTCGGGTGACCTAGGATTTTAACAGGCAGTTAAAATAAATAATCACGTCTCCGCAACCTTCAGCATTAGGGCTCCAGGGATGGATCCTAAGCCCCCTGCTGTACTTTCTCTACACCAATGACTATACTGCCATGACCAGCTCTACTTATATTACTAAGTTTGCTGTCCATACTGTGGTAATAGGCCTGGTCACTAAATATGATGAGATAGCCTACCTACCGCTGCTAAGACATTCCCAGTGATTCTCCTTGATCTCCTCCCACTAGTTGTCGGACTATTTGTCAGACATAAAGCCCTATGTTAGGTGTTAGCAGGATTGTGGTGGAAATTTATCCAAAGGTAAAGGACACAGTTAAATCAGCATTCAGGAGATAAATATAAAAATGATAAGTTTGTGCCTGTGTTGATAGCCACAACAGCCTTGGGCATTGAATATTTTGTGCGGAGTAAGATTCTTCACTTCTCCTTTTTATTATTAAGCTGAATACAACAAAGCATTATTCATACTTAAATTATAAGTCTCAAAAAACACATATATAAATAAAAATTCCACGATAGTGCTGAGCATGACCGGGGTGTGCATGCTATAGGGCAACCCAGGCCTGCCCAAGCTTTAAGGGTGAAATCCTGGTAATTACGTGTTATTGAGATTTGCCCTCAACATAGTGTTAAAACCGTCCAGCGTGCCACGCCGTGGAGCGGGTATGAGGGGTGGAGCACCTGGGCTCACCAGGCCTCTGTGAGTTGCATGCCATTGGAAAATTGCCTGCAGCATTATGCGGGTCAGCGTGTAACGTGCAGAGGTCAAACAGGCGCTGTCAAGAGGTCAAGGACCCGACCTGTTTGCGGGCACCTTGGTTACATAAGCGGGCGAAAAGTAGAGGAACTCCTTTACCCCGCCTGGTGTGAACTCTAGGAATGTGGGTGTGGCCGACAAAACCTGGAGGTCTCCAATTGTAAGAAAGAAGGAGACCGCCAGAACTCAATGACCTTAACCTTCCTCAGCCTGAGCCACGGAGAGCACGCAGTAACTGCTTACACTGTGGGTAGTCGGCGCTCTCTAGCATGCTTGACGCCAAGGCAAGCTACACAATGCGTCCGAGCCTTGGATAAAACTGTGTGAACAGAAATGCTTGTAGTTCATCTTCACCACTGTCTTTGTATTTCTTTTAACCATGATGTTTGACAAAAGCTCAAACCATGCGCTGAAGAAAAGAAGCCTGCTTACCTTAGCTGGATGCTCGTCTTTGTATTACCTGGTCTATGACGTTAAATCACCTGTGATCGCAACACGTATTATGTGCGCACGCATGAGGTGGTAACACAAAGCCATAAATTATGGTCATACAAAAACCAAGATGTCATTCAGAATTTTACGATATTCAGATTTTATTAAAAAAGAAAACAATTTGATTGTTTCTGTTTCTGTAGGTATTTGGAGCCATAATGAACAGAAATTCCATAGGGGTTTTTTTCCGTTTTTGAAATCGGTAGTTTAAATTCCGTGGATATTTCGTGTATGGGCTTAAATATTTTTCATTATCAATTTCAAACAAGCATTTCTCATTGATTTCAGTTTTTTTTCTTGTCATGTTTTTTAATGGTTATACAGTATTTAGTTTGTTTTCATTTTTTGTTACTTGAAAAATACTGGCCCTAAAAAGACTAATTCATTGACATAAAATAATTGACAGATAACAATCAAATGTGTTCCATTTAGATTTGGTTTTTATTAGAAAAAAATTAAGATTTGTGATAAGTACGGTAAGGGTTAAAACATGTAAATAGCAAAAAGTAAAAATTATTTCTATAATTATTTCTATAATAATATAAAAACTACCTAAGCAGCAACACATGTTGAAATTAAAAAAAAGGGAAAATAGTTTTGGGAAAATAGTATTTATTTATATGCTGTTGATGAGACAATTAAAAATTAAGTCATCTTAAATACTATGTTGCTATAACAGAAAAACAATTAAACATCAGTGTGGGCTACATAGGCAGTCCTCCATATCCTTAAGCTCCTGAAGCTCTTCACAACGGGGGTCACAATGAAGTGAGAGAAGGTGCCGGGCTAAAGGTATCACAGACAGAGCAGACGTTCTCTCTCCTCTGTAAGATAAAAAGCAGTTTATAATTAAATTAATGTAACAATTTTACAAAATAAGCACTTAATGTATGCCCAGTGTAACTGATAAGGCTGTACTAATGTAAATATTAATACTATATAATTAGAATATTTAAATTATATATTTTTTTTCGTCACAGGTTTAATATTATTGTAGTTTATTTTACAGAGCTGTATTAATTTTTCGCCAAGATCTTTTATTAATGATGGGAGAGTCGGACTGTACAAAGTGGGTTTCTCAAGGGTACACAGCTGTTTAGTCCCAATCTCAGGTTCCCTTGGCATTGCGCGTGTAAAAATGCTCTTATTTTCACAATTAAACCTAGCTGTGAGTTCGAATGTTGCTTTTTTTTAACGATTTAATTTTACCAAATGTTTTAATGAGCGCCAGTTACAATCATTTAAGATTTTTTACTGACCACATTTCTTCAAGATGATGGTTCTTCACTATCCTTTCAGTTTTTAATGATGCAGTTTAGGTTAGCTCAGGTTGATGCTTGGTAGCACTGAAGAGTTTAAGAGCAGTTGAGTCGGTGGGATGGTGGGTCAGGTGTATAATGTCTATTATCATTTCGGATGCTCGTTTTCTTACTCTGGTGGAGTACAGTTCTTAAAAGTAGACACAAACACAAATATTTCTCTGGGCAGTCTAGACTGTTCTCTGTAGTCTTCTAACACTTGACCTGGTTACTTAATCAAACCAGTCAGTAATTGGCATACATCGGACAGACTCAATGATAGCTGAGTAAAACTGCATTAGCAGGGAAGGTTGAATTTCATCAGCTAGGGAAGAAATGTCCTGTAGGCCTCTCCACACCAATGCAGGGTCAATGGCTAAAAAAAAAATGTTTTTCAGCTTCATAGTACCTCCACTGATTTTTCAGTCTATTTCTGGCCTGAGAGTACAAGTTCAATCAAAAAGTCATATTGCTGCTTGTGGGACTGAGCAATATGAATTCTTGGCAGTAGTGTAGCAGGCATCAAATATACAGTGGTCTCTAGTGGGGCATGAGACATACAGTGGTCTCTGGTGGGGCATGAGGCATACAGTGTGTATATTGGCAGTCCATGGGTCGAAGCTTTGCTTTGTAAAAGTCTTCCAAAATAATGATAAGAGTTTTGATGCTTCATGTCTGCAATGTGATCAACCATCTGTTGCAGGATTCTCAAGCAGTCATGTGGTGGGATGTATTCACTTACCAGAATAAACAGCAAAAAGGAGAGAGGCTTGCAATTAATAAATAGTGCTTTTAGGTAAGGACAGCACATCATCTTGTATACCAACATTCATTGATATAATCCTTTTTGTTTCCCCCAATTATTAGGCAATGCTATCCACTCCTAACAGCTGAAAACCTGCCGCATGTAATGCACCACCTAAAATAGCTTTATGCAGCCAGGTTGTTATTAACACAAAACAACGGAGAAAAAAATCGTTCTTCCACTTTGTTCATATTGGAGCGGAGATTTACCAAATAAATATTTGGTAACAAAGTTCTTCGCAATAAGTTATCTGATTTTCTATGTCCCCTTTTTACTGGGTCGTGCTAAATTCACTAGGTTTTTTGTTATGCAGAACGGGTTTCCCTTTTGAAACGCTATGAGGATACTTACGAATGCTGCGGTATGAGGCACGTGTAAAATCAGTCCAATCAGTAAGCAACACATCATTGCCGGGTGATGTAAGAGACTAGGCAGTACAAAGAAAAGCATCAAGCAACGCTAGGGTAAGCTTCTTTTATTCAGCGTGTTTGTGTGTTTAAGAAAACAGAAATATTGGAATTATGTCCAAATGTAAGAGCAAGAAACTGGTGGTGCTTTAGGCAGCGTGCTTGTTTGGGTGTGAAGTAGGCTGGTTCGGCTCGAGTGCAAGCAGCGGTATAATCAGGGGATGCACCGGGTTAAGCAGACACTGGTTAGCTATCAGTCAACTGAAACATTGTCATTGCTGAAGGCCTAAAATAGAACTTTTTTGTTTCATGTTGCAGGAAATAGCAGAACCCAGTGGACCGCTTGACTCATACAGTTTCTAGTTATCCACAGCTCTGCATGGCTATCTGTCCATTCTAAGGGTCTAATGGTGGCCTTGGCTGCTTACCACACCTTTTAAGGTTGCCCCTCTTTTTTGCCTCAACACACAGGACAGTGGCTGGCACCGGCATCATCAGGGCTGTGCTTTAAGGACCCTCTGCTTTCTGGCAGACACTTGTGATGATGTGGGTTGTCTTCTCAGTACACATTTGTGAGGCAAACAAAAATTGCTATGATGGCACTGGCATCTCCATTCCATTGTGTTTCGACACAGTTCAAGTTAAAAAGGAACGTCTTTAAGGTTATGTATGTAAAAAAAATGTTCTTTCCAAAATGCTGCCTTTCTCAACCATACCGACATAATGTCTACGTGCTGGTAAAATAAAGCTTACCGTAGCTTTACTGGATGCTTTCTTTAGTACTTTGTGGTTGCTTACTTTACCCACCTGTGATGCGCTGCACTCGGATTGGACTAATTTCTTTAATCTCCTTGGAACAAAAAAATGGTACTAATGGCTTTTGGTATTTATTTACAGTTACCACCTTTGACAAGCATCGTGATGAATTCTATATGAGCAGTTGAGGGTTAACAGTAGGGCTGTGCAATTTAGGGAAAACATCTAATTGTGATTTTTGACGATTATTGCGATTCAGTGTGCAGCACAAACTTTATAGATTCCTTAATTCCTTGTAGTCCATCAGATGCAGTGTGCCTTTCTACCAAATAGATAGTGTGTCACCAGCAGAACTTTCAGATGACTTTTTAGCAACACACTCCTCAAACAGCCTATGGCACTTTTTCACTTTTGCAAATTATATTTTTTGTTCGGTGTCTGTCACCTTCAAAGCCGAAATAATCCCATATTATAGAATTGCTGTTTTTTGGGGTATTAATTGGCAAAAGTATTCCTCTGACTCAGAAAAAGCCATTTCTACACGCCTTCCTTTTTGTTTTTTTACGGTGAGCATTACATAAACATGGCCAACACTGATTAGCTGTGCACACTCAATGAAACATAATGCATACATTGTTTGTCTTTTGTTTTACTCCTTTAAAATAATGTTAATAATAATGTTAGATCTTAATAAAAATTAATAACCACAATTAACACAGTTTGCACAATTTTAATTAAAAATTAGTGTTGGTCAAATGAGCAGTTAAAATGTTAAATCAAAATTGTACTTGTGTCTTACCCATTGAAATAAAGCTGGGCAAGTTTAAATTGCTGTTTCCCAAGCTCCACACTGTTCTTTCCATACTGGGACCCAATGGCAGTAATGCTCCTTTTTAAATGTGCTGCAGCCTGCCTCCAAAGCCCTGCAGAGTAAAATAACTGTTAATATATTTGTGTGCTTATTGCAAGGATTGTATGTATTATTTTGCCTCATTATTAAATTATTTTATTATTTAAAGAACTTTCAGCAACTTATATCTGTTTAATTTTCAGATAGTAAAGGTTATTTAAAAAAATAAAAATATGCCATTCTCACCCATGGTAGCATATGCTCGGGCCATTGCATCGGCTAGTTCACCTTGCAGTGGGTGCGTCTCCATCAACATACTATTAGCCAAATTGTTTGCTTTCTGCAGGATACTTAGGGCATCATCTTAGTCAAAAAAATAAACGTTACATTAATTTAAGTATTTATATAACTTGTGGAAAACATTGTTTTTTGTATACACTCACAATAACACTATATTGCTAGATAAAGTAGCTAATCACAACATATTTTCTTGCTGTAAAGTTGAAGAAATAATTAGATAATTAGACAGGTTAGCTACAGATAAGTAGATAGATACAAAACAGAGATAGATTTTTTTAAGTAGAGAATTTTTCAACTTGACAAAAGCGAGAGCCTCTGTATAGGTTTTTAGGCAACAGCCTCACAAGTGTGGGTGAGATTTGACAGTTGTACCTTAAATCACAAATTTATTGAACCAGAATATAAACGTAAAAAAATTGCTTTATTATTTGTTTTTGTCTATAACACAAATAGAAAAGCCCAACCAATATATTAGTTTGCAGATTTCTATCAGCATATACCTCGGTGTCGATGAGTATGCCACCGATATAAGCTTATTTATTTATTTATTTTAATTTACAGAAAATAACACTTGTAAGTAGGTAAATGCTTGAAATGGAGTAATTACATATTTTATTCAAAAAAACTTGTTTTGCTAATAGGGACATGCCAAGTCTTTTACTTGCGAGGTCTGTTGAGCATGAATAGTGTCCGTATCTCGAAATAAAAATTCCAGTTCAAATAAAGAAAACAAAAACCCACCCCCAAATACAAACAAATTAAGTATAATTAGCACAAATTTACTACTGTCTGAATCCTCTTCGGATAAATGACAGCAAAAAATAGAGCTGCATTTACTCATTCCTGAGTATGCCTGACTTATTTCAGATTTCTGTTTTAATCCATGTTACACACAGGACAACTATAAGTTGTGTACTCCACAAAACTGGCCTTTATAGAAGAGTGGCAAGAATAAAGCCATTGTTGAAATGGCAAGAACTTCTGTTTGCAGTTTGCCACAATTCATGTAGGGAAAAATTACAAAAATACAAACTCACCACACTTTTCAGATTTTAATTTGCTTAAAACAAAAAAAATAATTTATACAATTTATCATTTTCGTTCCACTTCACAATTATGTGCTACTTAATGTTGGTCTATATACATAAAATCTCAATAAAATACATTAAAGTTTGTGCGTGTGAGGTGACAAAATGTGAAAAAGGGGTATGAACACTTTTTCAAGGAACTGTAGCTACAGTTGTAAAATGTTGTACATTACATGCCATACTACTAATTCTAATAATAATAATAATTATTATTATTATTATATTAAAAATAATCAATTAGCAGTAAAAAAAAACTGATTAAATTTAATGTTAACTAACATGCTTCTCATACATCGGCCATTATTTTCCAAACTGAGCATGCTTTAAAAAATGCAGCCTAAGACAAAACTTCTCATTATATGATGGAAACTAATATTTACAACTACAAACTCAATAATTATCATTTAATAGTAATGGAAAAATGCTATTAAATAGAAAATAAAGATTATTTCTGCAATCAAAAATAAAACTTTAAACCTATTCTTAAGAGTAATTTTTCCTTCGAAAAGTCAACTTAAGTAAATGTAACAAAGTAAACGAACTTTGTTACATTTGCCCACCTTTGCTAGTTTTAAAGATACAAAGCAAGACATCTAAATGATGTTCGAGTTGTGACACCCGGGGGATTATATGTATTGCACCTTTTTTAAACATTAAGCCATGTGTGTAGCATAAAATGCATTTCTGTTGCAAATGAAAAACACTTGCACCAGAAAATAGGTCAATGACTTACTTGTTTGATGGTTCTCCATAAGATCTAAAGCTTGTTCCAAGTGGTGTTGAAGTATTTGCATTCTTCTTCGCAGCTCTGTATTTAAGATGTAGTTATCACAGGACAACTGTGAACATACATGGACATCCCCACTAACCTGTAAAAATAAGCAAAATCTTAAACAATCCTCTGAAATTTAAATGTGGAATATGTTTTAATCCTTTTTTCTTTATTTTGGAAAACCCTCAAATCTGCATATTCACATAATAATTTATTTAGTGACAGCAGCACAATGCAAACAACATGCAGATACAGGTCAAAAGCTTCAGGTACTTCAGGATCAAAGATCAGAATAAGGAAAAAGTCTTTTTGATTTTAAATGAAGGTTGTTGGCACTATTTCTAAAACTGCTTATTTTCTGAAAAAAAAAAAAAAAAAAGATGGATGAAATAAATGAAATCATGGTGCAGCCAAGGATAGATTATGTCTTGGCATTGTAAACATCCCAAACTTTCACAAAATTACTGCACCTCAAATGTCACCTTCTTCATCCAGGTACTGTTATCATCTCATCTTGTATGGTAGAATAAGTACACAATTTTCAAAAGAAAATGCAAATTGTATTTGCATTTAAGTTTTCTACATGTTTCGTCATGTCCCTGGGCTGAGCTGACACTGGTAGGGTAAAGGTACCCTGCTATCTTAATTATATTTATGCTAAAATGAAATTGTAGAAAAACTTACAAAATAAATCTTTAGGCAAGGATAAGAAATAGCAAAAATCCAGCTTTATTTGCAGTAAGCCAAAAACATGTTTAAAGGAGCTCTTAGAAAGTATTTCTCCAACAAAAAAGTTGACACAAACTGTGTCTCTCAGTTAAGAGGCAAAACTAGTGCAAAGTTCCTGTCAAAATCCCCTCTATTTATTCCTATTATTTTTTATCTAAGCTTTAAAGGCTCCCTTTCTGTTAATTATTATGCATTATTACTTGAGTTCTGGTGTACCTCCCCTTCATTTAAGTTTCCACCACCTTTTTTCTATCTTGTTAAATTCCCAATATTTCCAGGCTTTTTCTATTCTTATTTTAAAAACTGCAGCTACATTAAAGTTGCCATTTCTGAAAATGTCAGAATCTCTTTCAATGCTCTGACTGACACATCTTATTTTAAGTTGATTATGCTATTGCTTTCACCTCTCCCCCACAGCTCAATCCCCTAAACAGCGGTTATCTGGGCCACAGGCACAGGCATTACTATCAATGTTTTACACCTGGTTGCTGAATTTACCTGCTTCTTGGAACAACTCTGCCTTCTATTTCCTCTTAGACAGTGAATACAGTTTTAGTTCTTAATAACCCCTTTTATTAACCCTCCTCTGCAAATAGTTTATTTCTCAATAAAGTATTATACACTGCATTAAAAAAGTATTTATACCCCTTGAACTTGTCACCTTACAACCACAAACTTAGATGTATTTCATTGAGATTTTTTGGAAAGACCAACAGAAAGTAACTCATAATTGTGAAGTGGAATGAAAATGATACATGCTTTTCAAAATTTTAAGCAAATAAAATGTGTGGTGTGCATTTGTATTTACTGTCAATACTTTGTAAAGCCACCATTCGCTGCAATTACAGCTGCATGTCTTTGGGGGTATGTCTCTACCAGCTTTGCATATCTAGAGAATTTTTGCCCATTCTTCTTTGCAAAATAGCTTAAGCTAATTTTTTTAATGTCTTTCTTCTTGCCACTCTTCCATACAGGACAGATTTGTGGAGTACATGATATTTGTTCTGTGGCTCTCCTTGCCATTTTTGGATAATGGATTGAACAGTGTTCCTTGACATGTTCAAAGCTTGGGATAACCTAACCGTGCTTTAAACTTCCTCACAACTTTATCCCTGACCTGTTTGTAGAGTTGGTCTTTAAAATGCTGTTTGTTTACTGGTGTTCTCTAAAAAAAAAACACTGAGGCCTTCACAGAACAGGTGGTTATACTGAAACTAAATTAAATAGAGGACTTTGTTAACTAATTAGATGACATACAATTATACAAATACAAATCCACACCACACTTTTCACTATTTGTTTAAAATTTTGAAAACCGTATATCATTGTTGCTTCACGTTACAATTATGTGCAATGAAATACATCCACGTTTGTGGTTGTAAGGTGACACTTTTATCCCTGTGATGCCGCTTTTAATCATGAATAGTGGTTACAGAACTAAAAGTGTCCAAGGGTTCCTGAAATTTACAGTATTTATAACAAACACCAAGCGCTTTCATAATCCTTAATACTTTGGTCAAATATGGTCTAAAAAGGCACTGAATGCATTTACCTAAAAATACTTCAAAATAAATACATTTTATGGTGGATATTTATATTTTATTATAACGCCCTCCACAATCTAGCCACAGGTGTTACAAGCTAGTGACTTTGTTACCAGTCCCAGCCTGGATAAATAGAGAGGATTGTGTCAGGAAGGGCATCCAATGTAAAACACTGTCAAATCTAAATATGTGAATCATCACTTGTAATTTTTTACCAGATCAGTCGAGGCCCAGTTTTCGGCTACTGTTGGTCAAAGGTGGTGAGGACAAGGATGTGTTAATAGGCAAGAGTGTAGGATTGAGAATACGGACGCTAAATGTTCGGACAATGACAGGGAAAGGTAGAGAGTTGGTTGATATGATTGAGATGGGGGGGTAGATATATTGTGTGAACAAAAGACCAGATGGAAGGGTAGCAAGGTTTAAAGTCGCTCTGGATAAGGGCGTCTGCCAAATGCCATAAATGTTTTATTATGATGTGGATAGAAAGAGAAATGGGGTAGAGGTGATCCTAAAAGAGAAATTTGTTAAGAATGAAGAATATAAAAAGAGTGCCAGACAGGTTGAGGAGTTAAAAGTTAAAGAAGTTAAAGAAGTTAAAAATTGAAGGGCTGATGGTGAATGTGGTGAAAGTGGTTAAGCCCCACAGGTAGGTTGTGGGTAGGAAGAGAAAGAGTTTCTGAAGTGAGTTAGATGAGGTAATCGTGAGTATTCCCAGAGGAGAGAGAGTAGTGATAGGCGCAGACTTTAATGCACATGTTGGTGAGGTCAACAGAGGTGATGAAGTGTTGGGCAGGTCAGGAAAAGAAACAGTGGACTTTGCTAAGAGAATGGAGATGGCTGTGGTAAATACTTATTTCTAGAAAAGAGAGGAACATATAGTGGCGTATAAGAGCGGAGAAAGGAGCACACAAGTAAATTACATCTTATGTAGACAAAGTGATCTGAAAGACATTAGTGGCTGTAAAGTTGTGGTGGGAGAGAGTGTAGCCAGACAGCCTAGGATGGTGGTGTGTAGGATAAAGTTGTTGGTGTGGAAGAAGAGGAGATCAAGGGTAGAGAAGAAAACAAACTGGTGGAAGCTGAAAATGGAAGAATACTGTAAAGAATTTAGACAGCAGTTGAAACAGGCCCTGGGCAGTCAATTATTGTTTCTAGATAAATGGCAAATTACAGCAGAAGTGATCAGGCAGACAGGAAGAAAGGTGCTAGGTGTGTCATATGGAAGGAGAAAAGGAGATGGTGAAATGAAGTTCAGGATAGTATTCAGAAGAAAACATTAGCCAAGAAGAAGTGGGACATGGAAAGGTCTGAGAAAAGTAGACAGAAATACTAGGATTTATGGCACAGAATGAAGAGGGAATTGGCTACGGCCAATGACTTATCTGCTTTTGGCTGACAGTCATGAAAAACTGATGTGTTGCTGCTTTAGCCTATTCACTCAATGTTTGCTGTGTTGTGCGTTCTAATATGCTTCTATGCTTAGTTGTGATTAATTTTATTAGCTAAATAATGTCATTAACGACACTAACATCAACATCCATTATCATAAGTGTGTTGTTAATGACAAATATTATTTATCTAATTCATCAAGGGAAACTCGTTATGTTACCTTAAGGAAGCTTCCACAATTTTCACACTTAAGTTTTTTGCTTTTATCTGCTAGCTCCAGCCTGCATGCATCACATTTACAGTGGAAGAAGTACTGCGACATCAACAGGTGCTGGCGCTTCTCAACATCCATTCTGCTACAGTGGGGACCTGGCAAAGAAAGGTATAATAATGTCACAAAATTAC
Organism: Bagarius yarrelli; assembly: GCA_005784505.1. Lineage (NCBI taxonomy): Eukaryota > Metazoa > Chordata > Actinopteri > Siluriformes > Sisoridae > Bagarius > Bagarius yarrelli. The sequence continues at coordinate 995,643 of VCAZ01000080.1, forward strand.
ATTTACATAGATCTACGTATAGCAAATGTTAAGCTGGCAAACATACTCTTTATAGACAGCATCAATACAATACTGAAATCTTTGGAGTGTCTTTAAAGTGCATATGATATATTTTTGAATATCAGTCCATAAAGCTACTTGGTGTGGCTCCTTAACCATTCAGAAAAGCATAGAGCAGATTCCATTTCAATAGTGGTTTTAATAGACAGCTCAAATAGTAGATTCTTACAAACAAATAAATATGTCATGAAAACAGGGTTATGACGGGCCTTTTTTAAAAGGGCAATTCTGTCCACCGCAGGTTTTTTGACCCACTGCCAATATTTCTGCACCTGTTCTCTGATTTGTTACATTCAGCCAATCACATTCAGCCAATCACAAAATAACTAACTATGGACTTCAAATCTTCAAGTCAAAGTCACAAATTTTCTTTTATTTATTCAATTCATTTTTTTGGCGGTCTGGTGTAAAAGTACCCCAGAAAAAAGCAGAGGACGATTATTTCCTTCAAACACACACTGTATATGTTATATCAAGGTGACATGAATCACCCGATCAAATTTTCATCCAGCTATCTAAGAGGAGATGCCCACAGTTCCCTCTCCCCAGACAGTTCCCTCTCCTCATCCAGTATCTCTGGAGAACACAGAGGCATTCCCAGTCGGGGGACATGGGTCTTCTTCCGGTGGGACATGTCCGGAACACCTTCCCAGGGGGGTTTTCCCAGCGGCATCCAAAACAGATGCCCCAGCCACCTCAACTGGTTCCTCTCGATGTGGAGGAGCAGAGAATCTAATCTGAGCTCCTTCCTGGAGCCCAAGCTCCTCACCCTATCTATAAAGGTGCGCCCGGCCACTCAAAGAAAACTCATCTCGGCCTCTTGTATCCAAGACCTAATTTTACCGCACTACTGCTAATGATGAACAGTGACAGTAGGGCAGTTAGCCCAACATGCACCAGGAACAGGTCTGATATACTGCCGGCACTCTGAACCAAATTCCTGCTCTGGATGTACAGAGATCGGACAGCCTTTAGCAAAAAGCCCCTGACTCTAGCACCCGCACTTGCCCTCTCCAAGTCCACAAAACACATGTGGACTGGTTAAGCAAACTCCCATGAACCCTTGAGCACCCTAGTAGGGGTTTAAAGCTGGTCCAGTGTTCCACAATCGGGACGAAAACCGCATTCCTCCTCCAAAATCTGAGGTTTGAGTATCGGCCTGATTCTCCTCTCCAGCACTCTGGCATAAACTTTCCAAGGGAGGGCAAGGAAGTGTAATACCCATATTACCAGGCCTGTCGCATGGTAATGGAGTAAGACGTGTCTGGCTCGGGCTCTCGCCAAACTAGTGTTTTACAAAGAAAATAAGCGCCTGACATCTCAAAATACAGTGTGAAAACGGCTCTGAGCGTTGTCTATTAAGTAATCAAATAGTATACATTTGGGTCAATGGAAGAAAAATTACAAAAATACAGACACGACGCATTATCCAGTATTAGGCCCAACGTCGCCTCTACCCCTAGTTCCCGATCGCGGGCGACCCCACCCCCGCCAGACAGCCCAGAAAAGATAGATGTTGCAGCCTTGAAGTCAGAAATTCTCCGCTCGTTGAAAGCAGATATTGTGGAAGTAATTAGAACTGAATTAAAAGGTGCGCTGGCCGATGATTTCAGCGCAGTAAGAAGCGAAATACAAGCGGTTAAAACGGAAATAATAAATAATATGACGGCAAAACATTCCAAGATGGAGCAAATGAAGGCTATGATTAAGGAGGTGGAGGGTGGGTTATCGACGTGGTTGGACGAGTCTATTATCAAGACTGTGTTGAGGTGCTGAGACGCGTGCGCACTCGAACTCCGCTAAAATTTAACGAAGCACCAATCGCTATTTTCCCGGATTATACAGCAAACGTTGCTAAGGCTAGAGCCAAGTTCGCTAATGTCCGGAACCTGTTACAAAATTGTCAGGGCATGCGGTTTGGAATTCTATTCCCAGCCCGATTACGTATCTCACATGACAGTAAAGAAAAAGAATTCACAGATGCAGAAGAAGCCATGAGGTAGGTCAAGAAGAACATAATTTCTACAAAGGCTCAAAAGTTCTATGCAAACTTACCCAAGATTTGTTTTTTTTTTTTCTCTTTTCGCCATAAGGGGTAGAAGTGTGTTATTTAGTGATGCTCTGATTTATTTCTAAAACTAATTTAAACATTTTTGCTGCTGTTGTCAATACCACAGAATATCTTTATTTTAAAAGCACTGTTTAAGTTTCCTCACCTTCTATCTGCGTATGTTTCTTGTTAAATAATTGGCAAATAACTTTTAGTAATATTTGTTGCTTGGCTATATTTCAAAAGGACATATAATATTATATGTTCCGCTGATATAATGTTTATTTTATTGTTCTATGCATCAAAGCTTATAATTGCATAGGGTGCTATTTAAGTTATTTTGATATAGAGGGATGGGCGGGAGCCAGGGCTGTTGCCTCGATAGAGTTTCCTAACACAAACACTTAATGTGTGGATTTGTTTTGGAGGGGAATAGTGCTCACTTTGTTTTTGTAGGTGTTAAAAGGAGGGAAGGGGGTTTACTAGTTTTGTTCATTCACCAGAGTTATTTCTACAGATGTCTGTTCTTTCTTTTCAATTATTATGTGTCCTTTGTAAGTTTCATATGTACAAACACTTCTCCTCAACATGACTGATTCTAATACTCCCAGAGTGGCGGGTGACTGCTCAGTCAACTTCATAACTTGGAATGTTAAGTCACTTAACCATACAGTGAAGTGCAGAAAGGTGTTTGCGCATTTAGAACAACTTAATGTCGATATTGCATACCTTCAGGAGTCTCATCTACGTACGATAGATCAGTTTTGGCTTAGAGGGAGCTGAACAGGACAGGTATATTATTCTAATTTCCATTCGAAGGCTAGAGGGGTAGCCATACTTGTTAATAAAAACATACCATTTGCAATGACTAGTGTAGAGGCTGACCCATTGTTGTGGTGGGGAAGCTTTATTCTCCTCCAGTCAACTTGGCTAACATTTATGCACCGAACTGAGACAACCCTGCATTTTTTTCAAACCTTTTCTCTTGTCTGCCATGTCATCACACCATCTTGTTCGTGGTGGTGACCCGAATTGTGTACTCTCCTTGGTTCTAGACCATAGTTCAAATAAGGAGACTTCCTTGTCCAAATTGGCACGCACAATTAAACTTTTCTTGGAATCCTATGGCATAGCTGACGTGTCTCGGTTTCGCTATTCTAACTCCAGAGAATACTTCTTTTTTTCCCCATCCATAAGACCTATTCCCGTAAGATAATTTTTTTTCCGGACAGAAGACTTCTTACTTGTTACTGAATGTGACTACGGAGCTATAGTTATTTTAGATTACGGCCCCCTAATAGTCCAGCTATCATCCCTGGAGATTCAATTCTCTGCTGCTTTCGGATGAAACCTTTACCAAATTTCCTCTGAGATTGCATTATTTTTATTATTTTATTGCATTATTTTTAGAGGTCAATCAAATGCCTGGTATGTCTTTTTTAACTATATGGGAGTCATGAAAGGCATATCTTTGTGGCCAGATAATTTCGTATTATGCAAATAACAATAAAAGCAAAACTGCTCGGGATAAAATACTAAAGCTAGACATGCTAAATAGTTGCACACCTTTTGCTGAAGCAGTGAAAAAAACGTTTTATTTCAGACAGAGTTTGATCTTTTATCAACACGGCAGGCTGAGAATCTTTAAAGGCACGGTAGGTAGGTTGTGAACATGGAGAAAAGGCTGGCCAAATCCTTGCTCATCAGCTGAGACAAAGAAGAAATGATGAGGAAGGTTTAAAAAACACCAATAGCTTAAAAATTTATTTCTGCTTCCAGAATTTTTACCAATCACTATATAGTTATGTTATAGAGGAGTTCTTAAAACTTGTGCATGTCCCCTCCATAGACCCAGAAATGACCTCACGGTCGAAGAGATAGCATTGGCAAACAGATCTATGCAAAGTGGCAAATCACCAGGGCCAAATGGTTTTCCAACAGACTTCTTTAAAAAATTCTCAGAACAGCTCTCCCCTTTATTATTCAGTCTTTAAGGAATCATTCTCACTGAGGTCTCTGCTACCAACCATGCGTCAGGCAGTTATTTCTTTGATCCTCAAAAAGGATAAGACCCCTTTCGAGTGGAGTTCATTTTGGCCCATCTCCCTCCTTAATACAGACGCCAAAGTTCTGGCTAAGGTCCTTGCATTCCGTTTAGAGCAGGTTCTACCCTCTATAATTCCTCCTGATCAAACAGGCTTTATTAAGAACTGTCAATCTTTCTCTAATGTCAGACGACTTTCGAATATCTTACATGGTGATATTACATAGTGCTTTTATTAGATGCGGAAAAAGCGTTTGACTGGGTGGACAGGGGCTATTTTTGTGGCATATTAGAGAAGTTTGGATTTGGCCATAAGTTTAAGTTGGCTGCTTTAGGAGTCTCACAAGCCAACCATTCAGACTCCTTCAGCTTAAGGGTATCAATTACTTCACCACCGGGTTCTGAGGTTGCTGCCCCGACTGGTACCAACAGCTCCTTACGGCCACTCAGACTTCATGTCCACAGTCTTCCTCTGGAATCCAGTTGAAGCTCCCCTGGAGGTGGGAGGTAAAGACCCAGAGGGTTCAGCCAGGCGTTCCCAACAAACCTCACAATATTTTTGGGTCTGCCAAGTCTGTACAGCTTTCTCCTCTGGCAGCGGATCCAGTTTACCACCAGGTGATGATCAGTTGACAGCTTAGCCCCTCTCTATCCTAGGGTGCTACGTGCCATGTGCAGTTATGGACACCCTTATGCTCAAACATAGTGTTTGTTATAGACAACAAGTGACTAGCACAGAAGTCCAGTAACAAAACAACAAGAGTTCAGATCGGGCAAGCCGTTCCTTTTAATCACAACTTCCTAGTTATAACTGTTGTTGCCCATGTGGAGTCCCCCAGCAGAACAGTCCCCAGTCAGGCCTCTTTTCAGAACCCCCTCCAGAGACCCCAGAAAAGGCCAGGTATTCCGCAATGCTATTCGGCCCATAGGCTTGCAAAATAACAGTTTTCATAGACAATTGGACAAGTTTTGGGGCAGACCTGACCTGATAAAAAGAGATGGTTGTCTCTTCCTACTAGTGCGATTGGACCTCAGTGCTGCGTTTGACAATGCCGAAAACAGCATTCTTTTAAATAGAATAGAAAAGTGCATTAGATCATACTTATCTGACCGCCATCAATTTGTAGCAGTGAATGAAGAGGTATCATATCGCTCGCAAGTACAGTATGAATATTAGACAGGGGATATTACAGGGGACATTAGGAGACATGGTGTTTACTTTCACTGCTATGCTGATGACACTCAGCTATAAATTTTTTCGCAGCCTGGCGAAACTTACCAATTTCAAAAACTATCAGAATGCACAGTCGATATGAAAAACTGGATGACAAATAATTTCTTATTGATAAATCCTGAAAAAACAGTGGTAAATTATATTATATCTATTATAGACATAAGGCCTCTGAATGTAATAATCTAGATCACTGCCCAAAACTTGATAATTGCTCTGTCACCCCTTCAACATTAGTTAGGGACTTGCTTTTTGACATCAATCTTTTATTTGAGAGCCACCTTTATAGCATTTGTAAAAATGCATTTTATCATCTTAAAAATATATCTAAATTAAGACCTATGCTTTCGAGGTCAAAAGCAGAAATTTTAGTTCATGTGTTTCATGATCTTAAGAATAATGTAACGCTTTATTGAGTGGTTGTTTTGCAGGCCTAATAAACAAACAAACTTCAGCTGGTCCAAAACACAGCAGCTACAGTTCTTACTAGAACGAGAAAGTATGATCATATTAGTTAATAAATCTTGTTAATCACTTATAAAGCCAATAATGGTTTAGCACCTCAGTACTTGAATGAGCTCTTATCTCATTATAGTCCTCAAACAACTGCAGATGGCAGATCCTTTTCTTATCTAGCGCCCAAACTTTGAAATAATTTACCCAGCATCCAGGCAGAAACACTTGGTCAGTATAAAACTACATTAAAAGACCCATCTCTTAACCTGGCGTACTCATAACACACTTACACACTGTCATTATTCAAATATGTTAAAGGATTGTTAGGCTGTAATAATCAGGTCAACCGGAACCAGGAACACCACTAATAACACAATATATTTGTATATCGTAAGTCGAAACATAGTCTGTTTCTTTGTTATTCCGAGCTCACCATCACTGCCAGATCCAGTCTTTATCCAGCCCAGTTGGTGGATCAGCACTTTTAGACAATAATTCTAGTGATGATCTTGTCTTCTAAAAGGCCATCCGGACAAGACCACGGAAACTTTGCTGCAGCATGGGTAACTTAAGGGTTAGCATGACCCAGAACACACGGGCAAGACAACAAAGGAGTGGCTCAAGAAGAAGCACATGAAGATCAACATTAAGGCATGGCTTAGTCTCCAGACTTTTATCCTATAAAAAATCTATTGATGGAGCTGACGGTTCAAGTTGCCAAACATCAACCTCGAAAACTTAATAACTTGGAAGCAAAGAGAAGTGTGACTATACTTCAGTTATACTTGATATTGTGTAATTTAATCTTGTGTCTTGGCTGCATTGGCTGCAGTCATTTTGTCCAACATCATCTCCCAAAATTCCTAAAAAAAACACCTATAATTTATACACTGCTGCTAAATTAGAAACTGACAGAAAAATCAAGCATATTTTAGTCAGGATTTAAATCCTATCATAGTACTGAGACCGCTTTAATTAGAGGTACAAATGACCTGCTGCCATCAGCTGATAATGGTTGTCTCCTCCCACTAGTGCGATTGAACCTTAGTGCTGTGTTTGACAATGTCGACCACAGAATTCTTTTGAATGGATTAGAAATTCTTGTTGGCATCAGTGGAAGTGCGTTAGATCATACTTATCTGACTGCTATCAATTTGTAGCAGTAAATGAAGAGGTATCATATCGCTGACAAGTACAGTATGGAGTAGCTCAAGGCTTAGTTCTGGCATATTCGCAACAAGCCCCGCAAGGGGGGTTCATAATTGAGGGTAACACAAAGGTGGAATTTCCGAATCCTGTGATTAATCATGATTTGGTTTCCCATCCTATGGGATTCCTGTGGGATTCCAGTGACCGGTGAGCATTATTAGCCTCTAGCTTTAATGTCTGACTCCACTTTGATTATGATTTTTTTGTGGCTACAAAGTGCATGGGAAAGCCTTCTTCTTCTATGGCATTACTGTTATATTACTGATTTACCAACTTGGTGCATTACCGCCACCACCTATAATCTAATCTTGAGGTCTTAAACGCATGAATTAACTTTTCTGCATTTGACATCGAAAGTATAGGTCGTTATTTAGATATTTTCAATACAATGCCTTCTTATAATATCTCCCAAGGGTAACATCCTAGTACTGAGGCCTGAGGTACTCCATACTGCACTTAAGTGACATAATACCGCTTCATGCACTGCAGCAAATCGAGATAAATACAATTTAAACCACACCAATGCACTTCCACTATTGCCAACAAAGTTTTCTAATTCATTTTTAAGAATGTTGTGGTCGATGGTGTCAAACGCGGTACTAAGTTCCAATAGCACTAATTTGGAGAGACAACCATTATCAGATGATACCAGTGAGTCATTTGTAACTTTAATAAAAGCAGTCTCAGTACTATGATACAATCTAAATCCTGACTGGAAATCCTCACAGATACCATTTTTCTTCTGAAAAGAAATTTAATTGTCATGAAACTACACTATATTGCCAAAAGTATTCGCTCACCCATCCAAATAATCGGAATCAGGTGTTCCAATCACTTCCATGGCCACAGGTGTATAAAATCAAGCACCTAGGCATGCAGACTGTTTTTACAAACATTTGTGAAAGAATGGGTCGCTCTCAGGAGCTCAGTAAATTCCAGCATGGAACTGTGACAGGATGCCACCTGTGCAACAAGTCCAGTCGTGAAATTTCCTCGCTTCTAAATATTCCACAGTCAACTGTCAGCTGTATTATAAGAACGTGGGAGCGTTTGGGAACGACAGCAACTCAGCCACGAAGTGGTAGGCCACGTAAACTGACGGAGCGGGGTCAGCGGATGCTGAGGCGCATGGTGAGAAGAGGTCGCCAACTTTCTGCAGTCAATCGCTACAGACCTCCAAACTCCATGTGGCCTTCAGATTAGCTCAAGAACAGTGCGCAGAGAGCTTCATGGAATGGGTTTCCATGGCTGAGCAGCTCCATCTAAGGCATACATCACCAAGTGCAATGCAAAGCGTCGGATGCAGTGGTGTAAAGCACGCCGCCACTGGACTCTAGGGCAGTGGAGACGCGTTCTCTGGAGTGACGAATCGTGCTTCTCCATCTGGCAATCTGATGGACGAGTCTGGGTTTGGCGGTTGCTAGGAGAAGGGTACTTGTCTGACTGCATTGTGCCAAGTGTAAAGTTTGGTGAAAAGGGGATTATGGTGTGGGGTTGTTTTTCAGGAGCTGGGCTTGGCCCCTTAGTTCCAGTGAAAATAACTCTGAATGCTTCAGCATACCAAGACATTTTGGACAATTCCATGCTCCCAACTTTGTGGGAACAGTTTGGAGCTGGCCCCTTCCTCTTCCAACATGACTGTGCACCAGTGCCCAAAGCAAGGTCCATAAAGACATGGATGACAGAGTGTGGTGTGGTGCGAGTCAAGGCAGGTGAATGAATACTTTTGGCAATATAGTGTACCTTTTCTAGTATCTCTGACAGAAAAAGGAGGTATAAGATAAACTTACGGGTCAAGTTGTGGTTTTTAATGAGAGGCTTAATAACACTCAGTTTAAAGATTTTGGAGATATTTAAATATACATGTTGGTTTAGATGACTTTCAACGAGATATTTAACCTCTCCCTGATACAGTATGTTGTCCCCTCATGCTTCAAACAGTCCAGTATTGTTCCAGTCCCAAAGAAACGCCAGCCCGCCTGCGTTTACGACTACCGCCCTGTAGCCCTGAGTTCAGTAGTGATAAAGTGCTTTGAAAGACTGGTCGGAGAATTCATCACTGCATCACTACCAGACACACTGGATCCACTGCAGTTAGATCTCCAACAACGACAAGACGGCCTACCTAATGAAAATTAAAAACCTGGAGATATGGTCCCAGGAGAGCCACCTACTTTTGAATGTCAGTAAGAATAAGGCATTAGAAGTGGACCTCAGTAAGAAGCAGGAGCGGTCATACCAACCAATCTAGGTGTTCACATCACGCAGGACTTATCTTGAACCGGTAACATTGACAACCTGATAAAGAAGGCCCAGCAATGTCTATACCACATGAGATGCTTGAAGGACTTTAAACCACTAACCCAGGTGCTAAAGACTTTCTACACCTGCATAATCAAGAGCTTTCTGACGGGTAGCATCACTTCCTGGTACGGGAACAGCACCATGCAGGACAGGCAAGCCCTCCAGAGGGTGGTGCAATCAGCTAAACATATCATCTACACCAAGCTCCCTGTCCTGCAGGACATCTATGACAAGGAGTGCCTGACTAGGGTCAGAAAGATTGTGAAGGACTTTTTGGATTTTTTTCTCTGTTGCGTTCAGGAAAGCACTTCTGATCCTTGAAGGCAAACATCGGTTTAGCCTGTCTGTCTGCTTCCTGACCTAGACTCCAGTTAGTCAAATGCCAAATCTTAAACTATGTGCCAAATGTTTACAGTACAGCTGCACCACCTCAGGAGGGATAAATACTAGGGGTGAGAATCTTTTTTAATTTACGATCAGATCTGATTCTGAGAAGCACGATCCGATTCCAGAATCAATTCTTAATCTTCACTTTTTTTTCTTATTCTTCTGCTGTGTAAATATTTTTTTTACATCTTTACATTCTAACCAGAATTGGAGTTTCTATGCCTTTTGTTTATAGTTGGTATGACAATATCTTCCATCTTTAAAAAGATGATTTGGTGTCATAAATTTTATTTTATTAACAAAGTTGTGTTCAGGATGAATAAGCTCTCAATAAAATATCGAAACGTTAGATTATTATAACAATTATGAAGAACACTTAAATAACCCCGTAAGGGCACACTTTACCTTGGTTTAAGCACCTGCAACATTGTACAAAACCCTGTGATATCCACGATGGAGAGCGGGCAAAAACAGTCGATTTTAAATATAATGTTGTTTGTCCTTTTTTGTTCAAATTAAGCAAATTCATCAGCATACATACGTGCATCAGTCAGTGATTATGTAACAGACTAAATAGAATCACCAATAACTAGAGCTCTTACATCAGGTTTTTCAGTCGGTTCGCCACTGAGTGGAGAGAACCTATTTAATGTTTTGGTTGGAACTGAAGAGCTGTGTTTTACCCGCAACCTGTCTCCCAGTAATCCAGTTGCCCTACTACACGGGCTCTAGAACCAGAACCGATCCATGTACAGGATTCCCTGAGCTAGTCATATCCAAAACTGAATCTACAGCCCTCACATTCTTGTTATACTTTGTTAAAGTAATGCTGATGCTAAGGAATCTAAAAAAAAACGTCCTGTAAAAGAGGTGGTCAATAATGTGGTACAAATATAAACAGAACTGGACAAAATATAGCTTTAGCAACAATTAGCAATGTTCAGATAAAATATAATAAATATAATATATGCAGTCCAGCAATTAGGCAGGAAGCAAAAAATAGAATGGTTAACAATTTGCGGCCTGCAAAAAAGGCCAAAAAAGATCAGTGTAGTATTTTAATTAAACTTTAATATATTTAAACATTGAAAATATATTGCTTTTATTTATATATTTACATAAAATGTCCATTTCATTTCAAAATGTAAAATAAAGCTGTAAACACATTTAACCTCATCTGTTTTCACTGTTTTTAACAAAAAACATCAAAATTGAAACAATACTGTTTGTAGTTTCTGTACCCTTTAAGCTTCAAATACATTTGTTGTCTTTTCTGAAAGACAATTTAACTTAAAAATTTCAAGTTAAGAAAGTTATTGTTCAACTGTCATGAAACTGAATAAATGTTCTTAAAATATCCTTATTTGGCTCAAATGGTTAAGGTGCTGAGTTGCTGATCTGAAGAACAGAAACACCTGGGTTCAAGCCCCACCACCGGCAAGCCAGCCATTGTTGGGTCCTTAAGCAAGACCCTTAACCCTTCCTGCTCCAGGGGCGCTGTATCATAGCTGACACTGCGCTCTGACCCCAACTTACTAAGATGGGATATGCGAAAAATGCATTTCATTGGCTCTGTACGTGTACCTTGCACAATGAATTGAATATTATTATTATTATTATTTTATTATTCATTAAAAATAAAGTAGATGTCATTTTCCACAGTGGTCTCAAAGTCTCATGTCTGGCAGTTTTTCAAATTTATGTATATCCCAAAAATAGGTTTCTAAGCTATCATGGCATATTATCAAAATTGCCACTAGGGGGCTCTAAATCGTTAAATGTTATTCTATTTAGAATTTATCATATGAACGCGAGGGTCACATCACCCGACAGCTAACACCGCCTACACAGCCCTTCAATGTTTAATGCAAAAAAATTAACCATAGATCAGCAGATCCAGAATGAATCATGGTGATGTCAGATTTGTGCCTTATGCTATTTTTGGTCTGTGCTTTTATAAAGATAGCTACATATACCTTTTAATTTTGGAAAACCTGCATGCATCTGTTATTAAGCTAAAAATAAAATGGAATTTTACCTTTCAGCACAACAATGACCCACAGAATATAATCAAATCAACAAGGGAGTCTTGAAAAAAAGCTGATAAAGATTTTTAAATAACATCCAACAATAAAGTTAAACTAAAAAGCTAATTAAAATGAGTTATAAACAGAAGATTTACGATGACTTTTTCAATGGAATTTTTTAAAAAGCAATACTAGGTTCCAAAGTTGATACACTATAGTAACAAACGTTTATGGACACCCAACCTTCATAAACACGTGATTTTTGAACATCTTATTTCACAGGAACCCCTTTTTGCTGTTAAGTTCTACTCTTAATTTAATTGTGAGATATACACTGCTCGTTCAAAAAAATTAAGCAAATCGGTAGGAGCCTCCCACTGGATAATTAATGCATAGATGATTATGTTGGGGATTGAGACTAAACAGCTGAGTAGCCTTAAGAATACCACTTATTAGCTAACTGGAAAAAGGAGCAACACGGTCATTTGGTCTGACAAGTCCACCACCCTGTTCCAGAGTGATGGGCGCATCAGGGTAAGAAAAAAGGTAGATGAAGTGATGGCCATCATGCCTCGTGTCTACCATACAAGCCTGTGGGGGCAGTGCCATGATCTAGTGTTGCTGCAGTTGGTCAGGTTAAGCAAAATTATGTGCCCACTAAATAAAGTCAGTTGACTGCCTAAATACCTAAAATAACCCGGTTATCCCATCAGTAGATTTTTTGGCACGGGCAAATTCCAAAATAATAATGCCAGAATTCATCTGCCTCAAATTGTATAGTAAGGTGTCCACAAACTTTATATATTAACATTTTGGTGTCAAGAAGCTAAATGTTTCAGTATGTTTTGCTTATTCCAACTGAAGATTAATTTTTATGACACTCCTTACCGTAACAGTGCAACAGCTCCTGACCTGCAGGAATGTCTTTGCATGCTCGGACTGTTACTCTAACTCCAGAAGAAAAATACTCTGGAGTACTAGACCAAGATGAACTAAAGGCCACATTGAAAGAGATGCTCGTGTTAGGCTGACAGGAATGGTTGAGCAGACTAAGGACAGGAAACACTGCAGTGGCAATGCGCAATTCCTCACTTGATTGTACTGGTTGGTTGATATCCTCTGAAATAAAAAAGAAGAAATGGCCGACAAAGTCAATATAACTACAGCTACTCGCTGCAGTCCATTGTTGTTATTGTTGTTTTACACGTCAGATGGTAAAAAACAAGTTGGTACAATAATATATTACATATATATACAAGAAATCCCACCCTGCAAAAACATTTCAGGGAGATAATACTAACTGCCCATTACATATACTGACATCTGCCCAATATCGGTTGTTCTCTGGTTTAGATTCCCTAAATATATGCTGCATGCCTTTCTCTCAATAACAAAAACACAATAAAAATGACAGTGGTAAGATAACAGAAGTTAAGAAATCATTTGACAATAGCCATGTGGATGTTTGCAAATGAGATACCAGTAAAGTAGATTTATTTCATGTTTATTTAAATTGCTTTAAAGCAAGCACCTGTCGCTATGGGTAAAAATTTAATTTTGCTTTTTTTATATACAAAAACAGACAGCTCTTCTGTCTGTGTGGTGTTACAACCCTGAATTTTTTACAATTTAAATAAAATTGAAATACTTTTAAATCGCATAAGGCAATATTTTATTTACAATAGAACATAGACAACATGAATGTTTACACAGAAAAAAAGTTTAACTTTTATGCAGAAAATAAACTAATTTGGGGATGTGGTGGCTCATGGTTAAGGTGTTGGACTACCAACCTAAAATTGTGGGTCTGCTGGGTCCCTGAGCAAGGCCCTCAGCCACCAATTGCTTAGTTGTATGAATGCTGTAAAATGTAAATGTAAGGAGACATAAAAAAAATTGGGAAAGTGGTGGCTAATGGTTATGGTGTCGGACTACCAACCTGCCAAAGTACAACTGTTGGGCCCCTAGCAAGGCCCTAATTGCTTAGTTGTATAAAAGAGATAAATGTAAGTCGTCTGCCAAATGCTGTTGTAAATGTAATTTGAAATTTAATGAAAGTTACAGACTTAAAAATAGTTTGTATCATGATGTAGCAAAACAGTTTGAATATGTCTGGGCATCGAGGTTATGAGTCTATAAATTTGTTACCATTCCTGCCTAATACAGGTTTCCAGCAGCTGAAGAGTTCGTGGTCTTATTTGTCTTTAATGCTTTTTTAACCCTTTGTAGCAGGCATCAAATTCAAAATTAAAAAAAAAAACTCCCAGCTATATAACACTTGATCAGTGTACTGTCAATTATCGTGGTCTTGTTAAGAGCATCGACTAATCCCTGCAGTTATTTATTTATTTTATTTCTAATTCCACTATTTTTCACATAAAAAGTTGTGCCAATGCCTAAAAATGCCTCTGGAAATTGGCTCCTCTGTCGCTTAATATACATTCAAAACTATAAACACTACTAGATTTAAAACCAATGTAATATAATAATATGTAGGGAGCATTAACAATAATAATGACACTGTAAAATGTTTGAGTGATGTCTGACCTTTAACTCTGATTGCAGTTACAGCCTGTGCATTGCATTGCAGTTGCAGCATGTGTCTTAGAGCTGTGGTTCCAAACAGCCTCCTCTCAGACCCACAGCACATACTATCTTCTTGCTGATCGGGGTATGGTGGCACATCTAGTGAAAGTCTCTGACTGAGTGCTGCCATAGTAAAAGCGAACAGGAAGCACAAGTTAGGGTTGTGTTTTTCTACTTGTGGTAATAGACTATAAATGCCCAGGTATGACTTTCCATGGTAACAGCTCGAATGATTAGGAACTTGAAAGCATTTTTTAGACACCAAAGGACCTAGTTCTGACACCAAGCCCAAACTGTCAGATGTTCCACTACGGGAGCAGAGCTTGCCATTGGCACAGTTCCCATCACGGCTGACAAATGGTGCTTTTGACACTTCATGGGGCAAGGTAAAACAACTCTCTCTTGCCACCAGGACCTCCTTTTTTCCAGCTTTCAGGGTCACTCGCAGGGCCAGATGTGCAAACACCCCAAGAGCCAATAGCTCTGACCCAACTGAACACTCCCATTGGTGGTACTGCTTCCATGCCTCAGTTTCACACCTCTGTCCACAGTACTGGGCATAGCTACAGCCTCGACACGGTACAGAGTTAAAATTCTCATGTAAACAGTGATGGCAGTGTCGAGTCTCTGTTATACATTTAATGGCTTTGCCACCTTTCTTCTCTCCATTGACGGGTATAAGAACAAAGCTGTATGCCTCATCTTCAAAAACGATTTCCCCGGCAGACTTGTTTTCTGTGACCAACAGGTGGCGGCCAACTTCAGTGGTAAAGTGAACTGATAAAGTAGGTGACACATTGGAATTACTACCCTTATTCTTATTGGTTTGTGGTGTCTGATGTTTAGAGGAAGACACTTTTTTATATTCCTGCATTTTAGCAAGATTTGCACAACGAGTTCGTCTGTCCATAAGTTTGCAGTGTAACCGACTTGGATAACTTTCATCAAAGGCTCGCTGGATGTCCTCCAGACACTTCTGTATAAAAAAAGAACATCAAAAAAAAGTCACTCATGAAGATATTATGAAGAAGAAAAGCTCATATAAACAAGGAGAAGATGCTCACGTTGTAGAGACCAAGATGAAACAGAGCAGCTGAACGATTTGCATAGCATAAAGACAAGTCTTCTGCATTCTTTTCAGCATGACAAACACCCTGAAATATATAATAAACACAGGTCAGCAGGTCATCAACGGCACTCAAACCTAATAGTTATTGATAAGCCTGCATAATTAGAGATACTGAAAAGCATGGATTAAACTGCCGTAGTAATATTATTGAGTGCGGTATGGTATGCTGTTGTTTCTTACAAGGCTGTAATCAGATTCTCTCCCTACTGTCATTTTTGTTGTGTTTATTTGGTTATTGACAGAAAAGCATGCAGAACATATTTACTTATTTTGACATGTCTTTCTTTGGCTAACCACACCACACTGTTTAAACCATAGGGTCTGCAACTCGCAGTTTTGGAGCCGCATGTGAATTTTTCATAGTAAAGCTGTGGCTTCCTTTGGCTTTGAAAAAAATAATGATAATAATAAATTATAAGTATTTAATCTAAATTTATTTTATTTTAGTTTGTTTGTTTTTTAAATAATTCTGAAGACGATGGTGATCTTGTAACCATAAAATAAAATGTGTTTAATTTTTTGTCAAAATATGCATCACAACCCCCAGATATGCGACACTCGCTGGGAGGTGAAACATGGAATCCCAACACTTATGAAAATGTCCTGTTGGAGTCCTGTTGATCTTTGGATCCCCATCTGTATGTGTGCAACTCTTCTCCAATATCATCTATATAAAAAAAACAAACATCGCTCACGCCTCACAGACGACAGCTTACAATCCTGTGTGAAAAAGACCCTGATGTGGAGACAGTGTGCGCTGAGGTTCATTAGCAAAAAAAAAAAAAAAAAAAATATCACATTAACCAAGTAAAATAAATATTTGGCTAGTATTTTAATATTTTTAAAAATTTTACACCGTTAAGTGGAATAGTTATTTTTTATATTCAGGTTGACAGCTCCAGTGTGCACAAACTAAAATTTGCTAAATTTATAATTTTATGAGTTAAAAATATCTTTGAGTGTAAAATGTTGCCAACCCCTGGTTTAAATTGTGCTATTGCATGCCCTTATATTAGGTCATATAATATCAAATGACTGTTTAATATAATCGTTTCAGCCTTACTGGTGAAGAATTCAGGCAGTAAAATGCAAACTGCTTGCAACTTACTGACTTGGAAAGCACTTTCACTTTAGCATGGCCTAAGGTTTAGCATCAACACTAAAGCCAACAGGGACTTTAACAGTCTCATGTGTTTAGGGGTTATGTCTGAGAAATCTAAAAAATAAAAAAATTGATCAGAAGATTGTGAAGGTTTACCAACAAGTTGCTACAAGGGGCTTCTGAGCAAGGCCCCTAACTGCTCAATTGGATAAAAAAAATACAAATAATTGTAGGTTGCTTTGGTTAACTGTCAAATGCCAGTAAATGTAAATAAGTGGCCTCTTCTTGTGGATACTATCTGAGATCTCCTCATTGTTGTTGTGCTAAGACTGGTCAGGATTTTTATCCACTGGCACTCAAACTGACAATTCATCGTCACTATCACATGGTCATAATATCATAACCATCCCAGTCTTTTTTGTGTTTGATACAGGCGACTCGAGAAAGGGGAATTTTAAGCAAAAACCTAAACGCAAAACACAACTTCTCATATTGTCAGATAATTCAAGTATTTCTTTTAAGCAAACAATTTTATATCCCTTAATCCTGTACTAAAAGACCTTAGTCAGTCTGGATAGGAAGCAGCATCTCCAGCACCCTCACACTGAGTACTGGGGCCCCGCAGGGCTGTGTGCTAAGCCCATAGTCACAACAGTTTCTAAAATCACGCCGTGTAGTCTGCTGTAGTCGGATATAGTCTAATTTATTATCCAGGAAGCAAACGTTAGCAAGTAGTATGGACGGGAGTGCCAGCCGTCTATGGTTTGTTTTTAGCCTAGCACGGACACCTGCTCGCATTTAATGTTTTCTATGTTTTATTGTAAATAAAATATGGTCATGCGATTTGCAAATGATTGCATTTAGCTTTTATTTAGATTCTATAGTAAAAATAATTTTATTTAAGTGCTCACAAAAACACAAAGTACAAAGATCAGCCCTTACCTTAGTGTAACATAAGACAGCAGAAGTGTAGTCCTTGTGTTTAAAGCACTCATTTCCTTGTTCTCTATATCTGGCTGCACATTCTGATGATTTCTTCACAGGATACATCTTACATATTCTGGACAAAGTTTCAAGATCCTCAGACCTATAAAGACAAATGTACAACAATGATGATGTATCAATTAGTAGGAGACATCAATTAATAGAGAAAAGGAAAGAAAAGAAAAGACACAGCCCTATCTAACCCCTGCCAATGGAAAAGTGTGACTTGCTTTATGGCACAATCATTTACTCGTAGCCTGGGTGGAGTTAGCCAATAGCTAACTGTAAGGCAAAATTATCTAATATGGACGTCTCAAAACCAAGGCTACTAAGGATATAAATTTTAAAAGTTTAAAATAAAAATCTGATATCGATATATCGGCCGATATTTCATTTGTCAAGTCACCTTTATTTATATAGCGCTTTTAACAATCAGGATTGTTTCAAAACAGCTTTACAGAAATACCTCACCCCCAATGGTAGGTGTGTTCAAACCTTTGTACTGTACTATAACATATACCATCATATGTGTATGTTATGGTACAGTACAAAAGTTTGAACACACCTACCATTTTTATTCATATATATCTTATTCTTCTTTGGCTGTTACCTTTTAGGGATCGCCACAGCAAAACATCTGTCTCCACCCAACCCTATTCTATACATGCTCTTCACTCACACCCACTAACTTCATGTCTTTGTTTATCGCATCCATATACCTCCTCTTTGCCTTCTGCCTGGTAGCTTCAAACATCCTCCTACACATTTATTTGTGAGATTATATGTAATCTCACTATTCAACTTCCCCCCCTTTCATTCAAACACATGTACTCTGTCTTGCTACAACTGACTTTCATTCCTCTTCTCTCCAGAGCAAACCTCCACCTGCTCTTACTACAGATCATCTTCAAACATTATTGTCCAAGGAGATTCTTGTCTGACCTTGTCTGTCAACCGATCCATTACCACAGCAAACATGAAGGGGCTCTGAGCTGATCTCTGATGCAGTCCCACCTTCACTTTGAACTCCTCTGTCTGACCTTCTGCACACCTTATACCTGCCCTGCTCCCCTCATATATATCCTGCACCACCCTGACAAACTTCTCTATCATTCCTGACTCTCTTACACAATACCACAGCTCTTCTCTTGGTACCCTGTCATATGCTTTCTCCAGGTCTAGAAAACACAATGTGGCTCACTAAAATGATCTCTGTAATTCTCTGTAAATCTCTGTAGTGCTCTTTCTGGGCATAAAGCCATACTGCTGCCCACAAATGTCTACAACCCTCCTTAACATAGCTTTACTACTCTTTTCCCATACCTTTAATGTACGACTTATCCACTTTATGCCTATTTAGTTGTTGCAACTCTGCACATCACCTTTGTTTGTAGAAGTGCATGTCACATCCGATGACCCCTTTAAAAAATACATTTACTAAATATTTGTCATATATACATAATTTTTACTGCGAGTGTCACATCTATGTAAAATGCTAGAATTAAATTAGAATGTTTTTTGTTTTACCATGAATACCACAGCGAAAAACACTAATACTACTGTCAATATTACAGACAAAAAAATCCTAAGATAGTATAAATAAAATAGTGCATTCTCACATTTACTTTAGACAAAACTGACAGTGTCTATAATTTATGTATACATATTCATGATCTGTTCAAGCATAAGACATAAATGAGACAAATCAGTTCGGAATTTGCCCACTCTGAGAGGTAACTATGTGAGTGCAGCACAGAAAACAGCCTAAATGTTGAACTGACATTACTTTTACATCTTCTTGCACGTTTATGGTTTAAAAAAAATCACATTTTACAAAAAAAAAAAAGAAAAAAAAAAAAAAAAAAAAAAAAAAAAAAAAACAAAAAAAAAAAAAAAAAAAAAAAAAAAAAAAGTACTCTTTTCAATGCAATATACTCATCTCGGCTGTTTCCTTTTTAGGGGGTCGCCACAGCAAATCCACCAAAGCCTATTCTCTACATCCTCTTTACTCACATCAACTATACTTATTTACTCTTATTTGAGTCATTATTTCTGTACTAAAGTGCACTCAAGTGAATCATTTCATAAGCAGCAATAGTTTTCACGTAAAGGTGCACACTCTAAAAAATGAATTAGTGCCTTGGTAAATATACCAATAAAAAATAGCTGTGATACCTTTATTCTCTGAATAAAATTTGTGATTGTTTAAGTTGGACGTACAAAATTAAAAGACTAAAAATATAACAGTTAATTTTGTCTAAATATGCTTTTATTATTCAAGATAAGAATAAGAATTTGACTAATAAATCATATTTTTAAAATATGCTTAACAGTTTTGCATTTTATCAGCCAAAATTGTCCTAAACAACCTCATGCTGCTATTTTTAAAATAATAATGCTGCTTTATGTAACTACTTTTTGAAATGGCGCCTGTTGCTCATCCTGAAATATTGCTTAGTTACCGCTAAGTAAAGACAGCGTTTTAATACCGTGTGGTATATAGACTGTTGGGCAGCTTAAAATAGACTATTTTGCTATTATATTACTGGCTAACGGACATTCCAAGAAACTTTTTTAGGTGCCATTGTATAATTTATAGCTGTTGCACTCTGCTGTTGCATTTTATGATATACAAATAGAGTTGGCAGAGAGGATGATGAAGATTGGAACCAATGCTATGGAACCAAGATGGGTCAAGTGACGGACCTACTGATGATTGAGAATGTCACTGTCCTCAGCAATCTTGGGGATCTTAGCATAGCCTGCTGCTATCTGTTGGGACTTACATATGCCTTGGATTTAAAATACCCTAAGAATCTCACATATAGTTTTGAGGTTTTCCAGAAAGTATTGCTGGAGCTGGATTCTGGAAACCATGCAACAAGGGTTTAGAGACTGAAGAATTACCTGCATTGCAAAAGTGGCTGACTGCTGTTTAGTAAAATACTGTGTTTATGTCATACTGTGTTCATCTGTTATTGGCAAGTATTCCTTTTTTGAACATTATCTGATAATAGTTGACATGTCTATTTATAACAGAGTAGCAGTTTGGACCCGTTGTAGTTGCTGTTATACCTTGTCTTTTAGCCAAATGCAGAAATTCATCTTATAGCCTACATTTTCATGAGTAAATCTAGCTAAAAGTAAGATAGAAGAAATATTTAAATGTTTGTTGACATTTCATTTCCATTATCACCAAACAGCCTCTGATTACTCAATTATTTTTATAGCGTGTAGTGTGTTCTTAATACATTTTATATGTTTGAGATGCTGTTTGAAAAGACATTTTGACACTGGTATGTCAACTAAGAATAAGGAAGATAGTCCATCCTTGCACTCTACGTTATTCATTTAATCAATCCAAACCGTGTGATTACATTGTCACTTAACTGTTTTCCTTCTTTTTGCCTTCCTTTCCCTCTCCCTCTCTCTCTCTCTCTCTCTCTCTCTCTCTCTCCTCTCTCTCTCTCCTCTGTCTCTCTCCCTCTCTCACTCCCTCTCTCACTCCCTCTCACTCCCTCTCTCACTCCCTCTCTCACTCTCTCTCACTCCCTCTCTCTCACTGTTGAGTTAGTTACATACGCCACAACAGAGCTGCCGGTTGTCCAGACCCCACCTCTGACCCGGTCCTGTGGGACCCTTCCCTGTGACCTGCCCAGCGGATGATGCATCACCAGGGCAATCTAGGACGACCCACTTCGCCATAAAGACGTTCCGGCTGTTCTTTAAGGACTAATGATTAAAGTTGTTCACACACACACAATGTAACCTCATAATCCCTGCTACCTGTTTTTTCACCCAAATGAGGATGGGTTCTCTGTTGAGTCTGGTTCCTCTCAAGGTTTCTTCCTATCTCAGCTCATCAGGGACAATTGCCAATGATCGGCTTTGTTTTGCAATTTCATAGCAAAACAAAAATTGTAAAAACTGTTTATGAATAACATTTCTATAAAACACAGGTGCATAACAATAAAAACACACCAGTAACAATAATATAAAATATAGTATCTAAAAAAGTTTTTAAAATTTATTTTTGTTAAGAACTCAAATTTTTAACTGATGCATATTTGAAAACCCGTCAGGAAGTCCGTCAACGTTCCTCCTGATTAAAAACGTTGTCTTAGGACATTAAAAATAGGACATTGCAAAAGTATGTGTTTTACTGCTAAGTTTACGGTACAGTACTGGCATTTTGAAGCAGCTTCTCCTTCAAGTAAATGTCCATGGGTAAGTCTAGTGTGACCGATGCGACATCTTGTATAGATAACTTCATCCTCTGTTGAGTTAAAAAAATAAATCGCTTTTTTTCCCTAGTATAGGATGGATTTCAGAAAGTTTGTTATTTAGGCACTAATCCCATTCTGCTTGCTATTTTCCTTGGATATATTTATTTATATGTGGTTTTAAGACGGAAGGTAGGATTTTGCACTCTTCAATTTCTCCTGTAAGCGCTGTTTTAGCGACTTGTGCTTGCTCATTTCCAGGTATTCCAGCATGTCCTGGTATCCAGCAGAAAACTATATTACAGAAGTTTCTCTTTAGTTTATTCAACATGTCCCTACTGATAGGATGCTCCAGTTTAAAGGATTTTAATGCTTGTAGGCAAGATTTTGAGTCAGTCAATATAACACAATTGTGCTATTCAGCTTTTCAATTTGTTCCAAAGCCAACATTAAAGCCTGTGCTTCAGCTGTAAAAAGCTGTGCTTTGGTCTGGAATACGGATGCCATACTGCAATTGCCCACTGACTACTGCTGCAGAAACATGACTGCCCATTTTTTGATCCATCTGTGTATAGGTTTATGGGAAGGGTAAGAGATTCTTATGCCGGCAACTTGTTGCTGATATGATGGTGTCAAGGTCTAGATTTAGAGTTTCAATATGTGGTCTGATGTGTCCTCCAAATGGTCTGATATAGTTGGGTCTGGCCTCAAATAAATTCAAAATTATTTTAATATAGTTTGTCTCAAATATAGATTGGGGCGGGTGATGACATCAGTTAGTTATGATCGGTTGATTGAAATGTTGATTCAGAATCAACAAAGGATGTTAATCCAGTATCACATTCTACTAGAGCTGGATAACAAGGCCAAGAACTGATATCACAATATGTTTCTTAATTTCTGTTGAAACGATATCATTTCGATATTGATATGAATATTTAGAAAAGCCTCAGAAAACCTGCCAATGGATGTCTGTACCTACAAACATCTAAAAAAATTTATTCGGCAATATAAAACCTCTATAAAACAATATAATATTTTAGAAATAAAAACACTACAACTAAATTAATGTTCTTTTATTTGTATTTAGACTTCATTAATCAGTGACACTGAAATAGAGCCAAATCTACCAGTCAAACAAAAACAGAGACTCGCTTCTTAAGCATGTCATTAATATGAATAGTGTCATAGACGCACATTTTAGGTAAAGGTAAAAAGATGCCAAAAAGATTTGCATGTGCAGGGTTTAATTTGTGAAAGTGTATGAGACATTGCAGGTGTAAAATACAAATATACATATAGAGACTTAATATAGTTAAAAATATATATTACCACTGGCTTAACTGTAGTAGAACCATAAAGGTGGGTATATCTGAGACCTAACATGGTATTAAGTTTAAATTATTGAATGAGTCGTAAGTTTAGTGGTGTAAGCTATACCATGTTAGATATACCAACCCTTATGATTTTACTACAGTTAAGCAGAATCACCTGGCGGCTGCAGTCTCTTTCTGTGTCTGTCTTTACAGTGCATTAATGTTAATTTCTGCAGCCGCCAGGTGATTCTGAGCCGAAATGCCGCAAGTTAAGTATTCCTGGCCGTGGTTGGTTCGAATAAATAAGTCCCGCCTGCCAACTTATGCTTGCAAACTGCAGTAAGTGCCAAACACGAGTCAAAGAAAGACAGTGCAGTGCATATCGGGTAATTTTCAGAAAAAGTTATGCTCTGCATACACAACACATCGTTTACACCTTCGCAACAGCTTTATTTCACACACAGAGCCGTATTCTTCAGAGTGAATCTGTTTTGCAGTTCTTAACACTACACTAACGTAGGTCAGAAGAATACTTATATAGAAATAAGAATCATATTTATTTCAAATTAATGTTTACATTTTTCAACAAAAGTTACACTTACGAACATAATCGAAAATGTGTTTAAAAACCATATCATGTTATGCTATTGCGATATTTATTGATATTGAAAAATTGTCCAGCCCCTCATTCTATATGGCAAAATCACATCCTCTGTTACTAACAGTACTAAAATATCAAACTATTAAAATAGGACACAAACTACATAAGCTTAGCATTAGTATCAAAACACACCAAAATCGAATAAAAAAATGTGATCCAAAAGAAATAATGCAATTCGTCATCTTTGGCCCCATTTACACTAAGTCTTGATGCCTAATTAGAATTTTGTAACCCTAGCTGACATCTGCCTTTACAGTATACACGGCAAAACAACTCAGGGTAGACGCACTGACGGGAAAAGGAGGAAAACAGCACGATAATCAATGGACAAATACGAAATGATTATTATGTACTGTATTGGCTTTTTTTAATGATCTTTCCGATACTGACTGTTTTCTTTGGGACTTCCTGATTAATTACAAGTCGAACGTCGCGAAAATAACGTTAAATGTAACGTCATTCTATCCATTATATGTAAATATTAATTCTAAACAACTATAAAAATCACATATTCTCGAGGCACTATATACACCACCCCCTTTTACGGATGACTTTATTATAATTTAACAACACGTTATGCCAGATTTTGAAAACAATGTCAGGGTAAGCCTTTAAAGCTTTTTTACGCAAATGTTTTTGATAAAATGCACTAACCGTACTTGTGATTGTCCAAAATCGAAAAGTTCGTCGATGTCAGTTAAAACAGAAAAGCGATCTCTTGCAGCGGATTCTAGACGAGTCCATTTACGCTCAACGTGTTTTATCCACTCCGGACACGGGAGATCCATCTTTACCACACATTAATTCACTGTAACAGTTAGGGGGCTTTATTGCAGTAACGCTATCCAATCTTTAGACCAACCGTCCCGCCGAGAAACTCCTTCCTCGTCTTTTTCTTCTTCTTCTTCTTCTTCTCCTGCTATTCTTCTTCTTCTCCGCCACTCCGCTCGTGCGGCAATGCCGCCGCCGCCGCCGCCGCCATCTTGGTGCGGGCAACTATTCCATTATCCTGCATAATTCATCATGCTGTACAAACCGCCGCCCAATTAAAAATATGTCTCCTTTAAAAATTTGTTTCTGGTTGTATTTGGTTATTAAAACATTTTGTTGACAGCAACGTAATTTTTAAGAGGAAGGTGTACAAGACAGCGGTGAGACCAGCTATGATGTATGGTTTAGAGACAGTGGCACTGAGGAAGAGACTGGTGGCAGAGCTGGAGGTAGCAAAGCTGAAGATGTTGAGGTTTTCTTTTAAATTAGCAGTTATTAAACCTTTAATTTAGAAACCTGACCTTGACCAAAATGAGCTGTCAAACTACAGGCTGATATCTAACCTTCCGTTTATCTCTAAAATCCTAGAGAAGGTAGTAGCGCAACAGCTATGTTCATATTTACACAGAAATAACATACACAAACTTTATCAATCACGATTCAGGCCTCACCACAGCACAGAGACAGCACTGGTCAAAGTAGCTAATGACCTCTTACTGGCATCCGATAAAGGCTCTGTCTCGTTGCTTATTACTTGACCTTAGTGCGGCTTTCGACACCAAAGATCACAATATTCTTCTTAACAGATTAGAAAAATTAGTAGGAATTAAAGGAACAGCTCTTGCGTGGCTCAGGTCCTATTTAACCGGTCGTTATCAGTTTGTTGATTTAAATGGTGATTACTCTGCGTGCTCCCTTGTAAATTATGGTGTTTCACAGGGCTCAGTTTTAGGCCCACTTCTTTTCTCTCTTTACATGCTGCCACTGGGAAACATAATTCGTAAGCATGATATCAGTTTCCACTGTTACGCTAATGACACAGTTATACGTCTCATCAAGGCCTGATGCGAAAGGCCAGTTTAATAAAATTGAGCAATGTGTGAAGGAAGTAAGAGATTGGATGTTATGCAGTTTCCTCTTGCTTAACGCTAACAAGACGGAGGTTCTGGTTCTAGGACCACAGGTAGCTAAAAGTAAGCTTCCTGATCACACCTTAACTCTAGACAGTCTTTCTGTTTCACCGAGTGCAACAGTAAAAGATCTGGGTGTGATTTTAGACTCCAATCTCGCCCATGTCGACAATATTACCAGGATAGCATTCTATCATCTCAGAAATATCGTTAAAATAAGAAATATCCTGTCACTTATTGATGCCGAAAAATTAGTTCATGCGTCTATCACATCCAGGCTGGATTACTGTAACGCTTTACTGTCTGGATGTTCAACTAGGTGCATTAATAAACTTCAGTTAGTCCAGAACGCAGCGGCGAGAGTCCTCACTAAAGCTAAAAGATACGAGCACATCACGCCGATCCTATCCACACTGCATTGGCTCCCAGTGAGACACCGCATCGATTTTAAAATACTACTTCTAACCTATAAAACTCTAAATGGTCTCGCGCCGCAGTACTTAAGCGAACTTCTAGTGTCTTACGTTCCGCCACGCCTACTTCGATCAAAGGATGCAGGCTGCCTGTCAGTACCGCGCATTATAAAAACTACAGCAGGGGGCAGAGCCTTTTCTCACAGAGCCCCAATGCTATGAAATAGCCTCCCTATGGATGTTCGAGAATCAGACACAGTCTCAGTGTTTAAGTCCAGGTTAAAAACGTACTTATTTAATCAAGCATTTTGTATTGATTCCCCTTAGATAAAGGAGCAGATCTGGGGGACTCATGGGTGTTGAGTATTATGGTGATATGGTATGTTTAGATGCTGTCTTCCCCTCTCTTATTGATCACGGTGTTGATGATGAGAGCGGCTGGTTGCTTAACATATCAGGGAGCCCTCATGTCTGTGTTTCCCTCTGGTTCTCCTTTTAGTTATGCTGACCTAGTTAGTCTTGCCGGAGTCCATCCTTGCTCTCTACATTATTCACTTAATCAATCCAAACCATGTGATTACATTGTCACTTAACTGTTTTCCTTCTTTTTGTCTTCCTTTCCCTCTCTCTCTCTCTCTCCCTCTCTCACTGTTGAGTTACATACGCCACAACGGAGCTGCCGGTTATCCAGACCCCATCCAATCCGGTCCTGTTGGACCCTTCCCTGTGACCTGCCCCAGCGGATGATACATCTCCAGGGTGACCAAGGACGTCCCACTTCGCCATAAAGACGTTCCAGCTGTTCTTTAAGGACTAATGATTATAGTTGTTCACACACACACAATGTAACCTCATGATCCCTGCTACTTGTTTTTCACCCAAATAAGGATGGGTTCTCTGTTGAGTCTGTTTTCTTCCTATCTCATCTCAGGGAGTTTTTCCTTGCCACCGTCGCCCCCGGCTTGCTCATCAGGGACAAACTGATTTCTGTTTCATTCTGTCTCATAATTTCTTCAATTGTGTAAAGCTGCTTTGTGACAGTCACCATCGTAAAAAGCGCTATACAAATAAAACTGAATTGAATTGAATACTGAAAAATAAACCGAGAGCCCATAGTTCCCCAGATTCTGTGTTGTCTAGAAACAGGTTGTTGGCTCCACCTCCTTTGTATGCTGACTCGTCATTCTTGCTCATGATACCCACCACAGTCGTGTCATCGGCAAACTTGATGATGTGGTTTGAGCTGTAAACTGCTACAGTCATGAGTCAGAAGAGTAAACAGCAGTGGGCTGAGCACACAGCCCTGCAGAGCCTTAGTGCTCAGTCATGAGTCAGCAGAGTAAGCAGCAGTGGGCTAAGGACACAGCCCTGCAGAGCCTTAGTGCTCAGTGTGGTGGTGCTGGAGAAGCTGCTTTCAAGTGACTGAGGTTTCCTAGTTAGAAAGTCCAGGATCCAGTTGCAGAGGAAGATGTTTAAGACCAGCAGGCTCAGCTTCTCAATCAGGTGTCTATAAACAGTACCCAGACATAAGGGTCCTTTATTGTCCAGATGTGTGAAGGCCAGATGGAGGGTTGTGGCAATGGCATCTTCCATGGATCGGTTTGGACAATACATAAAATTTGTAATGGCTCCAGTGAAGGTGGCAGCAGGGTTTCGATGTGCCTCATAAAGTCTTTCAAAGCACTTTATCATAGCGAGTGAGAGTGTGTCTATTAAAAAGTAATAAAATACGGTTAAGTCTTTTTTACTTTTGAAGTATTTTTGTTTATTAATAACATAAGTTATATATTTAGTTATACAAGGCCCTTAACCCCCAATTGCTCAGCTGTATAAATGAGATAAATGTAAGTTGCTCTGGAAAAGAGCGTCTGCCAAATGCTGTAAATGTAAATGTAATTGTCTTCATCCACACCTGGCTCTAGTCTGGTTATTCATAACTTCCTTTAGAATAGTGTGCCCAAATACACACTTACACAATACACAATAAAATGTAAATACTCTTGTAAAACAAATAAGAAAACAAAATCCACAAAGTATTTAGCAAAAATTATTAATTAACCAAAAACAAAGAGTTATTTAGCATTATTTTCCCCAAGTAAACTCAATTATTCTATGACAACACTGCCCTCTATTGCTGGAAATATGTTTTTTACAACCACTGTTGCGCAACTGTAAACAACATACAAAAAGATTAATAAAAAGGTTGATTTACAAATCTGTGGAGACAATGGGTTTAATACTTGTTGCTGATTCTTTGATTAATAAATTTAATATTTGGTTGCAGTCATAAAACTTCTTAATTGTCAGCAATTAAGAAAGATGTTGAGAAAAAACTTCAATCCTTATATTCTATTCATAACCTGTGTGTTTATTTTTGTTGTGGGTTGGAGGTCTTACTACACTTTGCATAGATTCACTACTGCCAATCTTCTTACAATTAGTTCACCATAAAAACCATAAAACCTAGTAGCTGATTAGGACTCGTATGATCCTGAGTTCAACCATTCTGTTGTTTTCCAATCAAATGTAAGTTTCCTCTCTAAAAGATACAGTAAATGTCATGGTTTTTTGTGAGGTTTTATGACTTTGTTTACACATGGCATTTGAACACGTAAATAAATGTGAAATATTTTTTTAATGGAACTTGTGTACACCCACAGTGTTCTTTGTCAAACATATCCAGTCACTGAAAATAAAATAAGTAAGACTACTATTAGTCTATAAAACAAAGTTCAAGCACATTTCTATAAACACACAGAGTCAAAGCTATACCGAGCTCCCTAACCAATTCAGCACACCTGAATACTACCTAGACATGCCTGCACCTCATCACTAAATCACTCTCTTGCACTCTATAGAAACACTCTGTTCACTTCAGCTACTCTAGGCTAGCTAGCCCCCAGCCTCTCTCATGGCTTCTAAGCCCCCCCCCCCAATTCTTCAGCCCCACTTTTTCCTTCTTTCCTAGTTCCACGCTTCAGGGTTTTTTTTACCTCCTCTCGCCTACTTCCTCCTCCACTCCTTAAACACGGCCCAATGGGTCTTTCTTTACACTTGGCTCTAGTCCGGTTATTCCTGACAAAATACCAGCCCAACAAAATTATTTCGCACTGCAAGGGATGTTACGTTCTAACCTGCTGTTTTGGCCACTTACGCCTTGGTCTCTTCCTAGTCGCTTTCTATCTTCTTGCCCAGTCCCATAGTCATCTCAGCCGACCTTTGTAAGCAACTCGGGCTTAATGAGCAAGTAGGCGGGAGGGAATACTGTATACAATCTATCACCAGGGCACCTATAGGCTAAGAAAAGGTGGGAGGTGCGAGAGGGTCTTAAACTCTACACTCTGATGCCCAAAGGGCAATCATGCCCAATTACTGGACAAAAGGTGTGGATCTAAACCTGAGGAGCCACGACGCCGAAGAATACGGCCCGCAGCAGAGAGCCATGGGAGGGTTCTGTCCTGGCTACACCAAGCTCTGTGCATGTTTTTGTTCTGTTTTTCTTCGGTAATGTGAACAAAATATTTAAGTCCTATTAAATCTAACCCGGATAGGGGTGTACTAACATAGCATAGGTATGTATATACACATACAGTGCCTTGAAAAACTATTCATACCTCTTATATACCTCTACTTTTTCACATTTTGTCACCTTAGAGCCACAAACTTAAATGTTTTCATTAAGATTTTATGTAAAAGACCAACACAAAGTAGTACATAATTGTAAAGTGGAATAAAAATTATACATGGTTTTAAAAAATTTTAGTTTTAGGGACACAGCAAACTTGGAAGAAGGTGCTCTGGTCAGATGAGTTGAAGTTGAACTTTTTGGCCTAAATGCAAAGCGACATGTGTGGCGTAAAAACATAAAAAAAAAAAAAAATATATATATTCAACTTCATTGTCATTGTGCAAGGTACATGTACAGAGCCAATGAAATGCATTTTTCGCATATCCCATCTTAGTAAGTTGGGGTCAGAGCGCAGGGTCAGCTATGATACAGCGCCCCTGGAGCAGGAAGGGTTAAGGGTCTTGCTCAAGGACCCAACAGTGGTTGGCTTGCCGGTGGTGGTGGGGCTTGAACCCAGGTGTTTCTGGTCTTCAGATTAACAACTCAGCACCTTAATCATTTGAGCCACCACTGCCCCTGCTTATCACCCTGAACACACACTCCCCACTGTGAAACATAATGGTGGAAGCATCATGCTGTGGGGATGCTTTTCTTTAGCAGGGACATGGAAGCTGACCAGAGTTGATGGAAAGATGGATGGAGCTAAATACAGGGCAATCGTGAAAGAAAACCTGTTGGAGGCTGCTAAAGACTTGAGGACGAGAAGGAGATTTACCTTCCAGCAAGACAATGACCCTAAACATAAAGCCAGAGCTACAATGGAATGGTTTGTCTGAAAGAATATTTGTGTTAGAATGGCCCAGTCAAAGTCCAGACCTAAATCCCATTGAGCATCTGTGGCAAGTCTCAAAAATTGCTGTTAAAAAAACGCTTCCCATATCTGGCTGTGCTTAAGCTATTTTACAAAGAAGAATGGGAAAAAGAATTCTCTAGATGTGCAGAGCTGTTAGAGACATACCCCAAAAGAAATGCAGCTGTACTTGCAGCGAAAGGTGGTTCTACAAAGTTTTGAGGCAGGGGGACTGAATACAAATGCACGCCACACTTTTTATTTGCTTAAAATTTAAAAACCATATATAATTTTCGTTCCATTTCACAATTATGTGCTGTTTAGTTTGTGGTTTTAAGATGACAAGATGTGAAAAGGTTAAAAAGGGGTATAAATAACATTTTAAAGGCACTGTACATATATACATGTTTGTGGTTAGTGAGTCACTAAATCCTTGTCAGACTTACAGATGTATAACTTAAGTTCACAAAAGGCTCATTTGACTGGTTATGTTTTAAAATTAATAAAATTCTTTACACACACACAAAGACAAGGAAAGATCTATTCACCTAACTATCACAATTCTTTAAAACCATTCTAAAATTGATTGGTTTATTTAAGAATTTATTTAGATTTAATTATTCCACCTTTCCTAGGTGTGGGGAGAAGAGAAGTCGTCACTATTTTTATTTCAACAGAGGGCGAAAGATAATTGTTATTTTATTGGATGATGTCGTTTTTGTAGAAACGCTAGATTTTGGACACTGCTGGAAAATCAGTAAAATGGTAAGCAAACTTTGCCATACACTGAAAGCATATTATGACCTACACCTTAAGCAGTCCAACACCTTAACCACTGTGCTACTATTTCAATTTCAATCCTAAGGCTAAAATACCTGCAGCATCCCAACAGACCCTGAATGTGACTTGTGATAGTTTGCTTTCTACAAAGTGCTCAGTAATTTACACAAAAGTTGATTGCGCATTTTATCTACACTTTGGGGCCAGGTTATGTCATGTTATCAAGGAAATTTTTTCATAGACACAGTTATAGACACAGCATAAAATCTACAGTGAGATTGTGTCAGAAGTGAAAAACAGCGTTGGGTAAGAGTAACCCAACACTGCTATTAATATCAAAGTGAAAGAACAATACATTATAATGTTTTTCCTGCAGCCATCAATAGAACGTGGTAGCCGCTAAAAATTAAATACAAACATAATTCAACAGAAAAGGCTTGAGAATATTAGGTCGCCTAACTGTACAAACATTTGACTTATAAATTAATTATATCCAGTGTCTAGCAATGCAACAGCATTTCTAACGTGGGTGTAATGCTTGTTCTAATGCATGGGTGTAAAGTTTTCACACATTTATATTACAACAACAGAACTCTAGGAGGCCTATAAAATAACTATAAATCATGACCATCACTACTTTTATCAAGTGTACTCAACAGAATGCACAGGATGACGAGGATGATAAAAACCACTTCTGAAACCGAAGAGAGGCCTACAGAGGTGATATTAACATAGTATCTAAACATTCTAATTTTTTCAAGTTTGTGTGAAATAACCTATAGAATTTAAGTATACATTTAAGTATAAACTAAAATTCTTATTTCTTCCCACCACCATTATATTTTTTTTTATTCTTATTATATACAATCTCTATGAGGGTATGTCAATAAAATAAAATAAAATGCAACCATTATATAAACACAACACACAACTATCGTGGTATATAGTGAATTAGCACACAAGTATCAGGATAGTATTGAATCAGCAAATTAGCATATCGTCCCAGTTCTATAGATTAAAAATGGTATAGAGTGATGTTATTTGATCATATTAAAATTAGTGGAGTAATACAGAAATTACATGTGTATCACAGATCTGTAAATAAATGTAATATATTTCTTTCATTGTGTTATTATTTATTTTCTTAATGTTTTTTTTTTGAAATTTCTGAAATATTTAGGGACAAGCAATGTTCTGGTATTTACACAGTGCTCCTGTGTAATTTTATCTGCAGTAAAGGTCATCCAAAGTTAAGAAACATCTTAGATGCAATAGATGCATGTTTAACAGGAACCTCCTCGTCAAACATTCTCTGTAGCTGAATCTTTGTGTTTTACCAGCTGCTCCATTCTAGCTCTCTGGAATGGCATCATGCACTCTTTGAATTTCTTAACCTGAGTCTTGCATTTCCTCCAGTCTTCATGCTCTGCCATGCAATCCTGAATTGCATAATGTAGTGCAGAACAGCCTGTTCTAGAGATCAACTGATCTACCAGATCATTTTCCTCTTCAGGGCTGCTCCGGTCATGGGGCATGGGTGAAGAATGGGATGTCATATTGCTTGAATCTGGTGGGCAAAAATAAAAATATTGTTAAGACAAAAGATTAATAAAAATTCACATAAATACTAATATGACTAATGTGGCAATTTAAGCATTTAAGCAGGTAGATTTGCGATAATTTAACGAATAAATGTAGCTTTTAACTCAAGTTGCTGCTCATAAGGAAAACACAAACGCACCCAACTACTTAATCATGAAGGCAAATATGACGGTCCTACAACACCACCAATGAATACTGCCTCTTTTTTTAAACAGACTGTCACTCATTAAGTCAAGATTAAAAGCTTAAAAATATTTAAGCTCCTGCGTACCCCCATACATTAAAGTTAATTCTCCTTCTCCCTTTTGAGTAAAGTCAAGTCAAGAAGCCTTTTTAACCATATAGCCGTACATGGTGAAAGGAAGCAACGTTTCTTAAGGCAAAAAGCTACATATAAAAAGAAAAAAAACAAATAGCTAAGTACTAAATTGTTACATAAAGCCACATAAAGTGCAGTGTGCAACCTGGTGCAAATAGTGCAAGGCTGTACAGATAATACAAACTACACTCTAGACAATACAAATAAACGACACAAAAACACTACATATACACATGAAAAAACTAAATTTAGACTATATTGTGCAATTATATTAAAAAAACAAAAAAATTTATAGAAATTAATAGAAACTGTGCAATACAACATCAAAATGTCAGTGCTTAAAACCCTCTGTGGTTCAAGGTGATTTTGGGGCTTTTAAAATGTTTTGACATGTCATGACATCAGTGTCACTATTCCTAAGGTTTATTTAAAATGGACTGATTTAATGTGGAAAAGTGTTCTATGGTCAGAGTCCAAATTTGAAAATTTTGTTGAAAATCATGAATGCCGTGCTCTCTGAGCCAAAGAGAAGGGGAACCTCCAGCTTGTTATCAGCATTTCTGATGGTATGGAGTACATAAGTGCATACGGTATGGGCAGCTTGCATGTTTTGAATGGCACTAAGAATGCTGACAGGCATATAAAGGTTTTAGAAAAGGCTTTGTGTATTTCAGCAGGACAAACCACATACTGCAGCTATTACGACAGCATGGCTTTGTAGTAGAAGAGGCCGGTTGCTGAATTAACCTGCCTGCAGTCCAGATCTTTCACCTATAGAGAACATTTGCCGAATCATTAAAAGAAAAACACATTAAAGACGACCATGAACTATTCAGTAGCTCGAAACCTGTATCAGACAAGAACAGAAGCAAATTCCAACACCAAAACTGCAGAAACCCATAATGCCCAGATGTCTTTAAACTATTTTGAGACTGTAGCAGTCATCAGATTTGAAATGAGCTCATTTTGTAAATAAAAGTGTAAAATTTCTCTGCTTAAACATTGATGTTATTTATGTTCTATTATAAATAAAATATCGACTCATGATTTAAAGTCTTTTAGATTTTTTTTTATTTAAATTTTTTTTAAAAATGTACCAACTTTTACGGAAATCGGATCGTAGTTTAATCCTGTCTGTATGACCGAATCACTGAGAATATTAAATTGAACCTAAAGTTGTTTTAACATAAAAATAAAGTTAAACAAATACATTAGATGTAGTAAGCTGCTTACTTAGAATGTTTGGTTTTGTAAAGATTTTTGCAGAGTTATTAAAATGTTCTGTAAAAACATCTATAGTTATCAAGCCCTTAATCAGGTATGACTCCTAGAATTTTGTGTGAAATTAGACAAAGCTGTATGCATTCAAATATAAGCAGATTTAGTGGAAGGAGGAGGAATAAGGAATAACTTATTCAAATTAGTTAATAGTATCTAATAAATATTTTTTATTATTAATAAAAATAAACCGTTTTCTGTTTTCATGCAATGAAAAAAAATAGAATCCATTTCTGTTTAATCTGAAGTGAAATACTTTAATAAATGTCTGATGAAATACATAG
Source organism: Bagarius yarrelli (assembly GCA_005784505.1). Classification (NCBI taxonomy): domain Eukaryota; kingdom Metazoa; phylum Chordata; class Actinopteri; order Siluriformes; family Sisoridae; genus Bagarius; species Bagarius yarrelli. The sequence goes on from VCAZ01000080.1 coordinate 1,030,407, forward strand.
GACAAAATTAGTAAACACAGAAAAGAGAATTGACATTAATAAATCTCTTAAACACGGTGTTATGAGAGACCTGTCTATTATGTGCAGAATCCTCCTGACCAAACATACTTCTCTCACAAAAAGGTGATGCATTATGAAAGTGTTATTCTCAGAAATAATGTAAAGGCGCTCAACGATGCTCTTTTTCACAATCAAGAGAATTGATTCTATTCTGAAGCCTGTGACAGGATTATAAAACAATCACTGATGCATCTTTTGTTTTAATACAGTTTTTCTTTTTTATTACTGTCTGACTATTAAAGAATCTGTATCTGTAATGACCCATATTGAGTTTCTTTTTAAGATCTTAATAAAACAAAAGAATGTAATTTGGCAAGTTACATCCAAGGTTAAGACCAAGCGGGAATCACATACCTCTTAAGTATGGACTACTTTTAAGTATGTACTTCCTGACCGTATGTTCTTGTAGTACGGTTGAATGAAGTTAATAAAACATATATCTGTTATGTGCATGCCACAGACTGTCCGGACGCTACACTTCTCACTTTACAGTTCCGCCTTTTGCGTTCCGTCAACATCGTGCTATCAATTAATATTTATAAATTAAAAAAATCAAGGTGACATTCGTGAATCTATTCAGAATCGTCCTTTTTCCACCTCACACCAATGTTTTCTTAAATTCAGTCGCTGCAGTGTCTTACATAGAGAATATGTTTATTTTTCTGTTATATCCTGTGACCAACTCGTTTTTGTAAAGAAACATTTAACATTTTATTCATAAAGAGGTATGTATTACACTACATATAGAAGAAAAGAAAATATAGAAATGTTAAATGTACCTCTGTTTCAAGTTTTATCAGAACGCTTATATCCGAGGGGTACTTGCCTCACCCCCTGTAGCCTTGCGTTTAGGAAACCCGTGTCTTCGTCTTCTTCTTCTGCTTAATGGCGGTTGGCAAACCATCCTAATGTGCCATCCTAATTACCGCCACCTACTGGATAAGTGTTTGCGCTAAGTAAAATTAGTTTATACTGTATATAAAATTTATATCCTCTTTATTTAAATCTGTAGCTCTTAAGTAATTTCCTGAATAAACCCACTGAATCTTAGCAACACTATACTTAATATACAGAACATACTGTATATATGGCTGCTGCTTTCTGGATTTTTTTGACCTATCTTTATATTTTTCAATATTATTATTTGAAAATTCTTATTTTAAATGTTAATCCACTATTATTTCCCTAGGCATACACCACTTCTTATGATTTATTTTGCCGCACAGCTGTAGGTTTACTATCGGCATTTGCAGCAGCCAAGAAGATGTAGCACTATTATACTATAAATTAGTATTGCCTTGGCGTCTGTTTCTGAATTTAATTTAGTGTAAAAATGCCTGTAATTTATATACCCATGTTTCCAACATTTTTGTAAAATTTCTTTAAGTGGATAGTTATCTGCATGCCCCCTTCCAAACTCTATTATGCCATTTTTATCTTTAGTCTTCAGAGTTTTGCATTGCTGAGACTGGTGAGGTTGCCAGGCTATATTCTATGCTGCCATAATTTTTTATTAGTCTTATCAATGCACACTCTTTGCAACGTCTGACGAGTTGCACCCCCATCCACCCCTGCCAAACATCTTAAAATATTTATTCTTTTTTTTACCTTTATATATTACTTTCTTTATATAAGATGAAAATGTTAGTTTGAGTTCACACTTACTCCAAGCAGTGATGGGCCATGCATTTGGTACCTGGGCCTTCAGATTTAACCGATTGATACACCTCTTAATACCACCACTTTCACGTCGCAATCATAAAAACAATAATCGCAACACTATACAAAAATGCAATAGAACAAGGCTTTACAGCAAGAAACCCCATTATAATAACTCAAAACCAATACACTACAACCACAATTATGCCATGTACATTATCTGGGGCAGTTCCGAACCAATATTTATCTAATAACATGAAAATGTAAAATATATAATACATTTAAAGGCTGTGAGCCAGTGTTACCGCTCAGAGGCAGTGGTCTGGAATTGAGACAAGCTAGTTATTTGCAGGGTTAGCTGACCTCTCCTCGCAATGTTTAACTTTTCTGGAAAAGTCCGCTCAAAAACATATTTTTATGTATGTCCGAGACAAAGCCAAATTTTCCTTCTCCGTCAGCCATTGTGTGTGTGAAAATTCTAATTCTGATTCTACTGAACAAAAAGTCCATTATCCAAATATACATTTTTCCTTCAATTCCCATCCTGTCTAATTTTATAAAAAAAAACCTTTTTAATGCATATCGTAGGCCTTCTCCACATTAAAAAAACCCCCTATTAACATCTACTTATTCACTTTTGCCTTTTTAGTTTTAGAATTTATACATAATATTGAGTCCATTGTTTTTCACCTTTTCTAATGCAGCTCTGATAATGCTTAACGAGTTTTTACAAAGTTCATCACTAAACTGTCTCCAATAAGTTCTTTTTGTTATTCCTATTACTTTTCTTAAGTCTGCCTGATTATCTTATATTTTTAAAACTACTGTGATTATTTTAAACTTTTCTTGAAGCTCTGTTTTTTTTACTTCCTTACATTTCCCTGTCCACCATGGTACAACCTATTGCATTCTTGCCCCTTTACTTTTCCATATTGTATTTTGTGTTGAACTACAACGAATCATGTGTATTTTATTATTTATATCTTGTACATCTTTACATATAAAATTTGTTCTTCATCATTAAAAAACATTTGACTTCTATCACTATGCTACATTTTATAGGATAATAATCACTTCCTAGAGTACTATGACCTAAAACTTCCCAATTACACTTGCTAAGTTGTTAGATACAGTTGTTAAATATATAACTGAATTACTTCCTCTTGCTGCATCTATTCTTGTTATATTACTATCGTTTTAGGACACAAATTCATTGCGATCTAAAATTTCTTCTATAACATACCCATTTTGATCATTATTTGCATAAACAAGGTAAACTCATTTTAAATATTCATTACTTATTTTTTGTGTAAAAAAATGTGCCATTACTAAATCAGATAAATAAATAGCTGTTTTCAGTATTCGTAAGTAAATATTGAGTCTAATGATCATGTTAAGAAGAGACAGCGAAGTATTTTAAGTTTTTGTAAGGGAGAAAGGGAAATGTTTACTTCAGCTCAACAAGTGCATATGCTCTGTTTCACAGGTTCTTGTAAAGATGCAGTTAAAATGTACGCTTTGTGCATTTACATGTGACAAACGTTATAAAACATGGAAGTTGATGTTGCTATTGCACATTTAACGGAATACACTTAAAGTGCACTGTCTTAGATTTAGAGAATAGTCAAGATTCCACCTGTGAAGAGGCTGGCCAACAAAATTGTGCTTTTGTTGATTCTACTCTTTCTTAATCAATGTCTGTAATTCTATATAACTCTTATCATTTTTTCCCTTTAAATATATAACAATCCTTTAGAGACAACTGATATTAGGTGACTGGTGCTCAGAGGGCTCCGGATTCTACCCGGTGACAACCCCACAATCTTCTTTAAAGTATGCTTTGTAAGTAACATGTGAGTAACAAGGCATGCTTTGTAAGTTATCCTAAAGACTATGAAAACATATCCTTTTTTTATTAACAGATAATCCTATTAAAGCAGTCATAACTATTTCTTACACGTGTCTGTGTCATTAAGATGATCAGTCATTCTGCCACATTGACCTTGGTATCCTTCTTATTTAGCAAGGTGTTGTGTGCCCATATTCTCTTCACCTCAATCCAGCCTAACTTAAAATCATCATTGAGAGAAACATTGTGATGGAAGACATTAAAGCTGTTTGCTTTCTCTTTGAACTTGCATATGCACTCCAGTCATTAGTGCCATTCCAGTCATTCACATGGATATAGGATTGTTGTGTTCATGTACCACTAAACAATATACAATTGTTAACGAGCAAAAATGTTTGTTTATGCAAAAAATGTAAATGTAACTTTTTGTCAACATGAAAAAAAAGCAATTGAAATTTGATTGTTTATTTCTTAAAAATTAATTAAAATAAATTATTAAAAAATAAAAGTTATTTTTTATTTATTTGACATAACTTATTTAAAACAATAATTACTTAAAATCATTAATTGTTTTTTGTTGTTGTATTTTATAAAACATATCCTCAAAAAATTCATAACTTTAGATTTTTAGACCACTAATAGAAACTTGATTTGTCTGCTACACCCACCTGCTATATGTTGTTGGTTAAGAGTGGTGTGTGTATTAAATTCTCCGCACCACACTATATTAACATTTTTGTTTATACCAATATTTTAAATTAGATCTTTATTTAGTATTTTACATGGATTTTAAAAATCAAGTATTTTTATATTCTGTTTATCTATATCAATCACTACTGATTTATATTCCTTATTTACTCTAACCTCGTTGGTGGTCCCTGAACAAGTCAAAAAGAAGGGTGACAAACTGGTATAACCCAGAGTGGAAAAGGCTGTTTTTTCACAGGACACTGCCCTTTGTCAAATCCAGTGTCAACCTATTTTTAAAATTTAAATAAAATGAAAACTAAAAGACTTTTAGATCATATGAGCCAATATTTTATTCACAATAGAACATAGATAACATAAATGTTTCAACAGAGAAATTTTACACTTTTAGCCACTAAATGAGCTTATTTCAAAGCCTCTCCAAAGTCTTGCTAGATGTGTGAAGCAGTCGGCAAAGTAATTATTTTTAAAATCTTAAATGTATTACCATTTGACAGTAAAGGAGGAACGCTGCCAAATGTAGCAAAGTAAAAGTTTTTCACTAAAAATGTACTTGAGTAACAGTAAAAGTAAATGTAAATGTAAATGCCTTCCCATATACATTTTTTACAGCACAGTGAAATTCTTTTTCACATATCCCATCTTAATAAGTTGGGTCAGAGCGCAGGGTCAGCTATAATCCCTGGAGTAGGAAGAGTTAAGGGTCTTGCTCAAGGACCCAACAGTGGTTAGCTTGCTGGTGGTGGGGCTTAAACTCAGGTGTTTCTGGTCTTCAGATCAACAGCTGGCGGTGGTGGGGCTTAAACCTGGGTCTTCCTGGTCTCCAGATCAGCAACTCAGCACCTTAACCATTTGAGCCAACAACTGCCCCTTAAGTACACATCAATAAATATACTCTGCTATCAATAAAAAATAATACCAGTGTTTATACAGTAATGTAAAACATTAATGCCAGATTAATACTCGACTGTTTACCTTGTCATTTTATATATTGCTGACAACACATTGTATATAATACTCTATTTGGTCGTAAATTTCATTATATTAAGCAGCTACAGTTAAAAGAAAATTAAATAAAAATTAAAAAAATAATGGTCACTTAGCAGTTCTTAAAAATTGCAGACCTATGCCTATAGTTGTAGTTGCCTACAGTTTTGATGAGCTTTTACCTATTTAAGCCTTAGAAGCCTGTTTCTTGCTGAAAAAATTGAAACCTGAGGTAATTTTCTGTGGATGTAGGTTATTTAAGGTTACTTCTGCACATCAGTTACTTACAGAATAGGTTTTTTGCACCATTTTTGTAAACTCTAAAGACTTAGAAATCAGCATTGCTTTTTATTAATATTTTAGATTTTTTTTATAGAACAGAGAGATGAACTGGGGGAAATGGGGAGAGAGGGATGAAACCGGAAAAAACCTGAGCCGAAATCAAACCCGGGTCGCTGAGCCCAACTGCACATGTGGGTGCTGGCGCCTTAACCCACTACACCGGCCAGTGTTTTTTTTTGGGATTTTTTTTCCAAACCCAAAAGCAGTATCTCAAACATGAACATCAACACTAAACGTGCAAACTCCACACAAAGGCCCCTGCCCTGAGACAAACCCCGTTTCCTGCTGTGAGGCATCAGTTTTAACCACTAAGCCACTGTGCTGCTCTGAAATTAAACAAGAACAAGAAAATAAACCAAAAGGGTAAGCAAGAAAAGGCATAAGATAATGATGATGAATTGTTAACTGTCTTTGTGAAATCCAAAGTATAATAAAATACATTTTTGAAAGCTTTCAACAAAAATTCTTTATTTACTCTATAGACAGTTATAATAATATAAAACACAAGCACAAATAATATAGGATCGTCCATTTTATTTATAGGTTTTAGCAGAGGCATTTTAATCAATGAATTTTAAAACTAATGTTTCTTGTATAAAAAGTGTGGTTAGATCCACGATGGAAGTTACATTATCCTTGTACTGTGCCACGCTCACAGTCTTACAGGAAATACAGCAATGTACTCCGTACATATGTATTACCTCAGATTGGGCTGAACAACTCAATGATTACCTCACTACCCTCATGCGTCTAATTTGCTGTCAAAATTAAGTAATTACAAATACAGGAAAATTTCAAGTTGGTAATATGTGGCATTTGATGCAATACTGAGTCATAATTAGATAGGTGGAAAGATTGAAAAATAGATGAATAGACAGACTAAAAGATAGATAAAAAGATAGATTTAAACAGACTGAACGATAGATTAATAGATTGAAAGAAATGAATAGACAGACAGATTGAAAGAACAATAAATAAAGATGGTTTAAAAGAGATGAACAGACATTAAAAGATAGATAAACAGACAGATAGATGAAAAGATAGACAGTTTAAAAAAATAGCTAGATAGATAGATAGACAGATAGATAGATATTTTAAAGTCTCTCACTGAAAGTTATTAGATTTAGTGTCACTGGTCATAAACTATTGCTACACCTTCAGTCTTAAAGTCCAATAGGATTACTTAATAAATACATTTCTTTCCCAAATTATGCCAGCACTTTAATTTGTCCTCATTTACTGACTTACGTCTTACAGGAAAATAACAGGAAAGTTCACCTTCTGATGAAATCCAATCCAATCCAATCATGTGTCACTTATATTGCAAAATCATTAGGCTTTATTAGAGCAAGCCTTGCTGCTAACGTATACAACTTCTGTTACAGAGTTAAAGTAAACCACTTCTGGTACAGTGATGGCTGTAGCACTTTTGTTTGTTCTTTTTCTGTCCTTCTTAAGGTAAGAACTGATGAATCTTTTCTGAAAATTTATTTATTTTGGGGGCAGCATGGTGGCTTAGTGGTTGGCACTGGGTTCGATTCCCTGGCAGATGCTTTTCTGTGTGGAGTTTGAATGTTTTCCCCATGCTTACGTGGGTTTATTTTGGGTATTCTGGTTCTCTCCCACAGTCCAAAAACATGTATCGTAGGTTGATTGGTGATTTTAAATTGCCCGAAGGAGTGATGATGGACTGGCGTCCAGGGTGTCTCCCCCCCCTACATCTGGGATAGACTTCAGCATATCCCAGTGACCCTGAATTAGGGAATAAACGGGTATAGATGAATGGATAAATAATTTATTGTGGTATTATGAACCAATAAAATTTTTAACCACATTTATTTATTGATGTGACTGTAACTGGTCTGGGTTAAAAACCTGGGTACATATTGTAAATTTCTTTTGAAAATAAGTTACTTAATGTAAAGACATTTGGAATCACACCAAAATGGCAAAAAAAAAAAATCCAAAGAAATTCAGTTCATCATAAAGCACAATGAAGAGTAAATACAGGGAAAATGATATGTCTGCGTTATCTATTTTTTGTTAATGTTTGATTTATTATACCTTTGCAATTAGATTAACACACAATACTGTTTGCCCTATAACTATATTTTACAGTACATTTTGACATTAATGCTTATAAACTACCTAGGCAATATTAATGATACAGCAATAATAAGTAACTATAATATTTTGCATATCATTAGAACATCTTGAAATGAGTTACCTGTACCGTTGTAGCTCCAGTTTGGCGAATGAACAGCAGGATGTCTATGAGGATCTTTGGAATATGAACATCGACATTGCAAACAAGACATTCTTAACTGATTTCATACAGCAAATGCAAAACAACACCCTGAAAGCTGAGCGCTACCTCAACTTCACCTTGCAGGACGTCAGCTACTTAATAGAAGTTACCGATATGCTGAAGATCATGAGCAAGAAGGTCAAAAAACCAAAAGACATCAGTGCCTTTCTAACAGGAAGATACACAAGCTACAAGAACTTTCTAGACTATTTAATGGGCCAGTATTTGTTTAAGGTAAGGAAACGCTGCGACATATATTGTTTACATGAATTGTGTTCATAAATTCACACCATGTCCTTAATAACAGGAAACAGCTTCTATCAAACCAGCACCAGCCATGAAGAAGTATCTGGCAAATTACAGAGCAGTAATGGTGAAAGACCCTATCTACTTTGCAGTAGCTCTTCTGCCTTGCTCCAGGCTCTGGGCGTGGCTGGCTGACAATCTGAGGATAAATAACACCAATGTCTACTACAGCTGGAAAATAGACAATATGGGTGGCAATCATGAAAAGCATTACAAAGTTTTACTAAACAAATATCTAAACACAACAGTAAAAGTGAACAATGCCAAAACCCTGTTCCGAATGCAAATGCAAAATGAGCATGACTTCTTTGCAACTTCTTAAACTGATTACATTATAAATTTGGCAGGCTTTTTAACCTAAATACCACCAAAATGAAATGTTTATTTTTTTTCAATTATTTATTTTAATAATTTATAAGTTTGGTTTACAAGTTTAAAGCATGTTTTAACACTGTCGTTACTTTCACAGTGGTCTTGTTTGTAAAATTAAAATGACAAATATTTTAATAATAAATTAATATAAATCCTTTGGAGTTGTTTTGAGTGTCTGTGCTTGTGGATTTGGTTTGACAACTCCACTGTCAAACTCTGAATAAGTGTGCTAGTGTGTGTGGGTGTGTGCATCGTATGACCTACAGATTCCACTGTAGAGCAAATGACTGGGTGAGAAAGTGTCTGAATGAGTATGTTAATGTGATCATGCGTGTTCTGTGTGTGTAGACTATGAATACGTATTCCAGCGTAATAAAGTTAATCTAAAATGCAAATGAAAGGATGGGTAAAATAAATTTAACGAACAAAGAAAAAAACCTAACAAATGATTGAACAAATAAATTAATAAATGCCAATTCAGCCATTGTTTTTTAACCGCACTGTGATTCTACCAGATGTAGTGATACACTGAATTTCTTCCCATATCTGGTAAGTTGGAGCAGAGTTATGTACACGCCTCTGGATGGTGCTGTGACCATCATTCACTATCGAAATGTGCTGAAGGACATGAACGATAGAGGTGAAATTGTGCAGGACTCAGATGATGACATCACCAACCTAAATGGCTAAAAGGCTTTTGCGAGTGACATAAAAACTAAAAGACCAAGACATCTTTTAATGGACATCCCAGTAAATATAAATGAGTATTGCATAACATTCATATTACATGGAGACATAACAGTCATGGTACGAAAATCAGGAAAAAAACAACAAAAACAAATCAGAATTCCTGCAATTTAAAACTTTGAAAGAAAAAAATCCTTCACATTTTGGGAGGAATAAGACATTAAATGTTTCGAGTCAAACAAATAAAAATTACATAAATTCCATTGTGGATATTTCAAGTTTATCATGTCACCCACATCATCATTGATTACCTCCATTGTTTAAATCATTTGGCACAATTTAATGTTAAATTTTAATAAATTAATAAAAAAATAATAAAATAAATGTAAAAATTATTTAATTAAAAAAAAAAAAAAAAAAAAAAAACATTTTTTTGTTTTACTTTACAATTTTGTGCTACTTTGTGTTGGTCTATTACATAAAATACATTTACGTTTTTGGTTGTAAGGTGACAAAATGTGAAAAAAGTTCCAGGGGTATGAATACTTTATACTTAACCAGGCACTGCGTGTATGGTTTAACTTTTACTATCTGAGTACTCAAAGCATTTTTTCCATTTTATACAGAAACAGAGTGACTGCATTCCCGTCAAATTCTTTGACTAATAGCTGATGTGAGTCTTTTAATGAGACAAACCAGGGAAATATGCTTAAACATTAATGCCCTTTTAACTTAAAGAATCATAATCAGGACTGAATTTGCATTGTTTGAATTGTTTGATACATGCAAGAGTTCAGATGTCACCTGGCCTACATGCTGTAAAATGAAGAATAACCATAACAATTAAAACCTCTAAATTGTAGAACTCTAAATTGTTTTTCCAACTAGGAAGGAGTTAAAAAAAATAATCTCTTTTCCTGGATCTCAGGAGGATTTAGGTATAATATTCTGGTGTCCACAAACCTTTGGCCATATATTATTGGTATGTGGTATCACCCAAAGAAGATACCTTACTTCTGTCCATTGCAGTTATTAGATTTAGAATTATTAGGATCAGAATCTGGACTTACATTTAATTGACAACTGCATTTTAACACTACGATATATTCCAAAAACAATTCTAGGCTGCACCCTCTAGTATTGCCTAGAAGTACTATTAAATGTAAAATTTAAAAGATAAACAATGATGTCATAGAACAGATAAAGAATTATGAAAGTTTATTTTGTTTCACATTTTTTTTACTTTCCACATGGTTTGAATAGTGTATCATTAAATTGAAATATATACATTCCTGTACAACTTAAAATATCTACCCATACAAGAATCCCCTAATTACTGATATAGAAACTGCCTTATGTATATTGGTCAAAAGGACAAAGTCATAGTCAAAAAAACATATCCAAAGCATTAAATTCAGCATTATCAATTACAGATTGCTGTTTCCGTGATCCTGGGTTTAATTTAGCAAAAAAAAAATCATCATCAGTAGATATCTGGTCATTTAAAAGAGGAACTGAAAGTTTAGAAGGTGATGCAGAGTTCCCCTGAGAGTTACTGAGTGTTACAGCACTATGGCTGTTAGCTACTATATCTAAAAGGCCAGTGCTGTCAGGTGACCGGTTGCTGTTGCTCATGTCCGGAGATACTAGCTCAGCAAATAACTCGTCAAATGCTGAGCTATCAGAGGCTGACGTACTGGAGGTGACTGAGTACGGTGAAAAATTGTTTGTGCTGTCTGGCCTGGGAGTAGACTCAAACTCTTCTACACTGAGCAGTTGATTTAACTTCGCTAGCTTCTTCTTCTTGGCCTTTAGCCTTTTCATCAACTTCAGTCTGAGACAGTCAGTAGATAGGATTGTTTTTGATGGAGAGGATTTTAAAATGTTCTGGTTAGCAGATTTTATTAGCATGGAATCAGGTCGCACAGCTGTTATTCCATCAGGGGCACCAAGCGGCTTTTGTGAAACATTAGGCAGTTTTGCACTTGAAACTGAATTAGGCATATACTTTGTTCTGTATCCACCAAAAAGTTCAGCAGGTTTAGATGGGAGTGTCTCAGTGCAATTAAATCTTGGGTCAACTTTTGGCTGTGTAGCAGGAACTGGTGTGTTTAATGGTGTGGACTGGTGGGAAAGGTGTCGAGGAACCAAGTATGGTAGTTTGGAAACGGTGGGTTCTGAGGAGTGAAAGGTAGGTGAACACTTGCTGACTTCTGAAGGAACTGCTGATTCTAATGCTTTTACCACTGAGGTATATTCCGGTGAATGTGAACATTTATTAGAACAAACTTGATTTTTTACACTGCTTGGAGTCTGACAAAAAGAGCTTTTTTCTAGCAGAGGAAATGGCTCATCGATGCCAGACTTGGCTGGACTAATTACCATTTTCTGGACATTTGAACAAGAATCTTCTTTAGCATCTGCTTGTACCTCAACCAGTGTAAGAGTGACAATATCACTATGTGAAAGGCCCTCAAAAGTATCAAGCAATGTTGTACTACCTATTGAAGAATCCAAAGTACTGGCAGCCTCATTACTTTCCTTATGTTCACTTAAAGGTTCTATTATGCATGTGTCATCTGGTATAGAATTGGGTATATCCTGGGAGTCATCCACTTTACTCATCTTTTGTGTAGGGGTGTTATTAGGGAGAGGATCAGACAGCTCGTAATCTGCCTCCCAAAAGACAAGGTGGAACTGCTTGGCTGGAAGTGTAAATCTCCTGTGTGATACGCAGTGAGGGTGCTTCAAATCATCAAATTCTAACCAAAGTCCTGTGGAAAAGTTGAAAAATTAAATGCAATGATTTACGTCATATTTAAGAACAAGACAAAAAGCCTATTGTGAAAGGGATTTTAGCTTTGGACGGTACGACAATCTATTTAAGAAATTACATTTGGTTACAAAACATTTTTATAAACATATTGAACAACCAAATGTTCGGTTTGTTTGCATCTTGCTGCAGTAACATTTATTATTTACATTATATTATTAAAAAATAAGGATCAACCTAACCAAGTCTTTTCATGTCTATTCAGAGTTTTAATATGTTGTATGGATATTCCATCAACATTACAGTGGAATCTCACTGACAAGATCATTTTAAAATAATTTTAATTACAATCCCAGGCAATTTTTATATGCCATGCACAGCTAATTAGTGAGGCACTAACTTTTCCAGCAACAACCATTAAGGAGCTTGCAAAATTTAAAAATTCTGGGTAGTCCTTCTGGTAGGAACTCTGTTTTTGAGACCCAATGACCCAAGATGTGTTTAAGTTTAAGCAGCTCAAAAACAAAAAAGACATTATTTGGAATGTAGAATAAAGGAAACATTTTTAAAACACAATTAGATAAAATAAGTAAATTCTTATAATAAATACAATTTATTTTCTAGCTGAACATCTTATTTCATGTCAGCAATTTTTTAGTTATTACAAAACTAAAATTTTAATAATTCACAGAGATAGTGGCTCCATGATGCCTGAAAATTACAGCCAACATAATTACCCTTCTATATTTGTAAGAGGATGCAAAATCAGTGAAATATTTTACTCCCTATGAGGGGCCGATGGGCAGAGCAGGGATACATTTTGGTAGCCCCACTGGAAGACATTGCCGTCTAGGGCAATTAATTTAACTTAAAACAAAACATCAAAACACAATATAAATGAAAATTTAGGTACATAACCAGTTGCTAATAAAAGCAGTGTTAACTATATTGCCTTCAATAAAAAATTGTCAGCTTATATTTTAATACAACGCTGAAACTTACCGTCTGGTTGATTGATCCATGTGATAAAGTGCTCACGTTGTTCGTTGTATTGTATAATGGTTCTAATGCTGTAGTGTGTGCCATTAAAATCAAATGCATATTTAGAGAGGTCTCTTCGTGGAAGTCCCTCCACAAAATGTAATGCAAGCACAAGAGAAATTCTGAAAAAGATCAACAAAAACAAATAATGGATAAAATTTAATTATATACATATCTATTAATCACTGTTTAAAACATCAGTGGGGCAAAAAATAAATAAACCAATCAATCATGGCATTACCTCTGCAGGACCAATTTCCTCTTCTGGTTCTTGTTATGACAGTTGCTGCATTCTGCTCGGTGAACTGCTCTGAGTGGGTGCCAATCAGCCATGATCTGTGTAAACGTTGTTACAGTCTTCTCTATGCTATTAATGAGAACCACATTTGTTAAGTTTTTACAATAAATTGTGTGTGTATAGAAAAATAATTCTTCTTTTCGTAATGACATGGATAAGGGTACAATGTAACATTACTCACTTTAAGGTGCAAAAACTAATACATATCCAAATTGTAAATAAAGTATTTTTAATGGTTCAAAATATAGGGCACAAAAGACTAGTATGCTAAATTTGTTCAGTGCATTACAAGCTAATATACCGTTTCCAAAAAGGAATTGCAAAGTGTATTATCAACTGCATTTCCTATACGTGGATGCATAATTGTGATTAAATCCAAACTAATTTTAAACCACTTAGAATTTTGCTTTGTGAATGTAAAAAGGCTGCCCGAACCCAAAAGGAATTGTAAACCTTTTTGCGATTGCATGTCTTACACTGAAACCTGTCAATCAGTGTCAGGGCTGAGAATATGGGGCGAGTATTTATACAGGAAATGTCACGCACAGTTGACCGCCAAGAGGGGAAAATGCTAATATTTGCTGACATTATTTTGAATCCGTTATGTTGTTACTAAACAAAGCATTTAATTTATCAGTGGAGGATTTTATGTCGCTGGTGCAACAAGTTGACAGTTTAAACTGTACAGATTTCCTTCTACTTGTGGTCTTCAAAACAACCTAAGTTAACTGGCTAACAGGCTATTTGTGACAGAAATACCATTAATATTTTAAAATATTAATTTTTCAACATGCTTATAGTAACATAAGATCATTCAATTGCGTCGAAAGATCTGAACAATGGAAGTAATCTGTGAAATTGCGGAGCATGTTATGATGTTGTACTTTAAATATTCAACAAAATGTATCTATTTTTATTAATATTGGGCTTATACATTTAGTGCTCATACATTTGGTGCCTTTTTTTACATTCCTCCCAAAAAAGCGCCTGGTGTTTAGTTTATTATTATAAATACTGTAAATCGCAGAAAAGAAAAGAACTCAGTCTTCCGACTAATTAATAATATATTATATATATATATATATATAGATATATATATATATATATATATATATATATATATATATATATATATATATATATATATATATATATAAAAATAATATCTCAAAGCTGTAGCACAGATATAAAATTGAGGCTAATTAACCATGCTTTCACCAAAGCATGGCTGAATTAACCACCATTTTCTACAGATTGGTCATTCGTTCTCCAAGCAGTGATGCAAGCTGGATGGATGCATTATTAACCACATATTACATACACATCTCTACTTAGTGGTCTATTAAAGGACGTCCTTGTATTTAGGTTGCTCTGTCTGCCAATCTTCATGAGAAGGCCAACAGGCTTTATTTGGCAAAGACACAACATTACAACTTTCTTGGAAAAAACTGAAATGAGTTGTACATTCTGAATTAACGTCCTCCACCGAATACCTCCATTATTCAATTCAATTGATAAACACATGCATGTTATATCCAGTGTCACATACAGTAAATAAGAGGTTTATGACAACAAATTCTAACATCTAAAACCCTAAAATTTAACATGATAAATTTAGATACATTTTCACCTTCATTATGGCATGAACAAAAGGTGAAACTTGACAAACACACATAAAACCTTGGATTTAATTTTTTTAAATATCATATTGTATTTAAAACAACTGCTAAATCCAGTCTACTTAAAAAGCATGTATGGGATCACATTATTAAAAAACTATACATCTAGACTTCCAAATTCAGTATGTGCCATAAAAACACAAATGGCATAGCAACCCCAAAGGAAAACGGAAAACAGGAAACTGAAAAAAAACTGGTGTGACATTACTAGTAGACAAGACATCCCTCTAAAGTAGTGTATTAATGATACCTTAAGCTTAGTGGTGGGTTATATGAGCTAAAAATTCAGCACACGATTTTTCACTGTCCAGACAATATCAATAATATAGTGAGACACGGGGGGAAAAACTTTAAAGTGACATTTAACCTTAGTTAAATAACAAGCAAAATATGCATTTTTTTTAAACCTTACATACCAAAAAGAATACACTTCTAAGATTTTCTAGGACATTTCATTACCATCGGGAATAGAATATAATTTCATGAATAACAGATTTCCCACCTAAAAGTAATATATCTTTTTTTTATATATATAGTATGTAAATTAGGTGTAAAAGTATATATAGCCATTACATACACATTAGGGCTATGACTTAAAAAAAGTCACAAATGCACCAAACACACACACAGACAGACATTACGTTATGATGAACACTTAACAATGACCGCCTAGGCTGTTATGTTTTTCCCTAGTTTCCATTGAATATAAAAAAAATAAACCAACGCACTGCAAAAAAGTAGTCCGCAAAAAGCAAATTGCCTGGACAGGCCTTACAAAAATGTCTGTCCAAAACTTTTATTTAATAAGCTCCAATAAATTGTTCTTTTGAACTCATTTGTGCAGTTGCTTCAGATCCTCTTGCATGTTTTTCAGATTTTGTTCTAGAGCTGCTCTTTTTTTCTTTGCGACACTGGTCTGATAAGCATTTGACTTTGACAGCAAAGTAAAGCCGTGCTTACCTTCTGCCCCAACTGCCTTTAGATGAGAAAGGTAACAGTAAGCAAGTAATATTACTTTATTATTTTTCCTCTTTTCAAGATAAAATTGCAAGACAAAAACATGTACAACTAAAAACTCTTTGTGATACATGCACTGCATCTGAAAGTTATAGTATATGTGTGGGGGAACTGATGCGGATTAGTCCATACAGATCATGGGTCAACTGGGATCCATTTTTACCGCTATTTAAAAGGTTAGGCACATGCTTGTTAAAAATAATGTTGCTAAAAATATTCAAGCACTTAATTCCTAGCATCTGCCAATACAAGACAAAGCAACTATGTTACTACGCCACAGCAAGGTTGCTCACGTCAGAACACTGCATCCCTGAACAAAGCACTTTCTGTTACTTGTCTCAGACCTTTTGTAGACTGTTCTTTAAATGACCTAAAACATTTTAAAATAATAATCATCTTCCAGTACAAGCAGCTTTTCCCAGGACAATGTGTTTTTCCCCTTATTTTCCATGTGTTTTCTAAGACCCAAAAGATGGTCATTAAATTTTCCGGGATGCATGGGAACCAAGCTCAACTATTAACTTCACAAGTTCCAAACCAGGAACACCAGGCCATTGACCATCTTAGCTTTAAAACCATCCTGCTACATGTTATGATACTGCCTCCGGTGCTGAATGCCCTCAGACAGAAAACTTGTGGCAGGGATTTATAAGTATTTCTTTGCCAGACAAATTGTACGTGGAAAATTAAAGCCATACATATGTACTAAAACAACAAACTAAGCTATGCAATACTACAAAACACACCAATTTACACCATATAACTACCTGTCCAAGAAAAATATTGAAACCATTGCATCATCTTTTAGACACTTTGACTTCTGTAGTTGACTCCAGAGTGGAAACTTAACACCAATGTTAATTCAGGTTTTTGCCGTTTTGATCCAGTCTTTATTTATGCAGTGTGTGAACATCAACAGGGCGCACAGAAACATACACATGTTGACGGGCAGGTGGAAAAGCTTATCAATGTTCAGATGAACATTTCTTAGTCCTACGCCTTCTAGAGAATATATAAATACAAATATATTTAGACCACTTAATGATTGCAATGACGATGTAAAAAGACCGCTGAAAAGCTGAACGTAAAATGTTTTTTAAATAAAATAATTTATTATACCTTTGCCTCAAGTTCACAGAAGCAGATAATTGAGAGAGAGTTAGAGACCCTCCATTCGGCTTAAAGAAGCCTTCAATGCTCATTTTGGGCTTTGTAGCTGACTGAACTGGAGCAGTAGCTTCATCTCTCTACCAGTCACGGTAATTATCTGCAGGAGATTATTCCACAAGGGCTTCAGTCTCTGAGGCAGCTTATACCCTCCAGCTATTAGTAGACATGTACATGGTTTTAAAACTTGGTTTCAGAATGGTAGCCATGGTGAGAAGCTCATCTGTTTGTTGCAGGTTTTGATCTCCTGGGTTTGGTATCACTCTTTTGGATTTAGAATCTCTGCATTTAACAGATGGATGACAGCCTTCAAATAACACGGCCAAGTGTCCTCTTCCTGACAAATCTTTTCTAAAATACTGGGGTGTTTTTAGCTCTAATGGGACTACTCCAAAACATTTCCATGTAGGTACAAGGAGCCTTTTTTTTGTCTGCTGCCAGGACTTTGTGATTTCGTTTTCCTGTTCCAGGGCTCTTTTAATCAACAAAGTTCCCATCTTGTTAAGGTGAGCTTGCATGGGGGCACTTCACATTTTTGCACTTATCAGGGCTTTTTTTCCGCTTTAGGAAAATGTGCTAACTATTTTCAACCACTTCCAATACAACAACAACAAAAAAATATGTTGAAATTAATAGAATGACAATGCATTTACAAAATCACAGGAATAAACATGGAAACTGAATATTAAAACTGTATTTACATTCAACTATAAGAAATAATACTGGATCAGTGTTGAAGACTGGATCATAGACAAAACGTGTTATTTGGGTCTGATTCTTCTACTGGCCCTTTTGCACATATACTTCTTTTCATCTGCCTCTACATAGCACTATCCTCTGCATTCTCTTACCTCACACTTATTAACTTTATGTCCTTATTTATCACATCTAAATACCTCTTCTTTGGCCTTCCTGTTTACCTTCTGCCTGGCAGCTCGATTTCCAATATCCTCCATTATCTCTCCTCTGCACGTATCCAAACAATCTCAATTTGGCCTCTCTGACTTTGTCTACAAAATGTCCCTCTGATTTGCTGTGCTCATTCAGCATCCTCTTCTACTTAATCACTCTCAAAGGGAAACAACAGCTTCAGCTTTGCTAACTAACTCACCACTGTCTGTGGTATACAGATACAGCATAGCTTGTCTTACCACTGTCTTGTACACCTATACCTTAAGTTTTTCTATCACACATTACTACTGACATTTCTCTACCCATTCCAACCTGTCTGCATCTGCTTCCTCACCTCTTTTCCACACACACTGTTTCTCGAATGTTGTCCCCAAGTACTTCAACTTCCTTCGCCAATTTCCCTCCCTTTTTATTCACATGCCTGTATTTTGTCATGACTAACATTCATTCCCCAAAAATATCAGATGAAACTAATATTTTAATAGCTCATGCCTAACTATAAGTCACGGGCAGGCCCTGGCGTAACCCTAGCCTCCATGTTCTTTATCGACTCCTTAAGATCTGTCGGTTCCTGAAACCTCCTTTGTTTAGGGTAATCCTTTCTGTTTAGGTTCCTCCTTTATGACAGAGACATTAAAAGTCTGCTAATTTCTTTTGTTGCCTTGTCTGTTTATTGCATGTGAAATAAACCAATTGGTTTGGTTCTAATCCTTCTGTATCTTGAGTCTACTTCCAGTTACACTATAATAGTCACAACCTTTTAAATGTTTTCATTTTTGTGCAAGACTAGTACTGACCAATCTGGCATTCGCAAAGCTCAGATAAACCTTTAGCAGGAAGCGTATTTTATAGGATCGACTATATTTTTATATATATATATATATATATATATATATATATATATATATATATATATATATATATATATATATATATATATATATATATTATATAGAGCCTTGTTTTCAACATGTCAGTAGTAGGGGTGTGGTGAGACACCTGTGATCCCACAAGACGAGGCGAGACTGGGGGTCACGAGAACGAACTTAAAAAAAAAAAAAAAAAAAAATCCTCAATGATAGAACAGGGGAAAAAAAATAGTCTTTTATTCAACTAAAAAACAAAATGCAAATGCACAAAATGCATTTTTTTTTTAAAAACTTCTTTTAATGAATTACATGCTGTAATTAACAATATGTTTTGCCAAAAACTTTTTTTGCCACGTCTATTAATTCCGATTTGGTGACTATATTCGATTCTTTTGACGACCTGCTTACATTACATTTTGAAACTGACCTGTATCCAATATCTGTCTTTATACTACACATGGCAAAACAACCCAAGGTGGACATACTAACCGGAAGTAGTTCTGGAGAACCGCTGAGAGAGAAGGAGAGCCTAGTGTGTGTGTTTATTACCATATCCAATCGGAAATGGGTCACTTGGCCACTAAATGTGGAGGGACATCTTCTATTGTTACATTTGTTACCTTCTATCTTATCACACCCCTAATCAGTAGATTTGTTCACCAGAATTACATTGACAGTGACTTATTTATTCTCTCTAACAACTGACTTGACATCCTTTGCTGTTGCATCAATTCTTATTGTGCTAGACGTAAAAGGGACATTTGCTACCTTTAACGCAGCCTCTCCAAATAGCTCACTGCAAATGTCCTTAGTAGCGGGGGTAATTCTTCCCAAAAAAGGCTTCTTAGCTTTAGCAATGCAGCCCGCAACTAAGAATGATGCTTTTATCGCAGACACATTTGTTGAAGTGTTGGCCCTCAATAACTGTTTTTGTAATTCACATTTAAGTTTTTTTTTTACAACAAATTCCAATGGCTTGTCTTTTAATGAAGAGTGTTTTGTCTAAATGTTGCAAAACAGTTTTTAAGGTTTCATTGCTTCATTAGCTAGTCAGTCACTGCAAATTGCATAGCAGGTGTTTAGCTTGTTCATCCTCTGTTGCGATAAACCCGTAACTTGGAAAAGGAATTTTGGCATTTTCTTTGAATGCAGCCATCTTTTTTCTGGCAGTCTTTGACACTTCGGACGTCCCATCATTTGAACTGGGTCACAGTCATTTGAGAGCAAAGCACCCAGCAGGTCCAGCAATCCACAGGTCAGTGGCTAGTTTCAGCTTTGTAGAAGGAAAGGGTTTTAGAAATCTTATCAAATTTGTACACCTTGAGTTTACTGTTTCATGTAGAAAAACAAATCACTGCCAGACTAAAGAAACTTTTCGATGACAATGTAAGGGAGTGTTGAAAAAAATTACACTGACCACGGATTTATAGACTTACAAATAAATTATGCATATTTGTCATTAGGAAATTTTACCGTGCTGTTCTGCAGACCAAAGAAATGCCAGAGCGGCATACTGTTGAAAATCTGGCAAATATGCTTTTCACTACTACTGTGGACCGAGCAGAAAAACATGTGTGCATGTCAGTGCGAGCCCACAGTGAATTGTTAAAGTTGGTCTTGTTTTGCACACATACTCCAACTCCTTACAAATTTTAAGCTTCAACACAAACCATGTCGTTACATCTGCCAGTCATCATCTTTTTTATTTTTTCATCACACAACAACTGCAGCACAAGCAACAAAACAAAAGCAGCAACTACAGAATTTGCCTGAGCACAAATTAATGCAGTGCTTCGGAACTACAACCCCAGTCAAAAAAATTTGAAAATCCACACTCACTCAACTTTTTGACTTTATAACAAAAACAAAATCACAGGTATAACAATTTTTGCTTGATAATTTAACACTATGTGAAACAAATTAAAATCGTTGGAATGGAAAAATGTTTTTAATATCAAGTAAAGTTAAAAATTAGTGAATCATTCAATAATAAGAAAATAGAATCAGCTTGTAATTTAAATTCCTGAAATAAATTCCAGCACATATGTATACTGCTAGTTAGTCAGCACTTATAAGAGCGCGCTTACAGAACTTTACATGCTGTTGGAAGTAGCACTGCCTCAAAACGATAGCCGACAGTTGAAACAAAAAGATTTAGGAAACTTCAAGAAAAAAAAAAATCTAAGACGTAGTGTTGCAAACGTTGGATGTTCCCAATCAGCAATTTTTGGTGCAATTATAAACAAGAACAAAGGTTATTAAAATAAAAATATACACGCAGACTAAGGAAGACCTCACATTGTCTTAAAAAAAACTAAGTCACCTGATGGCTTTAGAAAAACAGAAAATATTGGCTAACATGCATTGAAAGTAAATATAATAGGAATATGTTAGTCATTTATATGTTACAAACTTCCTGCTGCCACCTAGTGGCGCTATGACTATGACTTATTGGCTTATAGATGACCTCAGGCCAGGAGTTTTAAGGTTTTATTGTGGGGAAAATCCCACGCATTATTTAAGGGTTTCTGCCACCAGAAAATAATGTTTTAAAAGTAACGATTGGTTAATAATTGTTTATTTTCATGATTATTGATTAACTGAATTAAAATGCTCATCCCTAAAATACAGAAACTATATAGTAAAGGCAGCCTTTTTTAACATTACAAATTTATACTATTAAGTATGTGAAAATTAATGTAATACAAAAATTGTGAGTAAAAACCAAAATGTCTCACTAAGTAGCTGACAAGACATATGTAACCAGTGACAAAGGCTCCAAAAAATTAAACTATATAAATTTATGATAGAAAATAATACACTACCTTGTGCTGAAAACATATCCACAGAACGTGCACCTAAATTCCCACTGACCAGTATGCTGGAAAATACTTTTAGCCCAGTCATCTGACTTTAGAAGAAGAGGGAGGGCAAACACAGGTGTCTCCTTCTGACCTGCAGAGCAATGGTAATAAAAGAAATTTAATTTCTATTAAACATGAAATAAACATACAAATCATAGTTGCCAAAACTTCACAGTTATGTGCTACTTTGTGTTGGTCTCACATAAAAACCACAAATTGTGTAAAGCTTAAAGGATATGAATAATTTTTCAAGTCAGACATATATAAACGTGTACATTTTCTTACCCAGTTTACATTGTAGCTTTGGCTGAAGGAACTCGAAAGCAGAAATTCGAAGAGCTTCCAGCTCTTGCTCTGCATAACTTAGGTCACCATAAGGTACACGCACAATGTTGTCTATTGGGAGAAAGAAAAATGATGTGCACTAATATTGCATGTGCTAAATAAAAAGATCCAACAAAAAAACAACAGAGGTGCACTAACCTTGGCACTGTTGCTCCTTGCTTTTGATGTATGCGCATAACTTTTTGTATGTTGCACACAAGTTTGTCACAGGATAGTTTTTGCAGGGGAATTTCTCAGTCAAATATAGATTTTCAGAAGATGCTTCCCTTATTGTCCTAGATTGTACAACTGCTACAAGCAATGAATCTAACCAACACAAGTTATCCCGATTTTTCCAGAATAAATACTGATTAGTAGATACTAACTGTATTAGGTCTTGCACAGGTACATCCAACGATGGTACCTCCCTGCTATGTTCTGGATTTTGGATTTGTAAATCCGTAGGCAATCCTGAATCCTTGCTAGAGACAAAGGATGCATCAGCTGACTCCACAGCATTCTCAACTTTTTGCTGCTTACGGTGTTCTTCAGTTATCAGTCTCTTTTTGATTGACTTTCCAGATACCCTGCAGTCATCAACATCCACATTCTGACATTTCCCATCAGAGACAATATCTGGATCCACTATCTTTCTCTTGCAACCCTGTATATCTCTTGATGAAAGGATGTTGCAGATATTGTCCAGCGGCTCGCTAACTAGAGGAAAAAGGCACTGAATAGGCAAAATTATAAAAATGTCATTATCCAATGAATTCAATACCATATTGCAGATTTAAAACCTGGTTGTAAACTAGTAAAAACCTGAGTAGAACTTTGTGTGTGTGATATATATCTTATAAATCTAAAACAATTTCTCTATGTTGAGTCACAAATACGAATATACTAATGTAATATGTATGTACACAGACTCAAAAGGCACTCCATTAAAATAAGATGAGGCTTACCAGTGGACTGGTACAGAGCGTGATAGACTCTTTAAAGTTGATTGCATATGAACGAAGTACATTTATCTCTCCTTTTGTAGAACACCAAGGGCAGGATCCACTTACAACATCTCTATTCTTGGTCTTAAAAATAGAACAAATTATTTTAACATGGTTGAAATACAGTACACAAATTTAACATTTTCAAACCACAAATGTTGGTAACAGCAATTAAAGATGTTAACATGCCTGGTGCATGCCTGCAATTTTAAGGATATTTCGCCTTTTATGAAAGATTTCCTTATTTTTAAAACTTGTGATTTAATTGGGATTGGTTTGTGTAATACACGATCCAATCAGTACAAAATTTATAAGCTTTGCACATGTGACAGTAGGGGAGAACAGAGTACAACTGACATTTCCCAAATACCCTGCCAGCACTGGGCTTGGCATACTTAGAGCAGAGCCTTCAGCATTCATTTGCACTTTACGCCATTCACTGTTATTCGATGGCTCTCCTTGCCCCAAAACTCAGCGTCAGCACAAAATGCTGCTCATCGCTTCCCTAGAAGAAAAAACATATTTTAGATTATATTTATAATGTTTATATTTACAAGATTTATATTTTAGCATAATAATAATATTTTAGAAGGCAGAACAATAACTGGAGTTTGTAGAACAAATTTGGGGCTGTATTTCTGCAAATAAAGCTGGAAATAAATGGTGCCTTCAACACTAAGAAATGCATGCAGACATCTGACTCTCTATTTATTGTGCAGCAATACACGACCCCAAATATACAGCCAAATCTTCAGCATAAACAAGAACGAGGAGTATGGTTAAGATGGTAGACTGCTACTTGGAAGATCAGGGTTTCAATTTCCAGCACCACCAAGTTGCCACTGTTGGGCCCCTGAGCAAGTTCCTTAACCCCCTAATTACTTAGTTGTCTAAAAAGAGATAAATGTAAGTCGCTCTGGATAAGGACGTCTGCCAAATGCCTTTACATTTCGACGTTTACAGCAAGTATGCAACATGTCATGAATGGCTGTTTTGGGTGGCTTTTTTAAATCTGCATCATTGTTTTATTGTATTTACCTATGCATTATAGTTTACGCAGAAGCCCTCACTTAAAATCATCATCACTGCATCTCAGCAGCCTTAAAATGTTGCTACAGAAAAATCACTGCTTGATCAAACTTTTTTTTTTTACCCCTAAGCGAAGAGAATAGCAGTAAGTATATTGGAGCCAATAGGATATTGTTTATTTTTATGTAAACCTTGCCCACACAATACTGGTTCTGCTTGGTTTACGCTCCAGAATGTTCTTTTAAGTGTCGTCTTCAATCGGACTACATCTATTTAAAAAAAAAGGAAAAACTTATTTATAATGGTGCACTATTGTAAAGTAAACAAAACATTAGTTGTATAAAATAATTCAATTACAAATGGCTTTAACTGAACATTTTTTCCAGATGTCAGATCTCAAAACATTCAAGTTTGCAAGATTTTACACGAAGTTAAAAATGACTGGATGACGTAGGATCCGGGTAATATCTTGTAAAATTGGTATAGCCGCTTCATCTACAATGTGCACAAATTGAAATAAAGCTTATTGGCTGCAAGTTATTTTACTTTTTATGTTTTTTTTATCTTCTGTTTAACACAAATTAACAGTTTTACTCATTTAACAAAAGATTTCAACAAAACTGTATATTTTAACTAAGAAAAAAAGTTAAGACACCCTACCCCTAATAGCTATTGTTACCCCCTTTGGCTGAAATAATTTCAATAAGACGCTTCTTGCAGCCATCTACCAGTCTCTGACATCTGTCTGAGGAAAGTTTCCCCCACTCCTTGAAGCAGAATTCCGCTGCAAGATGTTTGAGGAATTTCTTGATGTACAGATACAGATGTGAAGATAATTTTTATGTAAGCAGTAGTGCTGAGAGATTTGGAGAAAATATCTAATTGCGATTTTTTTTTTTGACAGATATTGTGGTTGCGATTTAGTCTACTTAAGTGTGCAGAACACACAGATTCCTTAATTCCTTGTAGTGCCACAGATGTAGTGTGCTTTTTTACCAAATAGTTAGCTTTTTGCTGCTATTATACAGTCAGTGATGCCTAAATGCGTTAGATAAAAAAAAGAGAAATTAAGCCATTTTTAAATATTGATTTAAAACCACTAACAATGAAAACAAAAAAAAACTTCTCTCTTTTTAAAATAAGGTAGGTAGGCAAGCTACATTATCAGTGATTCTGCACAAGTCTTTAGCTTGAAGTCAGCACTAATATAGAAATTTATATTTCCTATCTAGCACTCGGATGAGCTTTTTAAACCCCTGCATTTGCTCTGGGACTTTATATATTGCAGTCACATCTTAGCCTTTTGCAATTAGCAAATTGTTTCCATTCGATTTTGATTAATTAAAAAAAAACTTGTTTTAAATTACGCACAGCAATAAAACCGGCAAGAGGATTCAGCCGTTTCTTTTTACTGCACTGCGATTCTACCGGAAAGTAGCGATACACTGCTTCACTTACTGGATATAGGAACAGAGACAAAGTTCCATTTAAGTCAGCAACCTGCCCAGTTGTGCCACCTAACAGCAGTTTCACAAACGATTTTAGCACACGACTGATTTGAAGACGACATCATGTCTTTAAAGCAGTGGTGCATGCGTTTTCATTCTGGTTGGCCAGGTGCGGTATTTAAATTTATCAGTAAACATTTATCCGGAATGGCCATTTAAGTTATTTGATTAAACAAGAAAATTAACAATTAAATATTACCAGTGCCTTTCGCAAGAGAGTATATTTTAACAATCACCTAAACATAGCTCCTCACATAGATTGTAACAAAACGTATGTGTAACATGTTAAAGCTGTAATTTGTGTTTTTCTGTGGGTTAAGTTTTAATTTTACAAAGGATTCTCCCACATTTTTGCAACAAAGCACAGAATTTAAGTGAAATAAAGGTCTAAGCCAAGTGGAGCCAAGCGCCACATGCTTAATTCTTTATTTAAAGAATGTTAAGAATGTGTTGTATGTTTTTGCTTTATTTACCTGAAATCTGGAGTAAGCATGTGGCACTTGGCGCCACACATGTAGCAACATATGTCTTAAAGCAGGGATTTTAAACAGCAAGCAGCCTGTCTACTGAAATGTATTTTATGTGTCCTGCCAGAGCCAGCCCAAGGCATAAGCAAACTATGCGCCTATTTAGAGCCTCCGCGGCCATCGTGGGCCCCTAAGAAGACATTAAATGACTGATCACATTTTTTATGCAAAACTGCAAGATTAAGTGTGGAAAAAAGCAATATGTTAACAGGATGCAAGATGTGTAGACGAGTAAAAACATTGGTATTGGTAAGCAACATAGGTACAACAAATAAAATTAACAAAGTGCGTTAGATTTATAGTGTGCAAATAATCAAGGATTGATTGGGGCACCTAGGGGATCCCAAATAAAATACTGTTTAGGTCGCTCTAAAAGCTTGGGCCAGCCCTGTGTCCCACCAAACAACAGTTTGATCACTTATATGTTGTTTAGTGCACAAGAACTCCTAAATGCACTAAAAGCAGAACAGCGGCACTGGTTTAAACTGCTGCGCACAAATTATCATTAACACAGCGCAGCGAGATCTCAAAAAAATGCGTTCACGCAACCATTATACACACACATATGTATGGCCCACAGTTGTGTCCACAACACTGAATCTGGACCCATGTTAAAAAGCTTGGACACAACTGTCTTAAAGTGAAGCCATTGCTTTTGAGAGAGCAAAGTTAAAATCAGTCATTCTGGTCTGCAGTTGTATCCATATATTTTCAAAAAATTCAGGTTTGTACGCGAATATTGTTCTCTGCCAAACATTTCTTGACCACTTTTGCTTTGTATTTTAAATTTTAAGCTTGTTAACAGGTCAATTTACCTTTACAAGGTTGCCTGCGTTTTGTTGTCTAGATCTTGTGTAAAATGGTGGGTCTTGAGATTAATTTATTGTACATCGGGGTCACAAACCCTTTTAAAAGCTTGGACCGGTTTACATGACCCCAATGAGAAGGCTGATTTTTAGCAATACGGTCATCCACCAAGTAGGACACACTCAGTGCAGCTACATTTGTATATGTACTTGCTTTGCCCCATTTGTTTAATTTTTTTTCTGCTCAAAATAATTGAATGATTTATTTCTCAGTGCTGGGTGCCTAGTTTAAGCATGCTGTAGCAATTTTGAGGACTTATTTTCTAATTGTTCTCTGCCAGTTATAAACCTGGGGTTTGTTGGGACTGCTGGGCCCCTGAGCAAGGCCCTTTACCCGCAATTACTTAGTTGTATATAAAAAAAAAAGATAAATGTAAGTCACTCTGGATGACGGCGTCTGCCAAATGCGGTGCATGTGAACTGCCAGCAGAGACAAAGCCTTATTTTAGATGAAATATCACCCTATATAAATTTGGATGTTCGGTAACCGTACAATAAATATCATCAGTTCTTTTTAACGGAGGTCACCAGTAGAAGAGTAACTCTTAATAATTTTTTTTTTTTTGGAAGAGTACGTTTTTGTATTTTTACTTAAGCAGTTTTGCAATGCAGAATGCAAGACAGAGTATAGTACTGCTCCTAGATTAGTGTTTATGTTTCAGGTGAAAGACGGCAGAAGCCATAGGAGGGTGGATACTGTGCCAAACAACGGTGCACACACGTACAAATAAAATGTTTGTTGTACACGTTCTTTTCATTGTCTACAAACAGCTTAATATAGTCTTGTTAAAATTCCACACGACATTTTAGTCTTCTTAAAATGGGGCAACTGTACAAAAAACGGTTTAAACGGATCTTATTCGTTGTTACTCGTTCAGCTTGAATTTCACCGCGGTACAATACTGTGCAAACCCACAATAGAAAGTGTTTACTTTTGTTTTAAACTTCCAATATGTAAAGTATTAGTGTTAAAACGAGTGTTAGACACGTATATTGATACTTTAATAGATTCTACCATGAAAATATGTAACAGTATAACACAGTCCACGGAGCTAGTGGAGGTATTACCAGAAGCTAAGCTAGTCACTAAATTGATTAGCCTGCACTAGAAACTGAATAAGTATTTGTTAAATTTTTTCGATATAATATAACAAATAGTGTTAAATAGAAACACATCGTACATACCACATAAGTAATCAGGTCACAAAGAAAAATTAAAACCGGCGTGTGTTAAAAACGTTTGCCTGATAGATGCAGCACGCCGGCATTTCGCTTCTCCATGTGTACCGAGCCTCTGACGTTGGACCAACGTTATACTTCCGGTCTTGTGATTTTCTAGGCTTACCATAGAGAATTCACGGAAAACACTGCCACCGCTTGGATTTTTGCGACCTAAACAATAAATCAAGTTAATAAAAAGTTAACTGGTTTAGGTTTTTATTAGTCTTCGCTTATTTTTTTATTTTGCTTTTTGATTGTACGCTCGGAAAATTTTTTTGCCGTTGATTAAATGCATCTGAAAACAATTAACTAAAAATGTATGTAGTCAAGTTTGTCTGACTGTCGTTTATTTCAAAGTATGAGTATACAAATACATCTGCTTTTGTAACTGTGTTAATTCCAGTGACTTAATAGTACAATTGCTACTTTTCTCTTTCCCGAGCCCCCCTGCTTCTTATGCTCCCCAACAATATAACTTTATTCATTCATCTTCTATACCAGCTTATTCCCCAATTCGGGGTCACGGAGATCTGCTGGACTTTGCAAGTGAAATTAACAGTCACAAGACATTTCTTCTACTCAAATTACCAGTCTTACTATATAAAGTGTGGTTATTATAAATATAATCCAGGTATGCAAACTTGTAAAAAAAAAATAACAAGGAAATAAGAAAGTTTTTAATAATCATTTTTACTGATATTTGTCCCCGTATTTAAGCATTATTCTAATCAGTTATCGGTTATGTAATCTTGGATATACCGATATATGTTGCCATCTTGTGACCGTTTTTAGAACTGTGTGCAAGAGCACTATTATGGCACTGTGGCATTAGGAGACACAAGTCAACGTTTGTTACATGTTTACAACAGGTAATTTGTTTCGCTTGAATTGATATACTTTGTTTAACATATTAATAAATAATGTAACTACACTACAACCTTGTAGCAGAATAAACCCTTACCCTAGCAAAGCCTTTGAAATGGTTTAGCTTTTTTTAGACTTAGAAGTATTTTGTTCTTCATTTGTTACCTCTTTGTTTACGCTATCAAAGCTTTTCCTTACAGACATTTTAATGATCGTGCAATTTATTTTTTATTTCATTAATTTTTTTCAACCTCACAATTTATACTGATGTAGGAAAAAGGTTTTGTCCGCAATAAGGAATAAAATACAAAATTGACAGTGTTGAATAAAAATAGCTTGTTCAGTTTAGTATTTATGGTGTCACTGTATCAAAACAAAACCAAATCTGCATATCGTTATCGGACATAAACATTAAACATCTCTAACTATTATTTTTTATTTTGACAACAAATATAAGACAGGCAGATTCTCTTCAGTCATGCCTTTTGCAAAATTAAGTTAATTTATTATGCAGCCAACATATGATACTACTTTAACAGAAATTAATTTAATAGACAAAGGTGAAAGTAATTATAAATTTAAAAAAAAATCTAACTTAATAACACCATTGATTTCTTTGTAAAAGTTATAATATAAATGGAAAGTTTGTACTTATCCTTATAATGTATATTTATCTATATATAGTTTCTGTATAGTTGCTCACTGTACATTCGTAGGGATTGTTTCTATATTCCTGTATATTATCTTTAAATTTACACTTATTCTGTACATTCATTTATATATTCTATGCATACTACCTATTAACTATTTATGTTGATACTACACTGCTACTTTGCACTTCTGGTTAGATGCTTACTGCATTGCATTGCCTTGTAACTATGTGCAATGACAACAAGTCGAATCTAATGATTATTTTCTACAAAAGAAACTCGTCATGGAGTCATTATAAAAACAAAAAACCGTTTATAATAGAAAAGAATTAAAAGCGACAAAATATGTAAACTGTATATAATCATAGAAGCTGAAGTTATACAGCGTGCCAGCCTTGGGGAAAATAGGATTTCATTAAGTATTCAGTGTCAAAGCATAGCGCTCCCTACCATCCTGTGTATAAAACCATTGACTAAACGCTCCGTGAACCGCACATAGAGCTATAATACTACAGCTTACACACCGCGCACTGTCTACCAACACTGCTTGAAGTTAAGCGTTGAAACACACTTCAGTTTGTATCAGCCCGCCATTTATAAGATTCGTGACGTTTCACAAAAGACATCCAATCGGACCGGGCCTGTTATTAGAACAATGGAAAGTTTTCAGCCAATCCGAGCGCAGTGCGGTTTGGCGGTAGCCAATAGGATTCGTGTCCTACTAAGAGTAATGTTACAGAGCGGAGAGCAGAGTGAGAAGACTGCGTATCGCTATTACCTCCACACAGCCATTGCAGTACATTGAGAATCAGCAGAAGCATTTGGTGTCATTGAAAGTAAGTATGTGCTACAAATGTATTAGGATAATGTAATTGGCCTGCTAAAAAAAAAATTAATTCCAAAACAGTCCTACGATGTCTACATTTTTGTATCTTTTATATAAATGATTTATATTAAACAAAATCATGATGATGCTGCCTCCATTTATCTCCTGGGCTCTTGAATGGAACCATTGACAGATTTGCTGTCTTTCATGAATGACGAGTCATTGTTGTTCACATGATGCATTTCTTTCTCATTCAGTAATTATACTATCAAACTCTCATAAGTGCAGTTTATTGCTCCAGATGCAGTCATCAGAGAGCAAAACACTGATTGAAATAAAGTGACCAGATGATGTTCGGAGGTCAGCTTGCTTCAGGCGTTAACCGTCATGGTCACACTAAAAGGAAAAGATTGAGAGGGACTGTCTTGTCTCTCTCCCAGCATGAAAAAGGAACCCGGTGTGGTCCTGTCAGTTATGTTTCAATCGCTCGGGTAGAGTTCTTCATGTGGCTGACATGCTAGAGTGCGGTCCAAACCACATGGCGACCGCAGTCTTAGGCCTAGTTAAGTATTAGTCAGAAGTGTGTGTGTTTTTATGAGTAATGATGATAATGAGCTGTCATCAAGCTTGAAAATATCACATGATGCACACTAGGCACTGGACGGCCCTTGTCTGTGAAAAAAAACCCATGACTGGTCACATGGTTTTGAAAATCTATATTAATAAGGATTATTAAATAAAATAATTAAACAGGGTTTGGCTATGATAGAGCCAGAACCAGTTAGTACAGGAGAATGTCTTATAGGTTACATATGTAAGCTCGGTTCCCAGAGGGAACAAGACGTTAGGTCAGAAGCGCTAAGGCAAAACATCAAAAGCACGGTGCATCTGCAGGGTGTCATTATTAACCATAATGTACAAAAGCGAGAATTCAGCTACCTGAGCCCGCCAACTTCAGCTACCTCAGCCCCCGAGTCCCTGTACCTTGCAGGACCCCACACGGTCGCACAGTTACACTCTGTGGGAAGATCAGCTACCCTCACAGGTGCTCGGTGCCAATATTCCTATGAGATGGTTACGAGAATGAAAAACCTGGAATCACCAGGCCTTCACCAGGCTCTGAGCCTTTCAGTGCCAGGAGGCCCACAGCCTCATAAGTGAGGGAGATGGTCTTGACCACCCACATACATATCATCTCCTCGGAGGCTGGAAGCCCTTTCCTAGCAGCTCCGACTCTGATGAATAACTGGTCCGACCATCCAGTGGGTCTGGAATTTAGAAAGTTAGGAGCTGAGGATTCTCTGAGTTGGCAGGGGGCCTTTGCTTCCGCCTTTGTACTTTCTGGTCGATGATGTCCCCTTACCCATGACATGCCGTGCTCGTAATGTTTTGCATTCCAATTGATGTGATTCCACACGTGCTTCAAACCTGCGGTCACAGAGGAATAGCGTTTTGAATGAAGCCTGAGCTTCTTTAGGAAAACGTTGCTTATATTTGAATATGGATTTTATGGAAATTGACTAACACATTTATAAGATTTTCTTATAGAGTCAGTTTTGGTTTATTTCCGTTAACAGTGTTGTTACATTAGCTGCTCCACTAAGTCTGTCTGCATGACAGTACTATTTTAGTAAGTTCACCACACTCTGATATGACAAATACATAATATACAATCTACAAAAAATGTTGGGTTTAAATTATTTAGCTACTGTAATTTACAAATTCTGCTACTGTCAATAAATCCAGGAGGCAAAGAATGGGCAATTGCAGACTACTATACACAAAGTGTGAAAAAAACAAACACAAAGTAAAGAACAAAAATTGAATAGCAAAACATTCAGAGTGTGAACAAGTGCATTAATATGAAGCAAGTGGAAGTAGTAGTGCAGTGGTTAAGGTGTTGGACTGCTAATTGGAAGATCGGGGTTTGATTCCCAGCACCACCAAGTTACCACTGCTTCTGAACAAAGCCCTTTACCCCTAATTTCTCAGTTGTATAAAAAAGATAAATGTAAGTCGCTCTGGATAAGGGCGTCTACCAAATGCCATTAATATAAATGTAAGCAACACACAAAACATGACATACAACCTGTGTGAGTTCCAAACAAAAAGATCATGTGATGTGCAGGGGCTGATGGGTACTGTAATCTAGTGCAGACATGATAGTAAACTATTCACTGGGAAGACATTTGATTGCAGTGTTAATTAATCAAGGAAAGGTTCTATGTTACAGTAGTTTATATTTTTACAGGTTTGGTTAAACGGATTGGTGCCTAATTAACATCCGTTATGTTTGACCGATATTTTTCTCGATAGTTCAGCCTTTTTTTATTATCGGGATATCGGTTTTGGTATGATCGGATCCACCGATATAAAACATTTTTCTTTGAACTCTAATCATGTTTCTGCATGGTCTAACTCTAACAACACCCTGCAGATTGTGACTGGGCACTGCGATCCACCTGACACTGTGTCTACATCATGTGTCATCTCAGACCATGACCTTCGCTGCATGTGCAGATCTACTGATAACGTATAAATTAACCGGCCCAATAAAATGCATGCGCACGCTCACCTGACGTGTGGCGCGTCCACTCAAGCGCTCATGACACACACCTGACATCAGTCCAGCTCAATTCAATCCCGGTAGACGTGTTCAGTATTACTGGAGATCAGGTTTCAGGTCAGATCTGAATTATTCCATTTATGATTGCTGCCCTATCTCGAGGGCGCCTGTCTGGTTGGCTGCATTAATGAGTCGGACTAGGCCTGAGCCTCTCAAGAGTTCGCTCCACTGCTGGTTAGGCATACTGATTATTTGGGAGACTAGCACAGATTCCTTTCACCTCACCACCACATAGAAAACACAAGAACAACAAAAAAACCAGGGGACTCACTCAAAAATAAAATAAAAAGAGTCCAGTTTGGAAAACAAACCACCCATTTTTTTTTAAAAGAAGTATAGAGAATAATTTTAGACTTTAAACAAGGACGCAACCTAGTTTTGGTGAGCAATTTGTAGAATTTGTAATCGGGAACTTCGTTTAATAATCGTAAGGAAGCTATAAAAGGTTAAAGGTGAATCGGAGCGACATTTCCTTCATGTCTATACCGAGAGAATTACCTGACAGTCGTGTTTCTTGCGATGTGATATGAAAACGAGCGCTTCTTTTTTTGTTCTTTATTGAAACCCAAACCACCAGCTCCCTCCCCACACACGTCTTCTACATGATTCTGTGAACACGGAAAAGGACAGGTAAGGTTGTCTGCTACAGCAGGCAGCTTCACGACAGATCTACCAATTAGGTGACTCACAGAGCCTTGTTAACCCCCTATCTGCTTCTCTTGAGCTCTGCCCACTGCTGAGGTGCCAACGTGCCATGCTGGTTGCGGAAAAAAAATGACACGAGAGCAGTTACACTCATACACACCGTTTAACTACAGAACAACCTCATTTTCATCTTGTTCAGGACCTGCATCGAGGAGCAGAGCTTGAAAATTGAGTAATGTGAAGTAATAAAGAAGCCTCGAGAATGACGGATGGATGGCATAGAACCCCTGGTTCCTTTTTTTGTATAAAACCCCTTACATAAGTGTGTCTTCCTCTAATTGTTGCCACAAAGTTGGAAGCACACATTTGTCAAGAACAGCTTTGGATGTTGTGCCATTAAATTATTCCTTTCTTGGGGTTTAAAGGCTCAAACACAGTTCCAGCATGATAAGGCCCCTGTGCTCCATGAAGACATGATGTGTTGTGGTGGGTGAGAAAGAACCTAAATGTTTTGCACAGAGCCCTGTTTCTACCTCAACCACACTAAACACCTTTGGGGAACTAGTGAATATATGAAAAAAGCCTTTCCAGAAGTGTGGATGTAAAAATGAGACTAAATCTGAAATAGTATGTGATGGTCATCTGTCCCCAAACTTTTGTTTATATAGTGTCGACCAGTCCACTAATCCACCATTATTGCTTATCAGTGGCGGGCTGTGTATTTGAAACCTGGGCCCTCAGTGGGGATTTACACGACTGATCCACCTCCTAATGGCGCCATTTATAGAATCGCATTTATAGAAATGATCAATACTAGACAAAAACGCAATATAACACTGTGTGGCATTACAGGGACAGAGAGACATTTCACGTTTTGATGGTGAATAGCGTTTTTATTAAAGCAATAAAACCAAGACTACTCCAAACCTCTACACTACAACCACAACTGTGCCATGTACATCATCTGCAGCAGTTTAGAATCAATATTTACCTAATAACTGAGATGAAAACATAACAAATTGAAATAAAATACATCAGAAATTAAAAGGCTGTAAGCCAACGGTACCACCAGTAGACACTGGTCTGGAAGTGGCTCGGGTTTAGCCGATCTCTCCTTACGATGTCTAGCTTTTCTGGAAAAGACCCTGACTGCTCACCATTGTTGCTTCTGGATTCTCTGTACTGCAGAGATCATCACCATTCTTTCAGAAGATCCTCCCTAGATCTTCTTTAAGACAGTCTAAGAAAATCTCCATGCGATGCTGAGTTGGGTTAAAGTTCTCTTGGCTATAAAGGCAACATCATGTGATTTACATCATTTTTATATTCATCATTTTGTTATATATCGATATAAATCAATACATATATCCTTATTAGCAATATAACGAATAAATAAATCCATTGAGCTACTTAAAATGCACTGTCAACGAAAAACAGGTCTGTTGATAGTTCATGCATTAGTACAATGTCTGATGCTCTAGAGGCCACTTTATTTACAGAGAGTGTAAAGGTAAATGTTGCAGCCTGAATGGGATGCGCTTGGTTATCTGCCTTCTGGTTGTTCATTAATTTCACTTCGGTCCTAAGACAGAGAGAAACACGTAGCCGAACTGTGTGTCTGTGTGTGTGTGTGTGTGTGTGTGTGTATGTGAGAAAAAAATCGACCTCAAGTTCAACGAATAAAAACATCTTAATTTGTTTTTGGAATTTCTCACTTAGAGGTGTGAAGCCTGCACAAGCCACAGATCATGTGAGTCAGGGTCCTGTAATGTTATTTTCATGGTCATAGCTAATGCTGGAATGAAGAAGAAAAGCACATCATCCCTCCTTCTGTGCAGCAAGTGCTTGTATGGGGCCATTGAGTTTGAGTATGACT
The DNA here is from genome assembly GCA_005784505.1 of Bagarius yarrelli. Lineage (NCBI taxonomy): Eukaryota > Metazoa > Chordata > Actinopteri > Siluriformes > Sisoridae > Bagarius > Bagarius yarrelli. The sequence continues at coordinate 1,066,271 of VCAZ01000080.1, forward strand.
CACCTCTCTCTCTCTTTCACTCGATCAGGTGCATGCATGCTCCTTCTCTCCTGTTTTTCTCTTGTTCCTTCCCTCCCTTCCTCTCATTCACAGCAAAGTGGTGTGCATTCTGATTTCAATTATAGACAACTGCAAAACAAGTGTATTTACATTTATATTGGCACAGATAGATAAAGTCTCTACAAAAAAAAAAATCTTTATTAAAGGAGAAGTGTAAATTTTTAAATGCCCAGTAAAATGATATTAAAAAAAAGAAAGCCGGACCTCAGTAGTAGAATGCTTTAGTGCGCTAATGACATTTGAATAGATTTTTCATGGGTCAGATCGAAAGGTCTGCTATGGTACGTTCACTTTGTTTTGTCCAGCTTAGCGATGACCATTTGATGGCCGGTTTTTTAGCTCTCTATATATGAAGCTTAGTCATTTGTTTAAGTATTAAAAGTTTTAAGTAATTATAACAGTCCTAATGAGTCAGAAAGTTATGATACATTTTCGATAATATCACAGCATCCAGCTTCTTGCCCTAATTGTTTTTTAGGATAAGGACCCTTAACTGACCTGTTTAAAAAGAAGCTGTAAAACCTGGTAGTACAAATTGTTGGAGGGAGCGTCCATTTATTAATGACATCTATACCAGTAAGCCGTCTGAGCTACAAACTTCTCTTGGGTAGGCGGTACCGCAGTGTTTGGGAAGTGGTGGCTCATGGTTTCCAGCTCCAACAAGCAACCACTGCTAGGCTTCTGAGCAAGGCCCGTAAACCCCAATTGCTCAGTTGTATAAAAACAAATGAGATACATGTAAGTCGCTCTGGATAAGAGCTTATAGGATAATTTATGTGTAGAGGTCCAAGTGGTTTTCTTGGGGTTTTGTTTTGTGTGTTTTTTGCATTTAAGTTCATAATATGAAATGAGATTGTAATGTGTTTTGTGCTCTACAATAAACATTTATCCATTTTGTTCTGTTAGACCAGGATAAAGTGAAACAGTAGCTGATGTTTAGATACTGGAAGATAATCTGGAACTGCACTATATGGACAAAAGTATTAGGATACATAATCATTGCATCCATTCGTGTTTTTTTTTTTTTTTGATCATTCTGTAGTATTACAAATTTATTCTTTAAACTTTAACTTCTATAACCTCTGAATTCGAGACATTTTACATAACTGTGTGCGTCAAACTTTGTAGCTTCAGTTTTGCAAAAGACAGACTTTAAATTTATGCTTACTTTAACAGCATTTGGCAGGCGCCCTTATCCAGAGCCACTTACATTTATCTCTTATATACAACTGAGCAATTAAGTGTAATTAAACAGGTATGAATTGTGTATTCAATTTAAGAACAGATTTAATATAAAAAAAGAAAATTCTTATTGCTTAATTGCCTATTTGATGTCGCTTTAACTGGATTTTGTGTAAAATAGTATGTAACATGTACAAACCAACAAGGATTAATTTACGAATCAATTAAAAATACAAATATAAATACAGAAATAGGCAGGAAGTAAGTCAAGGTCTCAGTAGTTGTGTTTACATGGACCCAAATGATCTAATTGTGATAAGTCTATAAACAAAATCCGATTAAAAAAATGTGCAATGACGTACAAATCGCGTAATGATTTATGGTGCACGGCTGTTTGAAAGATCAAATCCGATTAAAAGTCCAAGCATCTCAATTACTTTATTCATCGTTCATGTAAACACTGAATTCTGATTCGTCAATCTGATCAATTTCATATCGATTGAAACAAAAAGCATCCATGTAAACATAGCTATTGATTACGTCAAGTGCCAAGTCAATTCTGAAGAACATTTACATTTACAGCTTTTGGCAGGCGCCCTTGACAACCGAGCAATTAGGGGTTAAGGGTTTTGCTCAGGGGCCCAGCAGTGGCAACTTTGTGCTAGAAATCAAACCTCGAACTTGCAATTAGCAGTCCAACAGCTTAACCGCCACGCTACCACTAGAGAGAGGTGGGTCCTATTTCAAGGACTCCAGTTCAAGTCCCAAGTTTATACAATCAATCAAAAATGTAAAGACATTCAAATCTCCAGGCACAGTATGTGTACATCGTTTCACTACAAGTCACAACTACACAACATATAGGCTATTCAAATAGGAGCCCGAGGACAGGAACGTTTCAAACCACTCACACCCACCCTGTAAATCCATCATAAGTGTACATAAGGAGCATGAAAGCAGACGTCCACCCAGTTCAAACCCAGGTCACACACACATACACACACTTTCGCTCACACAGATTTGGCACTGTTGCTCTTTTTATGTCACTGCCGCTCAATGGAGCTTCAATAAAACAATTTCTACTTCCTGTTTTAGGGTGGAAAATTGTCTCGTTGGACCAAATGTATTTCACGTCATTTGAGTCAGTAGAGTTTGTATTTTTCTCAGATGTTTGAAGAATGAGTTTAAATCATTTTTAGCTGATTTACTATTGAATCATCTTTTTTTCTCCGGCAGTCGTAAAAGTAAAACTGCAAACAAATACAGGGTTGTGCATCCCCCAGTGGGGCTGTGAGGGATTTGCTCATTCAGTAATAATAGTATATATAATATACTATCAAACATTAATGTTGGGTGAGGAGGGCTGGGGTGCACTCACTTGAGTTCAGTGGAGTTGAGTCACCGACCAGAACACAACATGTCTTTATGGAGCTCAGGGGTTTCCTGCACAGGGGCATTGGCATACTAAAGTCTGGTATACTACAATATAAAAATACTTTCTAGACAACTGGGTGCTTCAAACTATTGTGGAAAAGTTTTCAAGAAGACACTTTAGTAAAAAAATGTAAAAAAAAAAAGTCATTAAGACAAAAGATAAGTGTACACATAATTAAAAATAATATTACTTGCAAAAATAATATATATATATATATTTATAGATAGATAGATAGATAGATAGATAGATAGATAGATAGATAGATAGATAGATAGATAGATAGATAGATGTCCCAACTAACAATTTTTTCGAGATACGGACAATTTTTTTACTTGAGTTGCGAGCTAAAATTCGGCTTACAAACTTTAGAAACTCAACCCCTAGTTGGTGTAGTAAATGGGAGGTGGTTAGTACTGTTGACTTATAGCAAGAAGGTCCCGTGTTCTTCCCGGGTTTACCGTGGGTACTCCGGTTCCGGTTTTCTTTCACAGCCCAAAAACAGGTATGTTAGACTAATGTGATTCTAAATTGCTCATAGGAGTAAGTGTGTGAGTGTGTGTGGCCCTGTGATGGACTTTTCAGAGATGTCTGGGATAAACTCCAGCAGATCCCTGTGGCCCCCCGAATTAGGGAATAAGTGGGTATAGAAGATAAATGAATAAATTAATTAATAAAAATATGTAATAAAAACAATTTTTGGGGGGACCGGGAACAGACTTATGGCATTTCCATCCATTTTAATGGTCAAAATTGATTTGACATAGAAGCAATTTGAGTTACGAGCTTCGCCAAACTCGTAAGTCAAGGCAAGGCACCGCTAATCATATATATATATATATATATATATATATATATATATATTTACCCATAAATTAGTTACCTCTGATTAAATTAAAGTCTGAATAACTATAAAGTCTAATTAGTGGAAGCTACGGCACAGACCATACAAATCCATATTTAAAAATCTTCTCTCCAGCTAATAGTGTTGAAAATAGGCATTGCTTCATCTTCTACATATTCATACGCACCTCTGAACAAAGTTCAACTGAATTAGTTGGAATGACACTGCAAAAGCAACGTCTCGGACAAAAATAGTCAGACTATGAAAATGCCTTGAGTTTTATCCAAAAGAGTGATGAAGTCAGACAGCTGCATTATACTGAGGTCTGTCCTCCCAGGGTTTTTACGGGTCGGAATCGTGCGCTCTTTCCTGCACGCAGCAGCGTGTGTACTTTAGGAATGTGTTAGTGTGTAAGAGTGTGTAGGTATGTGGTATGCGACTTGTTGATTTTCTCGACTCTGGCTCTGCGACAGCTGAGCTACCAGACGCTTTCGAGCTTGTATTCATTTACTCACAGAGCGTGCAACTGAAGGGGCGAAGATTTATGGATTATTATAAACGAGTTATGAGTGCAGGCCTGTGAGTAGGCACGGAATGACGTCAGATGGAATATTGACTGTGGGAGTATTGAAGTTAATCAAGATTCCAGTGTAATTTCAAAACCAGACAATTCTCTGGTGTGACTCCAGCTATGCTTTTTTTTCCCTAAAATTCTTCTGCTGCAGATTTCAATAAGACTTTATTCGATTTTTTTTGAGCCACACAAACAACGTTTAAAGTTGCAGGATCCATACATTTATAATGAATGGGTTTAAATTGCTTCAGGTAAAAATTACATTGCATTTATTTTTTAGAACTTTTACTTTTATTACTTAGGTCATTCTGGACTTTCTTAGTTATTTAGAGACTCAGTAACTGTGCGGTTTAAAAAATATTTTAGAAAGAAAGGCTGAAAAATGCATTTTATGGAAAATGTTGACAAGAATAAGTAAGAATAGATTCTATAAACGACTAATCATGTAAACCAGTCCATAATATTAATTGAAACAACAATAACAACAACCAGCTATTTGAAAAAATTTGTGAGCTAGGCTACGTTGAAGCTACACGTCTGGGAAATGTAACAAAGCTAAGCTACATCAACATGTCAAAAGTAGCTTATTACATCTAAGCTATTTTTTACATCGAACCAACATTATAATTATAAGACGAGGGTAAAACAAGGATTGCATACACATGTGTACCACATCGTTTTGATAAGAACATGTGTACTGATACCGCTCTAGTAAATAATGACCTAAACTAAATATAAGTTGTTTTTGGATTTTTATCTAAATGTTGGGGACGGAAAACTGACAATACTAAATACTGAAGTTAGAGTTAAAAAAATCCCTGTACATTTAATAAGGGAAAGCGTAACATTTTTTCCCTAAAAAAAAAAAACAACGGCTAATTTGAAAATCACCATCAAGTGGATTAAAACCTTTTATCGTAGTTCGTATCGTATTAAAACAAAATCTGTTCATGTTCTATAACTTGGAACTTATAAATTGTTTACATTTACAACATTTAGCAGACGTCGTCATCCAGAGCGACTTACATTTATCCTATACAACTGACCAAATGGGAGTTAAGGGCCTTGCTCAGGAGCCCGACTTGGGCCCCTGATCTTTAAATTAGCAGTCCAACACCTTAATCACTGTTCTACCACTTCCCCCCATGTCTAATGCAGTAGTTGGTACTTGAAGCAACACTCTTTCCCAACACTGACAACAACAACAACAACTCTTACCCTAGCAAATTTTTCCTCTTTTTCTCTCTCTCTCTCTCTCCCTCTCTCTCTCTCTCTCTCTCTCTCTCTCTGTCTCTCTCTCTCTCTCTTGCTGATGTTGGTGACTCATCTATTGATGGGTAGCTGGAGAATAAGCCGATAGCTTGCAGTGGTGTTAAGAAGAGGATGAGAAAAGAGAACCTGTTAAAAAACACACACTGCCTCGTTAGTTGTTAGGTGACAATCACAAAGTAAGCAGCTGATAGTGGATAAGTAATGAGACATTTAAAGAACAGTGTAAGGGGTTTAGTTTATTTCTATCCTGCTGGAAGTAGCTTGTAAAGGTTTTTATTAAAACTTATTTTCATTTAGTCACTTGGGCTCCATCCGACATCGCATATTACTTAAGTATGTACTACATTTACATAAGTACGTATTTTCCAACGGTTAAAAAGTATGTTTGATGTAATATGGATATGGGGAAGTGGTAGCACAGTGGATAAGGTGTTGAACTGCTAATTAGGAAATCGGGGTTCAATTCCCCGCACCATCCATTTGCCATTCCTGGGCTCCTGAGTCCTTAACTCCAATCGCTCAGCTGTATAAAAAAAAAAAGTTATAAATGTAGGTCGCTCTGGATAGGGACATCTGCCAAATGCTGTAAATGTAAATGGGTATTGTTAAAACACGGATGTGCTACATCTGCCATCTTACTATTGGCATGTGACATAAGACATCACAGCAGAGCAAATTTAAAATTGGATAATGTTTAACTTTAATTATTTTAACGGAATGCAATTTAACTTCACTGAATTTTTTTTTAAATACAAAGCATTTCAAAAGTGCCTCATCGCTGCTTTTCGTCACTTACGCATATGATGAGTTGTCTCTCCTGCGGAATCATGGGATAGTATAGTGTACATTGTATGTATACTTCAAAATCTAGCCAAATCTTGTACTGTAATTCTCATACTAATGATTGGAACATACTACTCGCCTGATATACTATATCTATCTATCTATCTATCTATCTATATATATATATCTATATATATATATATATATATATATATATAATATATGTACTATACTATATATGTATATATATGTACTATACTATACAGGGAGTGCAGAATTATTAGGCAAATGAGTATTTTGACCACATCATCCTCTTTATGCATGTTGTCTTACTCCAAGCTGTATAGGCTCGAAAGCCTACTACCAATTAAGCATATTAGGTGATGTGCATCTCAGTAATGAGAAGGGGTGTGGTCTAATGACATCAACACCCTATATCAGGTGTGCATAATTATTAGGCAACTTCCTTTCCTTTGGCAAAATGGGTCAAAAGAAGGACTTGACAGGCTCCGAAAAGTCAAAAATAGTGAGATATCTTGCAGAGGGATGCAGCACTCTTAAAATTGCCAAGCTTCTGAAGCGTGATCATTGAACAATCAAGCGTTTCATTCAAAATAGTCAACAGGGTCGCAAGAAGCGTGTGGAAAAAAAAAAAAAAAAAGAAAAAAAAAAAAAAAAAAAAAAAAATAAAAAGAAAACAAAACCAAGGCGCAAAATAACTGCCCGTGAACTGAGAAAAGTCAAGCGTGCAGCTGCCAAGATGCCATTTGCCACCAGTTTTGCCATATTTCAGAGCTGCAACATCACTGGAGTGCCCAAAAGCACAAGGTGTGCAATACTCAGAGACATGGCCAAGGTAAGAAAGGCTGAAAAACGACCACCACTGAACAAGACACACAAGCTGAAACGTCAAGACTGGGCCAACAAATATCTCAAGACTGATTTTTGTCCATAAGGTTTTATGGACTGATGAAATGAGAGTGAGTCTTGATGGGCCAGATGGATGGGCCCGTGGCTGGATCGGTAAAGGGCAGAGAGCTCCAGTCCGTCTCAGACGCCAGCAAGGTGGAGGTGGAGTACTGGTTTGGGCTGGTATCATCAAAGATGAGCTTGTGGGGCCTTTTCGGGTTGAGGATGGAGTCAAGCTCAACTCCCAGTTCTACTGCCAGTTTCTGGAAGACACCTTCTTCAAGCAGTGGTACAGGAAGAAGTCTGCATCCTTCAAGAAAAACATGATTTTCATGCAGGACAATGCTCCATCACACGCGTCCAAGTACTCCACAGCGTGGCTGGCAAGAAAGGGTCTAAAAGAAGAAAAAGTAATGACTTGGCCTCCTTGTTCACCTGATCTGAACCCCATAGAGAACCTGTGGTCCATCATGAAATGTGAGATTTACAAGGAGGGAAAACAGTACACCTCTCTGAACAGTATCTGGGAGGCTGTGGTTGCTGCTGCACACAATGTTGATGGTGAACAGATCAAAACACTGACAGAATCCATGGATGGCAGGCTTTTGAGTGTCCTTGCAAGGAAAGGTGGCTATATTGGTCACTGATTTGTTTTTGTTTTGTTTTTGAATGTCAGAAATGTATATTTGTGAATGTTGAGATGTCATATTGGTTTCACACTGGTGAAAAATAAAAAATTGAAATGGGTATATATTTGTTTTTTCTTAAGTTGCCTAATAATTATGGACAGTAATAGTCACCTGCACACACACAGATATCCTCCTAAAATAGCTAAAAAAAACTAAAAACAAACTAAAAACTACTTCCAAAAATATTAAGCTTTGATATTAATGAGTTTTTTGGGTTCATTGAGAACATGGTGGTTGTTCAATAATAAAATTAATCCTCTAAAATACAACTTGCCTAATAATTCTGCACTCCCTGTATATGTACTATATATATACGTACATACATATATTACATAGCATATTGCATATTGTATATTTTATGAAAGTAGGCAATATGCATGTATGGATGAAGCCTCTCTGTATCCTGGACAAGGTCACGATGGACCTTAAAACCTTAAAACCTGTACTGGAAACTGTAATATACTTATATATACCCTAAGGGTGGATACCCTATCAGGGTGGATATATCAGAATAGAATAGAATAGAATAGAATAGAATAGAATAGAATAGAATTGTTAGGAACAACGAACTATATTTAGAAATCTTCATATAGATTTTAGAATAACAATAGAATAGAAACAATAGAATAGATTTCACAAGACTAGAATAGAATAGAATTGTTAGGAACAACGAAATGTAGTTTAGCAGCTCTTCAGTTAAGCAGGTAACAAACAGCATAAACTATGAAACACAGTTTTCACAAGACATGCAGACATTATAACAGTATAACAGACATTCAAGACATTATATACATATATAAATATAAGAATATAATTACTCTGAGGAAGTTTCATAACCAGTATGGTAAGTATGTAATGGGGAAAGGATTATTACGCTTTGTTAGGTGGGGGTTTTATTGCATGAGTGGGGGTCCTAAAGAAATTGGAATTAAAGAAATTATGGAATTATGCATTCATGGCATCAGCAGCATCTCTGACTGCCTGAGGAAAGAAGCGATTTTTTCTGTTTGTTTTGGATTTTATCATTCTATATCTTCTCCCGAAGGGAGTCGGGAGAACAGAACAGATGATGTCCAGGGTGAGAGAAGTCTTTTAGGATGCGTGCGGTCTTCTTTTGAAGTTGGTCACTGAGTGTGGGCAGTGGTGTAGCAATGACACGCTCAGCTGTCTGCACTACTCGCTGCAGGTACTTCCTGTTCTCTTCTGTGCAGCCGACGTTAGTGCAAACAGTGCCAGCAACAGGTCAGCAGGCTGTTCTATGGCTGAGCAGTAGGGCAGCAGGTTTTCAGCAGGCTCTCTATGGCTGAACGGTTGACTTTCCCCCTGTTAGTCAGTAGTTTACAGCAGGAAGGTTTTGATAAGCTGGGTTGGGTGAAGTTTAACTTTCTGAGGAAGTTGAAGTCTTTGGAAGTTGAAGTTCTTTGTTGCAGAGATTTCCTTTCACCTGCTGGGAGATGTGCTTAGACCAGGTGAGGTCAGCAGAGATTTACAGTCCAAGGAATTTAAAGTTCTCCATGCTCTCCATGTATGAGGAGGGCAGAGTGCTTGGTATGCTTGGTTTTCCTAAAGTCTAAAATGATTTCTTTGGTCTTTTTAATGTTAAGATTCAAATTGTTGTAGGTGCACCATTTTGCGAAGTGCTAATTCTCCTCTCCATAGGCTGTTTCGGCATTATCTGATATCAACCCAACTATGGTGGTATCATCAGCAAATTTAACGATGGTATATACATATATTCAATAACACAAGTTTAACATTTATGCATTTGGCAGAAGCCCTTATCTGGGTTTATACAACTATCTGGTGGTTATACAACTACTAAGCTTGCTTTTGACATTTGGCAGAAGCCTTAATAACAACTACGCTGCTTAGGGGGGCAATAGTGGCAGCATAGGGGTCCAAGGAATTGATCTCACAACATTTTGGTCAGTAGAACACCAAGCTAAAAGTTCCACCAATTACCTATTGGCATTTTTCTTAATAAAAGAATAGAACTGGGCAAAAATAGTGTGGACATGAACAGAAAATCGTACAGATGCACCCTGCTTTCCCAGAATACAGAATTAGATTTAGCTGTGGAATTAAGTGTGACTTTTTTCTGCTGTTACAACAGCATTGCTAATAGCAAGCAGAAAACCTTGAAGTGTTTGTTTTCTGCCCAAATACGAAGCAGGTTTATCAAACTGTTTTCATTTTTTAAATTCACTTTTTGTAATCCACAAATACTAGGCAAAGGATGTAGACCTAAACCCAACCCTAACCCTAAACCTAACCCTAAGAATAAGAAGTACTAAACTAAAACAACTACACTGCCAGCCAAAATGCCTCCAATTGGATAATTACTACATGATTATTTTTTTAGCTGGAATAAAAATTAATGCAAAGGAATTTGCTTAAAGCCTAAGAATAGAAGTAAAGACAATAACAAACATGTACTAGTTCTCAACATGGGGTGAGGTTCCTGTCTGGTGTCATACATCAAAAAGTTAAGGTTAGTGTACATTATGAGATGTAGCTATAAAGGTGTGATGTCAAACCTTTAAAACCATGTAAGCCTCCAGATAAGATAAGAGATTTAAACAGCAAGTGTGATAAATAAAGCATAACAATTTTATTATTGAGTATTAATGTTATCCTGGTTGACCATCTGCCACATAGTTTGTTTACGAGCGGTGTTTATGGTTATGTTCTTCCATCTGCTCGGAGGCACATCATTTACACCCGTAGAAAATCCATATGTTTTTTGTAAACCCTATTTCAGATACAGTCGCACTTTTACTCCATACTTTTACTAGGTTATGTCTGACTGTGGGGATCGTTTCCATTCAGCACAATAGTATCAGTGAGATCAGACACTAATATTGATTAAGAAGGTCTGGGGTGCAGTCATGTTCCAGTTCATTCCAGAGGTGTTGAGTCAGAATTAGGGCTCTGCAGGACACTCAAGTTCTTCCACAGGTCAACATTAATGTTTGCGATAATAAGTTTTAAAACATTATTTTTTGCGATAATGAGTTCCAGTGAAGGGAAATGTAATTGCTATTGTATATAGAATCATACTAGACAACTGTGTGCTTTTAACTTAGAGGCCATAGAGTGTATGAAGCTGTCCCTATATCAGCACGATTATATCGACTACAAGTCAGGAATGTCCAGCTTCAGAAAAGAACTTGCCCCTAAACCTCAGGAAAATGATTGACACAGAATAATGACAGGAATAAATGTCTTATTTTTTGGACACACAGTCCACCAAAGATGCCCACTTTGCCACTCACTTCTAAGCTATGCTTGACACGACGAATAAAACACCCATAGACCTGTAATAGGGCAGATCGCCCAACTTAAAGATAGGTAACAGGTGATTCAACTGCTTCCAGCTATCTTATTACACTGTCAGGTTATGATTTTTTAATTAGAGGGGCCTAGAACATTTTTGGGATACTTTAACTTTGGAATGTTTTAGGTGAGTTTACGAGTGTGTCTGTCGTCAGTCATTTAGTCACATACACATTAAAAATTCATAGCAGTGGATGAAAGAAAATCTGCAGCATAATTAATTAACTAACTATTCTTTTATCTATCTATCTATCTATCTATCTATCTATCTATCTATCTATCTATCTATCTATGAAAAAGTAATTTTTGTTTTTTTAAGGTTTTAGGTTTGAGCTGTGTGTATACAGTGTGTATTTACATATTCATATCATGGTATGCTTTCCATTAGGTTCTCTTTAGTTTCCATTGTTTTATTGATGCCTAGCTGTATTCTTACCTTAGAATTTGTACATAAAAACCCACTGATCCAACACAACCATGACCAGGACAAAATGTCTACCAAGAGTAAGTAAGTATATTTCAGTTTTGTGATGATTTCATGGTGGTAGCTTTTTAAATGGTTGTAAATCCTACTGGGTCTCCGAAACCTAAGAAATCCATTTAGGTACTAGAGCAACTTACTTCTTCTTATTATTCATATTTTTGATTTTTTATTCAGGCAGTTGAGGGTCTTGCTCAGGGGCCCGGTTGTGGCACTTTGTTTAAACCCATAATGCTGAAACCTTCCACCAAATTACGATATAATGGGGGATGTAAAATAGTAGAGGAAGTTAAGTCTTCATGTGATTATCATGAGAAATGAGGAATCGAGTAGGAATATGTGTGAAGAAGAAGGCAATGAAAATAGCGTAGTACATGACGGGGAACAAATGTTGGGCAGAGCTGAAGAAACATCTGATGGCATAATAATCTGAACATTCATCATTTTTTTCAGTGGTTCAGTTTAAATAAATGCAATTTTTTTCATCCAGCATTTTTTTAATGATGAAACTCGGCAATAAATAAATTGACTCACCAGCCAGACCATAATCCTGCCTCGAGTGTGACTGCACCCGAGTGCCAGGAAAACTGCTACCGGTATGTTTATGAATGATTTAGTCAGTCAATAAATACACACCCACACAAATCCCTCAGCAATTGAATAAATTAGTTTTCATGGAAGATTACTTTTTTGTTTATGAGTTATGGCTGGGTAATGTATTACAGTCAGGCAGGCAGGTCATTTTCTCTCTTTCCTTTTAAAAAATTGCTAGCATATCAGGGATTACAAACTAGCCATGCGTTTAATCAAAAACTGCCACGCACAGGACCGAGTGCTTTGCAGGTTAATCCACAAAGGAAGCTTTAGTGAACAAAAGACTATTTTATAAAATTTATAAAATTAAAATAATTAAGAGGATCTTATTCCTACTGGAATGTATTTCGAGAGGATCAAACCAAGCCAGAGACATTTACTAATATGTTATATTTTATATTACATTTAAAGCAGAATCCACAGATTAAAATCTTGTATCACTTTAGCTTGTCTTATGCTATTTTAGCTTGTCTTAGCTTAGCTTAGTTTAGCTTGTCTATTCCTGTTCCCTTGGCTAATAAAAGTCTGTTTGCAATTGTATCCCAATTTGTTGTGCTTTCTCAAATACCCTCCTGAGGTCAAATTGATCGTGTGGTTTTTCACTGGGACCCCTCATTTACAAGCTGAAAGTGCCGCTGGATGCCTCCTGCTTTTTGCCCCTTTTTGTGTAAACGCTAAAGGCTGTTGTGTGTAAAATCCCATAAGAGCAACAGTATCTAAATATTAGCTCAGCATCAGGCAGCAATAACCAAGTCATGGTCACCATTTTTCACTGCATTTCTTTGCCATGTCATAATTAGATAATTGCATGAATGAACTGATGATAAAATCCCTCCAATACAACACATAACATATAAAGTGCGTAGAACTATCTATCTATCTACCCATATATCCATCCATCCATCCATCCGTCCATCCATCCATCATCTATCCCTCCCATCTGCCGAATTATCTATCTATCTATCTATCTATCTATCTATCTATCTATCTATCTATCTATCTATCTATCTATCCCTCCGCCTTTCTGTCTGTCTGTCTGTCTATCTATCTGTCTGTCTGTCTGTCCGTCTGACCATCCATCTATCCCTCCATCTGTCAATCTATCTATCTGTCAATCTATCTATCTATCTATCTATCTATCTATCCATCCATCCATCCATCCATCCATCCATCCATCCTGTCTGTTTCTAAAGTCTTGAATTTGTCCTTTCTGAGTTATTGATTCTTTTTCAACCCCTCCCAATAGGGCTGTGCGTCATTTTCTGAAACCGAGTCTCAGGAGCAGCTCTGTGCTGATCCCATTAGCTTTGGGAGTCCACACAGTGACGGCATCATGTGTCCCAGACATCATTAAAACACCACAACTGAGTGTACACACTCACTCCCTCACATACGCACAGACGTCAATGAAGCCTCACTTACACAGTTCTCCTCTTCCTCTTGTCCCTACATGCGACTTCCTGGATTGTTCTCACTTCATATAGAACACACACACTTCTCTTTGTAATCCCCCCCCTTCCTGCGTTTTCAGTATGCTTTTCCGAGTGTGATGTTTGCTTATTTTGTTTGTTTTATTTCTCCTGTAGTGCATCAGTGAAGTGTGTGTTCTAATTGAAAAGCCATTTTATCATCTATGTCATTTAATCAAGCAGCTTAATAATTAATGTGTCTCTATGTCATATGGGACACCATTACCAAATTAGTCGTACCATGGCAATGTGTAACATGCTCAGCCATGTACCAGCCTGAGAGAGAGAGAGAGAGACAGGGACAGAGACAGAAAGAAAAAGAGACAAAGACTTCTGTTCCAAAATGCCCCAAGTCAATTCAAGTGCAATTATCAGATACTTTTAGGTCTCTAATACGCTTTATATACAATACAATACAATACAAGACCCCCTTTAAAAAGTGTTTACTTCACCAGTTGTCAAAAGATCCACGTCTTCTTCTTCTTTTTGTCCATTTTCTTTAGGGGTCACTACAGCGAATCATCTGCCTTCACCTAGCCTTATCCGCTGCATATTCTTCACACACAGACTAACTTACATTTACATTTCTGGCATTTGGTCGACACTCTTATCCAGAGCAACATGGATTTCATATCATACAACTGAGCAATTGGGGGTTAAGGGCCATGCTCAGGGGCCCAGCAATGGTAACTTGGTTGTGCTGGAAATCAAACCTTGGTCTTCCAATTAGCCGTCTAATATCTAAACCACTATGCTATCACTTCCCTGTCTTCTCAAATAGAGAGCATCCAAAGTTTGTAGTATTACTCCAGTGTAGTACCCTCTTCCAGGCCACTGCATTTCCTAGTGATTGCGTATTGCTAAGGCTAAGTACAACGATCGGCTTTAAACTGAGACAGGATTATTGCTTTCATCACAAGATAAAGAAGCACATTCTTATTTATTTGCATATCATACCAGGAAAAGTTAATCGTTAGTCTAAAGCAACCACAAAAGCCTAAAAGAAAGGAAAAAGGAATAGCGAGTTTGTTCCCGTTGCCTATAGTCAGCTAATTAACACTGTCCTTCACACTCAGCTTGAAACACAGTTGGAGTGCAGGACATTGGGAGAGATGGCACTTTACTGTATCTAACTTTGAGGTCAAAACCTTTATGGAGCACATCCAAGCCTTTTCTGGTGTGATTTTACTTCCTGAAACTTTTCTACCTATTGTTGATTAGCTAAATATTATTTCGGAATGTGAAATGTTTTAAATAGTGTCCCTAGTGTCAGCACTTTAACGTTTCTGACCATCTCGTATGGACAAATGGCTTTGTGTTTGGAGCCTTGGCAAGATGACAAGTTGTGTTATGATTTATCAAATTTTATTGACTAAAACTAGAGGATTGTAAGGAAATAACAATTTACGCATGATATACCGCATCTGAATATAAGAACTAACTAGTGTTTTGGAAATCCCACAAAAATAATTTGTCCTTTTGAATAAGTGTGAGTGTCTGTGTGGCCCTGTGATGGACGTGCGACCTATCCAGGATGTACCCCTTCTGCCTTTCACCTTTTCAGAGATGGCTGGGACAGACTCCAGCAGATCCCTGTGACCCCGAATTAGGAAATAAACGGATAAAGAAGATAAATAAATTAATTGCTAGTGTAAAATATTGCATTATTTCTTATTTTTCTTAGTTTTAAGGATCCTTCGCTTCATCTCATAACATGAATTTTCAATGTTGAGACGTGAATCAACTTTAAATGGGGTGAATTACAAGAATGCGTAATTCATGTGTTGTGATTCATTCATCTGAACACCTCTCCCTTTCTTGCACTTTTTCCTCTTCTCCATCTCCTTCTCTCTATCTCTCTCTCTCTCTCTCTCTCTCTCTCTTTTTCTCTTTATCACACACAACCACGAACATTAAACAAACAAACAAGAAAACTGCCAGTCCTGCCAAGCTGCTGTCACAAGCTGTCTACGCTCAGTGTTGCACACCATTTAATTATGGAAGGAGAAATCTCCACGCTAAAAGGGCTGTATTAATAATGTCATCTATTCGACAAGTAATTATTCAGGACGCATTAGTCTTCATGCCCCGAGCTGCTCTGTGACAAATGAGAGCAGGAATCAAGACAAATGGCAATCGAGTAGTAACCAAGTGGGTTTTAAGGTTGCGAGCGTAGATATACACTAGGCCAGGATTGTGAATGTGTGTGAAAACATGTGAGCGAGAAAAGCTGTGAGTCAATAGCAAGGATGTAAAACGCTGTACCTGGGGTTGTTTCAGTGGCTTTTTAACGCATGTTTCTATGTAACAGAGCTTTTTCTCATTTTCTTACAGTTCCAACTTTTACCACTAGTTGGCAGTCAAGTCTAAGCATTTACGACCAGAGACTGGAATAAAGTGTTTGTTAGCATACATGCACATGAGTGTATCAACTCAAAAAGATCTGTGTTTCAAGAGTGAGACATGTGACAGTGCACAGTCATTAAAGGCTGTCTAGGGGATCAATACATATTGGGTGAAATTGTGGAATATCGTTTTTTTTCTCTTTCTTGCCATACAATCAGCAAATTAAGGCTTTATCGCCCAAGAAACTTCACCCATGTTACCCTCATTATTGCATTAACAAGATAAGATTAAGCCCCTTAGAGAAATATTGATCTACTCAAATTGGAAGTAAAGGATTGTCCCTGACCCCGGAACAGGAAAACGATGTTGGTAGTCAAGTGCAAATTGTGTGTATAAGAGATGAGGATTGTACTATAATTGTGGTGCTTAGAGATAACAGAACCTTTACAAGACAATTAGCAGATGACAGCGGGGTCCAGAGTAGATATAACAGCACAGTGAATGGAAGAAGCCAAATGCCCAGACAAATGGACCGAGATAAGATCAGAGCCTGGACTGAGCCACATGCTAATTACTCCCACAAGAGAGGATGCTGGGCTTTTTGTGGTTTTAAAGGTAAATTTTTTCAGCTGTGAAAAAAAAGTATAATTATTAAATACATTTCTATTGATTCGGCCACTTGAGAAAAAACAGGGCATACGTTCAAGTATGTTAAAATGATATAATTAAAATAAAGTTTTTAAAATGATGGTTTATGTCTAGAGGCAGCATGGTGTCCTAATGGTTAGCACTGTTGCCCCACAGCAAAAAAAGATTTAGGTCCATATCCCCTGTAGTGGTCTTTCTGTGTGGAGTTTGCATGTTCTCCCTGTGCTTCTGTGGGTTTGATTAGTGTTCCTAAATTGCCCATAGGAGTGAGTGTGAGTGTGTGTATAAGTGGCCTTGTGATGGACTGACGACCTGTCCAGGACGACCCCTGCCTTTTGCCCAATGACAGCTGAGATAGACTCCAGCAGATCCTCTGAATAGGAATAAGCAGGTATAGACATTGGATGGATTATTAGATGAGTTTACATACTTTAAGTAATTATTAACTAAATATTAATAATTGGGTATAAATATTTAATTATTCTAAATAAAATGAAAAATCACTTATTGCTCTGTAATTTTATCTCAAAGCTTCAATAACAGGACAATGTTTGAGCAGAAGCCCTCATGAAATTCATGATATGCAATTTTTTTTTACTTTTTGGTCTTATTTTTGGTTATGTCACTTTTCATAGTGACACCCTCAATACATAACCCTCTATCCGGGCCCTACTATAAAGAGCGTTTCACACTGCACCTAACCCCTTGTTATTGCTTTTAACCTCAGGTCAAGTAACGTTTCCCAGTTGTAAATTACAAACAATATTTACAGAGCTTATGAAGACCCAGCTCCAACGCCGAGTGACCCCATGATGCACTGCCAAATACATAAGTACAGCATGAAATGATGCAGTGTTTAAATGGTACCGCTAAGTGCTTAGCAACAGACACACAAGGAGATATTGTACAGCAGTTTATCTCGTGAAAACTAGGTTATAGCAACACTCAAAAACATTTCCATAGATTCAGACGACAAAACACCAAACTTTATGAATGTCATGCCAAAGTAAGAGAAAAATACATAACACTGAAAAATGTGCTGAAATTGGGAATCAACAATAGACTGGTTGTTTACACAACAGACCTAACAAGCCCAACAACTTAGAAAGCTGTGAAGGATGAAAATACCTGTTTGGATTTTTTTTCTCAAAGATGTTTTTTTTTCTTACAGATGGGGAGGTGGTAGCTCAGTGGTTAAGGTGTTGGACTACCAGCTTAAAGACCTGGGTTCGATTTCCAAGCCATCAATGCTGGGCCCCTGAGCAAGGCCTTTAACCCCCAGTTGCTCAGTTGTATAACAGGGAATAATGTAAGTCACTCTGGATAAGGGCGTCTGCCAAATGTTGTAAATTACATTCCATCATTACAATATGCTGTAATTAACAATAACATGCGGTGTCACTCAGATGAGGATGGGTTCCCTATAGAGTCTGGTTCCTCTTAAGGTTTCTTCCCATTTAGAGGACTCAGGGAGTTTTTCCTTGCCACAGTTGCCTCCGGCTTACTTATTAAGGACAAACCTACACTTTTCACTGTTACTGCATTCTGTGTAAAGCCCCTTTGAGACAATGCCTATTGTTAAAAGTGCTATACAAATAAATTGGAAATTTCTTAATAGAACTCTAGGGCTTTGTGCACAGGGACATTGGAACAGTGTTTGGGTCTCTTAGTTTAAGTAAAGTAATAATGTAATGCAACAACATACAAACACATTCTGGACTTGTGTGTGCTTCCAAATATGTGAAAACCATTTGGAGATAAAGCACACATGGATTTTATGGTGAGGTGTCCATAAACTTTTGGCATTATAATGTATATCCAACCCATAAAAACTTTTACGATTTATTTAGCTGTTGAACGATACTTGCAGTGTTGCACATTTTGTACATTTGCACAATCTGCCTGCTCGTGGCACTGGGTAACCATGAAATTGAGGCACTCGCCTTAACATTAGCCTCTTAGTAATATATTTTCTAAGAAATTTATTTTTAGAGAAAACATCTTACCAAATACTGATAGCACATTTACATACACTAAGAAGAAGATGCCCTTATCCACTGCTTAGGCTTCTGAAATCATATGCAACACTAACAGGACCAGACTTGACCCAGAATATGCAGTTGATGTAAGCTTGGGCTGTCATTAAACTGGAAAGTAATTTAGCTCTGCCAGCTGATCAACAGAGTGTATTTCTTACAGACCCATTATTAAATCACCCCTGCCTCCAGCAATAACCAAAAGCACCCTGAATAGGAGTGAGCAACAAGAAACAGACACGGCTTTCATACATCTGTCAATCATTCCTAGCGGCTTACTCACACCGTCAGCCTTCCTCCGAGTCACCAAAATTACTGTATCAAGAGTGCAGCTGCTGAGCCAAGACCTACATAGGAAAAGTGAGAAGTGGCCTTCTGATATTATCCCTGACATTAAGACAAAAGACATAGAGAGAATTCAGGCTTTAATTTGACTGTATCATCTCAAAATGACTGTCATTTTATTAACTGCTTATCCATGAGACAGAAAGAGAATGTCCACTGTCTTGCTGGCCTGTAGAGCTGCTGCTAACACACAGCCAGCACCACTCAATCAATCATGGGTAATCAGCCCCATATGAAGCCGAATGGTGTTTAATCAGGGTCTAACATGCTCACAGGGAGTGTAAATCCTGTAAAAACTGGATATTAAAAATGACAATACCCTACAATGGTAAAGGCTAGTCAAAGGCCTACAGTGGAAACAATTAATTACAGTTTTACTATATGCAGTCGCAAAGGTTTTTTTTTATTTATTTATTTTTTTTAGAAATATTACATAACCAGTGTTGTATTAATTCATCGTGACATTTTTACACTTCAAGTATTCTGCTCCCAAATATCCTCCCCGAATACAGAGCGAGTACCGGAGCTGAAACCTCATCAGAATGCAGTGCATTGTTATGCCCTTGTAGTGTACACTATAACCATGTTTTTCAAAACATTTACTTTCATGTATTCAATTAGTGCATTCAGATGTGCGAATAAGCTTACAAGTCATAGTACATTTCATGAAAATAATGAGCGCAGCAGCTCATCATCACACGCATAAAGACAGGAAGATGCTTTGTGTTCTGAACAACAAGACAGGATTAAGGATTACACCCACTGTGCTCATTAATGCAGTGTATGAATGATTGGGGTTTACGTCCTACTGCCAAAATCTACTGATAACATTTCTTACTTTAGAAATCTTAAATAGTCCCAGGATGGCTCTGATCCAGAAACTTAGACTCGAAATAATTACCAAATGTTATACAACATTTCCCTCAGCTACTGCTAGATATTATTCTTAGCCGACATCCGATAGTCTTTCAGCGTCAGATTTTATCTATATGGTTAGCATTAGCAATGAAGATTTTGAACACTTGTACATTTGTCGTAAAATTCCTGTCAGAAAATGTTAGGCAGTTATGTTATGCAGTAAAGCCAGGCTAGGTCACACTAAACTAGTTCTAAAGACTAAACTTTTATAAGTAAAGCATAAGTACCTTGTCAAAAGTATTGTCAGGTTGGAATATTTTAGCCGTCTAGCTAAAATTTTAAGTAAATGTATGAATATGGCTTAAAATACATCTTGAAATCTTGTCAGGTGACATTAGAAATTAACCTTTGTAAATATGGCTATAATATCCTGTTGGAATAACTAACATTAGAATAACAGTAACTAGCATTAGAATTGTGGCTATTTAGAGATACCACTTACAATATAATGTGGGATTGCCATCATCTTTTATAAATACCACTTGTAATAATTCCTTAAAGATATCAAATTAGCATTACCTGTAAAAATAATCGTCATTTATTCCCTTATTATTTCCTTATATAAGCAGTTTAATTTAGCTAAATTAGCCAGCTGCTTAGCAAACTTAGCACAGTTTTCACTGCTAAAGGGTTTAGTGCTACAGGTATGCCCTAAGGATACTGATACACTTCACTAATCTCCAAAAATTTTTCTCTGTGTGTTTGATACACTGATATTTTTGCACACTGACATACAATAGTCCAATTGTACACACTATGCTTGTCTAAGCAGCATTAAGTGACTGGTTAGCTACGCTGTGGACATAGTGCTATGTGTGTGTGTACTGTATTGCAACCTAACATCTAACAGTGTCACCCTGAAAGAGCTTTCACCTTCTTTTGTAATGCCTAGCTGTCAGTCATTTGGGCTTTTGGGTAATGGGCCTTGAAGTAAGGTGGAGAAAATGCCTGTATATGCATGTGGTGTTTGTGTGTGTGTGTATGTGTGTGTTGAGTGTTCCTGGAGCATTGCCAGAGTGGTAATAAATGACGTATGGCGCGCCTCTGTAGTTAAAGAGCTTGGCTTTGGGCTAATACTAATTAGACCTTTCACTTAGCTGACATCAGCTACTGTACACTGTTGTTTAATGTTCACTGCCCTGATACGGATGTGTGAGTCCATTTTGCTAAGCACTGAGGGTCTTTCCTAGTTCTGCGGCTTCCTCCGAGCACCAGACTGTCTGGCTGACTCGGAAACCTTTTTATGCACATTCCCACCAAAGTGCTACCCACGGCTTCATGGATTTCCGGTAATTTTTAAGGGAAAATACCCGGAATTTTTCGGTGTTTTTTGAAATGAGGTACAGCAGTAGAGTCTGTCACAGCTTTGCCCGGAAGCTTCTCAAATGCAGACGTTCGTCATTCAGAAAGTTTTATCTGGTGTATAGAAGAACTAGTGTTTCTTTGGTCATGGTGGATAATTTGATGAACTTTTTTCCACAACCTGGTGTATCATTAAATCCTTTTGATTTTATGTATCTACTTGAAATTAAAATGAATTATAAAATACGGTTAGTATTAGCAGTAAAATTTGCTAATAAAGACACAGCATGTCCTGATGAATCTCAGGGGCTTTAGGCACAGGTGCATCGTCATGCTACCACTTTCCCATGTAATTACATGTGCATTACATAATCTAGGCCTGCAAATACACACACACACACACACACACACACACACACACACACACACACACACACATTTAAGCCTTTAGGTTTCCATTTATACATCCATTGTCTATATCCGCCCATTTCTAATCAGGGTCTCAGGGCTCTGCTGGAGCTGCTATTGGGTGAAAGGCAGGGGTACAATCTGGGCAGGTCACCAGTCCATCACAGGGCCACATACAGACAAACAACCACACACCCACACATACTCACTCCTATGGGCAATTTACAATCACCCGAACTCAACCGAACATGCATGTTATTGGACTGTGGTAGGAAACTGGAGTACCAGGGGTAAACCAGCACAAACACAGGAGAACATGGAAACGCCACACAGAAAGACCCAAATATCAATTAAATCCTAATTACAGATGACTTTTTACATTTTTTTCCTTTTTTGTATGACAAGCTGCAAAAAACAATACTAACAGAAAGAAATTTAACTATAAACAGATTAAAGTCATTTATTAATCTATTAAATATTGTTGCTGTTGGAAGATTGCCATAATATAACAGAAACCAAATCACCTTAAGTAATAATAACATCATCAAGAAGTAATAATAACATCACCGAACAGCTGATTTTTTTTTTTTAAGAAGTCCACCTTTTTGTGTGTTATTCTTAATTTATTAATTTAATTTATGTGTGATCACATCGTAGCTATTAAACATTTACTGTGTATTAATTATGCATTAAAGCGTACTTTAAATAGCACAACAGCACCACAAATCATTAAATGGCTTTAAATTATATATAATGTTTGTTTTTCATTATGAATGTATGATGGATCCAGATTTAACCTTCATGAAATTTGCTAGAGCAACAGAACCCTGGTGGGCCTCACAGAAACCTAGAAAGAGAATGCCAAATCTTGGACCAAGGGATGGTGCAATTCATTTAATTTATAAGTTTTTGATGGTCTATTCCAGGTGTGTCCAAACTCAGTCCTGCAGACTTTAGCACCAACCCTAATTAAGATCTTGCTAGTTATACTTTAAACTTAAAGGTAGGTGTCGCGGCAAGTTGGAGCTAAATTCTGCAGGACACCCACCCTCCAGGACTGAGTTTGGACACCCCTGCTCTTATGCAGAACTAATGGTGATGTAGCCTTTGTGCTTGAAGGCAGGAGGTTTGTATTATAAACCCATTTTTAGAGCATTGTTTTGCCGAGTAATGTAAAGTTTTAGGAAGATCGGTTTACTCCCATGTTCCTTATTCTTATTTAAAAAGCTGTTTATTTTTGTTATATCTGATGTGTGTGTAAGCAGGAGGAAAAAGTGTGGAAAGTCAAAAATTGATCTATAAACAAACTTATCCTAAGATTACACTTTGACTCGACTCCATTAGTTCCTTTTGGAAACAGAACAGAAGTCTCCCCTGACATCTCCGTGTAGATTCTATTTCATCCAGCACATCTATCCCATAACACCGTCTCTCTTCTTCTCTCCCTCTGTTTTCTGAGGGTTATTTATTGACAGGCAGCAAAGACAAAAGACCTGCCGATGCATCTCTCTTTATACTGCTGAAATCCAGGGGATCGTGGTTGATGCCGAGATTTGACGTCAGTGAAGACGTCGAAAGCCTTGATGCCTTTGATTCGGCAGCCGGCGAGGCAGAATGGAAAGATTCCAGGTATAAAAAGTCACGGTGGGCGCAGGAGGCCGTCCAGATTGGACAATAAAAGCTGACAGCTGCTGTGAGTTTGGAGTGCACTTCAGTGACCCCTTGAGGACAGCGTCCTGCTCCCTGCACATAATTACCTGAGCTATCTTTCTTGCTTGCTGTGGTGTGCTCTGTCCTCAGCGTGTGTGAAGCGCTTTCATCAGGAATGATTGCGTGTCTGTCTCACATCTCTGTTCTTTGTCTCAGCATCCCTATCACATGCCAGGCTATACCAGTGCCGAAGTGGACAGATCCTTCTCTGGTTAGCTAATTATGTTGTACGTGGATATAGTGCATTCTTTATTATAGAGACATATCATGTGATGGTACGTTAACATAAAGAGGAAGTAGATGTCTAGAATCCTGTCAAATAAATGACTGGCTTTTATTGAGGATCAAATACCTTGTTGTGAAAACATAACCACTTTACATCGCCTCTCGTTCCCGATTTTTTGCTACAGGAATTTACATAAATTCAATTAGTTTAAAGCACATTGAAGTGGGCTGAACACAGGACAGCTTGTATTAAGGAGCTTCTTAAAAATGTGCATATGTTTTGAAATGAGGTTTTTTTTCTGAAAAAAAATGCATCTTGTTCATCTCCTTTGCTGTATTAATTTATTTTTTAATAGTCTCTCATACAGCACTGGATTCAGGTCAGGGATGTATCCAAAGCCTTTCCCAGGGTGTGAAATGAGACCCTATCACATGCAGTGCTGTGAGAAAGTATTATCTATTATACACTATGATAAATCAGATCATTAAGCTAATTTTAATAACACATAGACAACCGGAATATATACAACAAGCTGCTTTGAAATGTTGATTTTATTTATTCTCTGAAAAAAAGCTGTCCAAAGCTGCCTGGTACTATTAAAGAACGTTATTGGCCCTAAACTTAATAACTGGTTGTGCCACAATTTGGAGCAACGACTGCAATAACATAACTGTACCTACTGCCATGTTTTCTGATGGTAGAGGAAACTGGAGGATCCAGAGGAACACAGGCAAATCAAGGGAATCTTGAAAAAACCCTACAGAAACAATGTACCAATTTCAGGATATCATCAGTTAAACATCATTTATCAACACAGCAGAAGCCATGAAAGATACCACATGCTTTACTTAAAAAAAATATTAATAATATATATATACACTAGTCATTAATATTCAAGACATGAAATACTCAAATAATGTTTAATTTTTATTACCTGGCTAATCGAATGTTGAAAAAAAAAGAAACAAATTTTACAGGTTATTGCATATGACATCTTTTTGAAAGTCAAAGCTTTGTGATGCTCTAATGATGTTTTAGTACAAAAATAACAATATAGAGTGCTTTTCTGTAATATAAGGAGTTAAAAATTATTTTTCTGATTTTGCCACCAAACATTCTTAATTTTCCTGATTTTTTTTCCTTTTAAAAAGTTTTTGTGCTATTTTTGGAAAACTTCTAAACTGGTTAAATACACAGCATTCTACTTTTGTTTAGTCATGTGATATGTGGCATACAACCCATCCCGAACCTGCAAAAAATCTGCTGTAATTAAAAAAATGCAAGCTCTATCAAATATTGTGTGACGCTGAATTCTACAAGTTTGTCACCATCTGTTCTAATGTGTTTTCAGGGCCCACAGACAAACATGGCTAAAAATTAAGTGTTTTTTTACAGACTCATTCTATTGTATCATTTAGAAGTTTCTGATTTGTTCAATTTGGCCATTTTGTTCTAGACGACAGAAGTAGTCGTCATCAGGAGCTGTTTTTTTGATCAGGTTACATTGTTTGATTTTTGGACTTGAATTCACAAAGCAATCATATCAATATTGGGTGCAGAAGTTCAGTTCTGATGGAGAGCCGAACTGATTAATTAAAACAAATCTAAATGAATCTCGTAAAACAATTGAGTCATCAGTCAAACATCATTAGTCACCACAGAAAACGGTATGAAAGTGTGAAGGTTACCGCACGCCTCACTCTAAAAAAACACATCCAGGTGAGTCATGTATCATTGACCTATTATTTGGCCCTGAGATGCTGGAAACCAGCTGTGTCCACAATATTCATCCCAAACATGGAGGGATACATTTTCTTTTATCTCTTTCCCAGCAATAAGCATTCCTGCATGATTCCTTCTTCACATAGGAAACCATAACTGACTGTCTCAACACAGATGATTTAATGGAAAGCACCCCATTACAGAATGTGTATTATATTGTATTGTCCATTTCTCAAGGAGGCCACAGAAATAGCAGCTATTTTTATTAACAACAAAACCTCAGGGGTAGAACATGAATCAAACTGCGTCTGCGTTCTGCCCAGAGCGTCTGAACATTCCCCAAACATAGTAATGAAGTCCGAGAGGTTTCTGAGGGCAATGCATAGCTGAGATTCTGGAGCACACAGATGTTATTGTATAAGGAAGTGATGAGAGACAGGAGGGCATAAAAAAAAAGTGTAAGTCCAGTCTATTGAGATTTGAAAGCACCTTCTATAGTCAGTGCTCATCTCGGTGTCTCGTGTCACAGAAATCGATGCACCACTACAGACATTAATGAAAGACTTACACGCCGGATCAGTGACATTTCCGTAAGATTCATTGCCCAGTGGAGATTTTGTTCAATGATTGCTTTGCTTATTTCTCTGGCAATTCACAGTATTTTTCTAATACTGCTGGCTGGATTGTCTAAATTATGTTATTATGAATGAACAAAAAAGATGCTTTATTCATTAATAAAATAGGAATTGTAATTATTTGTAAGACAAAAGAACCCAAACTGCAGGATGTGTCACATGATATTGTTGTTTTCTTTCTTTTCTTTAATTGATTATTTAATCTCAAAAACACTTCTTTACATTATTTTTAGTTATTCTATTATGGTTTTTTTTATAATTTCATTAGCTGCTAAATCACATGCCGGCTTTATTCATATTACTAAAATTAAACATAATGAAATTTGTACAAAAAAGTCCTCTTCTTCTCTTCTAATCCTGTTTTTTTCTACTATACTTATCTTCATACATATTTTCCTGTTTGTGCCTCCTGTATTTCTGCCCTTATTTGGTCATATCAATCTATTCAGGCTTCTCTCTCTCTCTCTCTCTCTCTCTCTCTTTCTCTCTCTCGCTTGCTCACTCACTCTCTTTCTCTCGCCATGTAATTCTCACCCCCAGCAGCAGAGAGGCTGACTCACCGGCTTCCTCATTAAGCCCTTTCCAAATCTCAGAGATTGAACTAGAGGAAAGAGAGAAAGAGAGAGAGAGAGAGAGAGAGAGAGAGATGCCTTCAGCACCACAAACTTTAGTGACACACTGGAGGTCACACAGACAGCCGCAAAACATTGTGGTATGGTTTGTGCATGAGTTTCAATTTTCTTCTGGCCTGTTCTGACCCTCACACCTGCTTGAAGGAAGGGAGATGTTGCAAGCAACTCAGTTATTGTTTTTAGTCAGGACTTAAAGGCATCGTACCTCCGCAACTTTACTTCTAATCAGGTCTTCTCCTTTTTGTCCTTGGAGCATCCGACTGCTGGCTTAATGTGGGAGACTTTGGCAACTAATTTTCTGTATGGATTAGAGAAGAAAGTTAAGCTTTGGATTTGGTGTTCATTGTATGTGCGGCAGAATGTCTTTCAACATCTTGCACTAACCCAACCAACCCCATTTCCCTGCCAGCTACTTTCGAGCGGCTGCCACAGCTAGCTTAGAGCCTGTCTGCAGTTGGTAGAAACAGACCAAGACCCTGCTGAACATGACAGCTCAACCGCTTCCTTGCTGTCATCTGATAAGCACGACTGTAAGAGGAGCTTTGTGGCACAAACGTCCAGATTGTATGTTCTTATCCACTAAATCATTGATTTCAGCTGACCCATGTTGGCCACCGAGTTGCTGTTATGTCTGGAGAGTGACTCACAGGCTTGGGCTTATTTAACTCTGAATCAGGGTCTAAATCGGCTTGCTGTGTGCACTGTGTTGTCAAAGGAATAGTTATGGGAGTAAAAGGGGGGTGGGGTATTCTGAGGTGACAACCTAAAATAAAGGGAAAAAAAACACTTAAGCCATTGGATGCTGTGGAAAATAATCACTGTATATAAGTAAGTAATAAAACAATAAAGAAATTAGAAGACAACCTGAAGACAACTTGATCCTGAGGGCAAGTCAGCTGGTAAAGTAACTTTTATCCCAGGCATGTAGTCCAGCATGCACACAGGCATGTTATACATCACTACTGAAAAATCCAAAATAAATAAATACGGACTTAAACATCTACATTTCAGGCATTTAGCAATCTGCCTTTTTCAGAGCGAATTACATTTATCTAATTCATTATAAAATAAAGTAAGAATTTAAGGGTTAATGGGCTTGCTTAGAAGCCCAGCAGTGGTAGTTTGGTGGTGCTGGGAATTAAACCTTTTGATCTTCAGAAACACCTTAACCACCTTGTTACCACACCCCCGTAAAAAGAAGAGAACGTTTATTTTTGAAAAAATAACAAAATGGAAGTATTAATACGTCGGACTACCACCTTGAAGATGAGTACCACCAAGCTACCACTGTTGGGCCCCTAAGCCAGACCTTTAACCCCAAATTGCTCAGTTATGTAACAAAAATAATTGAAGTCGCTCTGCCAAATGCTGTAAATGTAAATGTAAAATGATAAAATGTATGTCACGGTACCACCAGTCACTTCACCCAATCCTTCCACCAAACAATCGCCAGAATTCTGATTAATGTCACTAGTTGGTAATTTTTCCAATCTCATATATATATATATATATATATATATATATATATATATATATATATATATATATATCCGGAGCACACAGTGCACTCAGTCACCTATTCTAACAACCGTGTAGGTTATGCGAGACTCTTTATTTAAGATATTTATCGACATACCTGCCAACCAAGTCTTACCTCAGCACGTCGACCCTGGCTCTGTATCTTCCCTCCTGCATCTCAGCGTTTTACCCAAGGTCCTCTGTTTCCCGTTTCTCTCCCCCTTTCTCTCTATTACAAGCTTTCCCAATAAACACACCCGTTTAGGTTAAAACTACTTTGTGTCTCTGTCTGTCATTCCAGAATAATATACTCTTTCGAAAAGCTTAAATTTAGGCCATTCTCTGTGAATCTATAAATCAAATTATAATTAATTAACACTGCTGATTGGGAAATGTCGTTTCAGCTCATTTCATTAGTCCACATTTTATTCCATACGTCCACCAAACACACACTAAAGTCCAGCACTGGAAGGAGCCATTGAGCCCATCTAAGGTACCTTGAACCCTCCACCCTCCCCAAACAGCCTGATGTACATTGTGTTCCTTGCTGTTCCATTTAGCCAGACTGGATGTTATTTCTATCCGTTGCCCTTTTTCTTGCCCCTTATGCATCCGCTACTGAAGTTTATCTGCAGATTTATTCTCTTGTATTTTTAATGATGTTAGTGTCAGTCATTCTGTCTGTCTCTCAATCTCACATTTTTCGCTGATGCTCTTTCTCTCCCTTTTTTTTCTCTCACTTTGCAAGGCTTTAAAAATAAACAAGCTTCAGAGTTAAGCACTTGGATTGTTAACGTAACACAGCTAGATTAACTAGTTCGTATTACAGCACTAATTCAGTTATTCATTTAAGGGTCAGTAGGTAATTTAGTCAGTCAGTCAGTCAGAGAAGCATAGGATTCATTCAGCGAGTCAGACAGTCAGTCAGTGATTTAATCAGTCAGTCTCTCAGATAACGAGTCAGTCAGGCAATAGGTAAGTCTTAAAGTCAGTACTTCCGTCTTTCAGCCAGTCAGACAGTTAGCGAGTCAATCCTTCAGTCAGTCATCCATTCAGGGAACCTTTCTGATCTTTAGTCAGTTGGTCAGTGAGTCCGTCAATCAGTCCGTCAGTTAGTATTTTAATGAATCAGGCAGTTAATAAATCAGTCTGTCGGTCAGGTTTTCAATCAGTCAGTTATTCCGTCAGCAAATCTTTTTGTCAGTAAGTCAGTCTATCAGTCAGTAATTTTTGTCAGTTAGTTACATTAACATTTCTGTTCGACAGACACCCATATCCAGAGCGACTTACATTTAGATTATTTGTTTAACTGAGCAATTAGGGGTTAAGGGCCTTGTTCATGGGCCCCAACAGTGGTAACTTGGAGCAATGGAAATCTTTGGTTAGCAGTCCAACACCTTAACCACTGAGCTACAACCTCAGTTAGTTAGTCAGTAAATCATTCTAATGGTAAATCAGTAGTTAGTCAGTCGGTCAGTTAGTATTTTTAATGAATCAGGCAGTTTCTAAGTTAGTCTGTATTTAGTAATTAAGTCAGTTGGTCAGTATTCAAGGTGGTAATTCATTCAGTCAGACAGAAAATCATTTTGCCAGTCAGTAAGTCAGTCACTCAGTCAGTCATTTAGTTAGTTAGTATTACAGTCATTTTACTGCTGAGGTTTCAGTATAATGGAAAAGATACAGAAACTGATTGGTTGGTTCCTATCACATGACTCATGGTGCGCTTGCGGCATTTTAAAATGTTGAGATTTTTATCTTTAAATTTATCTCGTCTTTAAAAGGTAAGTTTATCTTGCTGCAGCGCAAATGCGTTTGGGATAAACAAGCCTATATGAAATTAGGTGTGGAAAAAATGCGATGCAAACTCTTATTATGTCAATCAGTTATTTAGCAGGTCAGTCAGTCAGTGGGTCAGTCAGTAATATCGTCAGTAATTCGCTCAGTCAGACAGCAAATCGTTTTGCCAGTCTGTCAGTAGGTGAGTCAGTCAGTCAGTGGATAAGTCTGTCAGTCAATGATTCAGTTCCTTATGAGCAGAAAGATGACATTTTACATTGCGATGGAGAACAATTTGCAGCAGTTTCATTTACCTCTTCATATTGGAATCTCATTTCCATAACTGTGTTTGAAGCATTTCAAAAGCAATTTTTCATCAAGCCCCGTCTTCCCCTTCTCACTGCGCTGTTTTGCCCTCTATTTCATTACAGAGGCATGTGCAATAAAATAATTAGTGCAGTGTTAGTCCAGGCCTGAGCACGCATGCTCTGAGTCTCTCTAATCCTTAATAAGGCTGGCCGATGAGTCATCAACAGGGCTGAGAGACAGCGTGAGCAAGAAAGACAAGAGAGCGAGAGAGAGAAATCGAGAAAGAGAAATGGATAGGTATAGATACTAATCCAAAGGGCGAAAGAGGTTGCAAGACCTTTTACAATGAAGACTGAGTATAAAGCTAGGAATATCCGACTCAGAAAAGCTTCCTATAACACTAAAAGCCATGGCTCTTTTAACAAACAACAAGAGTCATCAACAGAAAGATCACACCGTGGGTGTGTCAGAACGTAAACAACCACACAAGTTATTTGTAGTCATAAGAGGTACAGAACGCCTGTCCAAAAGACAAATCTGTAATTTGTTCATCCTAAGGAAATGTGTTGGTAGCTGTCCAATTATAATCATATATATATATATATTGAAGTTATATTTTTCAAATGGATAGTTTTTTTAATGAGTGTTATAGTTAACAGTGACTTATTAATAGTAACTCTTAAATGATCATTTCTGGCACCTGGCAGATGCGCTTATCCAAAGCCACTCAGGGGCCCTGCAGTGTCAGTTTGCAGGTATTTACATTTACAGCATTTGCCTGATGCACTTATTACATTCATCTCTTTTACACAACTGAGCAATTATGGGTTAAGGACCTTGCTCAGGGGCCCAACGGTGGTGCTGAAAATTGAACTCTGATCTTCAAATTAGCAGTCCAACATTTTACCCACTAAGGATTTGGGGATTAAACCCACAATTATCAAACTGCAGGCCAACACCTTAACCACTAATCTACCCTATTTCCTGATCCTTAAACCTTTACCTTTCTCATGGTGAGAGGAAAATCAGGTAGATTTGCATCAGCTTTATCTATATTATCACCTGACTGATAATGCTGTAAGGCAGCATGGTGGCTTAGTGGTTAGCACTGTTGCCTTACAGCAAGACGTCCCGGGTTAGGTTCCCTCAGTCTGCCTAGGTTTAGTCCAGGTTCTCCGGTTTCCTCCAACAGTCCAAAAACATGCATGTTATGTTGATTGGTGATTCTAAATTGCAGAGACATCTGGAATAGGCTTCAGCAGATTGCTGTGACCCCGAATTAGGGAATAAGAAAATTAATAAATGAATAATAATGCAGTATAATGTGACATATAAAAGTAATAAATTGTTACGCTCATAGCCAAACAACATGGTTTTTAGTAGATGTCATAACAGAATTTAAATATAAAAGCTCTTAATTATGAATACATTTGCATATTCATCTTTATTGGAATCGTTCTTTACTATCAACATATCTTTCCATCCTATTAACTCTTCAATCACATCTAGCTAAAATCCTGACCAGACTGCATGTGCTAAACCAAGCAGTCATAATATTGATGTGATAGACTATTTTTATGGGTGTGGCATTTGTGGCAAATTTGAATACTTCAAACATGACAAACTAATTGCATTTGCAAATGCACATTCCTGCACTGCATCTTTCAACAGGCAGTCAGCAAACTCGCTGTTTTCTCACTGTGTTCCAGCTTCACATAGAGTCGAGTGAGGGAGCGAGAGATGCATGAAAGAAATGAAAGCGGTACCCTGGT
The DNA here is from genome assembly GCA_005784505.1 of Bagarius yarrelli. Lineage (NCBI taxonomy): Eukaryota > Metazoa > Chordata > Actinopteri > Siluriformes > Sisoridae > Bagarius > Bagarius yarrelli. The sequence continues at coordinate 1,098,199 of VCAZ01000080.1, forward strand.
CCTAATCAGCAGACGTCAGTCAGGGGGGGGGGGTGATTGGGGGAAGGTGGTTGGTAGTGTCTGCCTTTTGTCTCTAAAGCTGGTCATCTCATCCAGAGGAGCGCTCCGAGGAGCATGAACCCGATGTGATGACGCACACAAGTTGCATTTGTTATTCTGCCCGTGTGGAAAAAGCCTGCAAAGACAACAACAAAGAGAGCCATGCACCCCAATTCCTGTGTTGCTTTCTCCTTTTGCAGGAACATAGACATTTTTTTTTTAAATAAAAGAAAAAAATTCTCTCTTTCTGAGTCATAATACACAGGCAAGTTCGAGAAGCTCTGAAGTTAAAAGGAGCGACGCTGGAAATCAAAGCTTGATGAATGAAGACTCTTGCATCCTCTTTTAGAATGTCAATCTCTCTTCTGCGTTTTGATCCTGGAGCTCATGTCTTGTTGATATTCATAGCTCTTCTGATGAATACGTGCAGTCTGATTTTTTTTCTATTAAAAACACTTGCAGTGAAAACAATACCACATCGAGCTGTTTTCTCGTAATATACTCAGCCTGTATTTTTAGAACTGACTGTGTAGTTTGGTGTAACAGAAGTGCTATCACAAATATACAATATGTTATATACGATAGCATCATACCAGCACACAAAAGTTGTAAGCACACATTTGTCTAGAATATCTTTGTATGTTGTAACATAACAAACACTGTTCCTGCATGACAATAAAACTGTGCACAAAACCTCAGAGCTCCTGAAGACATGGCATGTTCTGGTTAGAGTGGAAGAACTTCTCCCCACTAAAACACTTTTGGTATAATATGGAACCCGGACTAAACCCCAGACCTCAACATTAGTGTCTGATCTCATTAATATTATTCTGACTGAATAAACAAATTCTCACAACCATGTACACAATCCAATGGAAAATGTTTCCAGAAGTGTGGGTTTTTTTAATAGAAGTAAGAGTAAATGTAAAATAGGTTTTTTTTTTAAAAACTCATACATTTACATTTCTAGCATTTGGAAGGTGCCCATATCCAGAGCGACTTACAATGTAACTCATTTATACAACTGACCAACTGGGAGTTAAGGGCCTTGTTCAGGGGCCCAGCAGTGGTAACTTGATGGTTCTAGAAAACAAACCCATGATCATCTGGTTAGCAGGCCAACACCTTAACCATTGCACTAACGTATGTGATTGACAGATCCACTTATCCAGCATACTGTGTCAGTTCAGGCAGGCCTCGTAGGTAAGCTTACTAACAGCTGATTGGTAGAAAAAGCAATCCAACCCCGAACAGCAGATCGGGCCTAAGCACTCGATTGGCAAATCTCAACCAGTGCACTGTACTTAAACACAGCACCTCTGCTTGTTTTGCTGCTACCTTAACACGCCGCTTTACAACCCACCTCCTCCCCATCTCCTTCTTTAATTCTCCTACTTAAACAATGTCATTCCGTTGTCATTGTTGCTCTGTTCTGGGGGGATTTGTGCTGCTCTTCTATTCTTAAAATAGAAGGGTTGCCCCCGAGGATGCTGCTGTTTTCCTGCCTAGGCTTTTCCTGAAACTCCAAGAAGTTTAGAACAGTGTCATACCGCCAAAATTTCAGTAAAAGTTGACCTAAAGGTTGCCTGTTTGACTTAAGAGGGCCTGACTAAAATACTTTTGTAACTTTCATTACTTAGTGACTCTGCAATGATTATTGATAGCATGAATAACCAAATTATAATGAACAAATAAGTGCAAATTAAGCCTGCTGAGTAATTGTCCAGTATTTATTAGTATTAGGTAATAGTAATGTTAATATAACATGACACATTCGTTAATGTCTAGTGTCTAGTTTTTTTTCTTAGACACTGTCACAAAGCAGCTTTAAACAAATCATTAGTAACTCGTCGTCTTTTGAGTGACACTGAATAGTGGGATTATAAATCATTATCGCATGTGTTATTGAGTATGATTCTATTGTGAATAAACATCCTAGGATGAGCACAAGACTGTCTTTATAATTACAGTACGTACAAGTGTCAATATCTAAAGCAATTAGTCATTTATATTTTATAACATAAAGGACATTAAGAGCACCAATAGTCGTTGTGTATGAATGAGTGAATTCTGGACTGAGGATTCAAGATTCTGAGTTTTAACCTAATTCAGAAAATGAAATTTTAAAGAAAGTCAAAGCACATGTTTTTGTGCCGCAGTAAAACTATCTGAAAATCTTTCCTGGTTTAAATCCTTAATATGTGCAAGTGACCTATTAGATAGAAAGAACTATTCGATTTCCAAAAGCTTCGTCGGTTGATTGTTGTAGCATAGCATCGTGCTGCTTATAATGAACCTTCCCTCTGGCTGTTCTCAGGTTGCCATGCCAACCCATAGACTCTTCCGTTCAGTTTCGATCACCTAGACAACCGCTCATCTCTCTTGCCGTTATCGTCATCCTCATGCTCCGCGGCCTGTTCGAGACTGGGTTGCTTGGCACGTCCCTGGACTTTGATTGGCTGGAACAGCAGGTCTAGGGGGGCCTTGCAAAATAAACAGCAGATTAAAACAAATGCTCGCTGCACGGTTTGCTTTTGCTATGTTTGCAGTAATGTAGGAGCAATGAGTCAGACACGGCACACTGCACAGTTTTTCTGATGCCTCACCATCCGTCCATACATACCTATACTCAGTGAACAAAATGTGAAGAGTCTTAGTCACATTGTGTACTGCTCATTATTTCTAATCAGGCTTGACAGGGTGTTTGTTATGGCAAAGTGGCTTTAATTAGCTGATAGATAACAATAACACAGCCTACGATTCGGTGCAGTTTGTCAGTTTTTAGTATAATAATTGCATGTTTAGAATGGAAAACAGATGACACATTTGTATAAATGGCAGTTGGGAAAGATTAGATCATGCTGTTAAGCAGTTCAGTAATAGGGTAACATGGGAGTTTAGATAGAAGGAAGGTTATTAGTTAATAAGATTCTACTGAAATGTTCTGGGACTTATACACTTGTCCGTATTAATATTCTTGTGTTATGCCACACTAATGTCACAAGGGGACACTGCAAGTGTAGTATAAATGGCATTTAAGAGAAAAGAATTCACTGATCTGATTCAGTCAGGTTTCAGTGTTTCTTTATAAAAAATAAGTAAACTTTGGTAACTTTGGTAAAATTTTGTATCAATGACAAGTCTCATGTTTATAAGACATGGACTGGTGGGAGGTGGTGGCTTAGTGGTTAAGGTGTTGGACTGATACCAGAAAGAAAAGGGTTTCGATTCCCAGTACCAACAAGCCACCACTGTGGGCCTGTGATCAAGACCATCAACCCCCAATTGCTCAGTTGTTCAAAAAAGAGATAAATGTAAGTCGCTTTGGAAAAGGGCATCTGCAAATGTAAATGTACTGGAGACAAAAAAATGGGGGAAGTGGTAGCGCAGTGATTAAGGTGTTGGACTACCAACTTGAAAGACCGTGGTTTGATTCTCAGCACCACCAAGCCACCACTGCTGGGCCCCTGAGCAAGGCCCCCTAACCCCAATTGCTCAGTTGTATAACAGGGAATAATGTAAGTCGCTCTGGATAATGACTGATGATTTTGAGTTCATGACACTTGACATCTTGATTTCATTTATTTTAAAGGTCCAAAATGCAAATGTTTAGTCCAGATATCTTGATTATTTAGGTCAGGACAACATTAGGTGTTTACAGTGTAGTGATATGTCAAAATTGGTCAAATTGCCACCAAAGAAACTGCTTATTCCTTAGGTGGCCACTTTGGATGCGCTACAAGGCTTAAGGTTATATTAAAAATCACACTTAAATATAAAAACTGTAAATGGTAGAATGTTTTTTAACCTGAAGGTTGTAGGAAATTACATAGATGGTCTCAGGAGGATTAATTAATTGCATTGTGGGTAATAATACTATTAACCAAAAACATAGCAACATGTATTCTTATTATTAATATTAATTTATTGATCTGTCCATGAACATTAATCATAAGTTGTAATGAGTATATATTTACTAAACAGTAGCTTCAAAGTCCCTTAGGCTTTTATATAAGCAGAAATCAGAATAAATCATTTAAAGGAGCTGATTGGTTACAAAAGCAAAAAGCTCAGCTTATCGTTAATAAAATAATTTAGCTACAAACTACACATGCAATTAACACATGCTGTGTGCTGGGTTTTGAAACAGAAGCTCACACTTTCCGGCACGTCCTCCAAACAGTTTCGATCAAACATTTTACTTGGCCCCGCTGTGCACCAAACACCTGTCAGCTCACAATGCGGTGGTTTATGCTAGCGCGAGGCTACAGCCTAGCCTGAGCCATACCGCTATATCTGTGAAGGAACATTCTTTAAATCTGACATAAATGAATTCCAGCAGCACCGATGTCACAGCCGACTGTGAGACGGCTGACATCACTCTTCCCCAGCTCAACCCTCAAACTGGGTACAATGTAGAAAACTGTTTAAAATAACTAAAGTAAATTAGAACTGTTCTTCTCTTCTTCTTCTCATTATTATTATTATATATTATTATTATTATTATATATATAACCACCATATAAGACAGGACACAAAATGATGTACTGAAAAATTATATATGTGCATACAGTTGACAGTGCATGTCAGTTATTAGATGAAGAAATTCACAAATTAACATAATTACATTTACATTTGCGGCATTTGGCAGACGCCCTTATCCAGAGCGACTTACAATATTCCTTGTTATACAACTGAGCAATTGGGGGTTAAGGGCCTTGCTCAGGGGTCCAGCGATGGGTGGCTTGCCGGAGCTGGGGATCGAGCCCACAACCTTCGGGTTGGTAATCCAACACCTTAACCATGAGCCACCACTTCCCCCCCCCAATTAAATTATTTACATACGAAAAATAATTTTAACAGCTTAGTGGTTAGCACTGTTGCCTCACAGCAAGAAGGGTTCGATTCTCGGGGAGGGGCCTTTCTGTATGGAGTTTGCATGTTCTCCCCCCCCGTGCTTTGCGTATGTTCACCCCTTGTACTATGGCACAGTCTAAAAACATGTATGTTAGGTTGACTGGTGATTCTAAACTGCCCATAGGAGTGAGTGTGAGTGTGTGTGTGTCTGTGATGGACTGGTGACCTGTCCAAGGTGTACCCTTCTGCCTTTCAGTGCATTTGGTGTCTGGGCCTTTAGTGGGGACTTTTAAAACCACCACTATCACATCGCAATTATAGAAACCATCAAAAACATTAAAAATTGAAATAAATTACATCACACATTCAAAGGCTGTAGAGCAGTGGTATCGCTCTTAGGCACTGGTCTGGGAGTGGCGAACAAACTCTTTTTTTGTCCTGAGACAAGTTAGCTAGCTTCTGGGTTAGCCAGTCTGTCCTCATGATGTTTACATTGTCGAAAACAATTTCTTCTCCTCCGTCAGCCATTATGGGTATAAAATTCAACTGTATTAATGTATGCGAATCACTACAGACGTGTTTTGCTAGTCGAACTTGGCTGTAACAGTTTTGCGCTGATCAACCAATCAGAAGTTGGAAAAATTGCTGTCGTTATTGTGGCCTAGCTAGCTCTACCCGAGAGTCTGATTGGTTAAAGAAACAATACCACTGCTAATATAGTTAAAGTTACATGGGCAGAACTACTGATTCCAACGAGTCTTTGGGCAGATTAGATTATCATGGCAGCACATGGATGCTGAAATCTAATTGGACAAATAATCTAACATCCACATACACATACTGGAGGCAATGCAGCAAAAGAAACTCTATGAAATGAAACAAATATTAGAATTTAGCTTGTAAATGTAGGTCAGTGCTTCTGATAGTGTTTACTCCAGCAGAGAAAACCTTTCTGACCCTGACGGCAACCAATGACTCCTAACATGAGGTATAGATAAATAACTAGTATAATCTGTCATTTATCAGTAAAAAAGTCCCAAATTGAGATTTAAGAGGAGGAATACAATTTACACTAGCATGTACTGTCCTAATTTAGTTTTATTATTATTAATTTTTAAAATACCAGCTTGAGTATCTTAAAGCTTATGGACTATTTGATGATGCGTCTCTTCTCACATACTGAAAAACGTCTGGGGGGGTTTTCCCGCATTTACACAATAAGACACTTTGTAAAGCCACAAAAACATGATATTTCCACTTCCTGAGATTGTAATCAATTTAATACAGCCCTAAAAGTGATAAAAGCTGAATCACACAGACACACTAATGAGTCGCCTATGAATTTGATTCCTCGTGAATGGCGTCATGCATTACGTAGCTCCTGGTTCTACTCTCTTCAGGAAATGGTGGCAACAAATTTAGAAGCAGCCTTTTCGCTCTATTAGTCTTCCCGTCAGAGCCCCAAGGCACTGATAATGAATTATTCAAGATGTAATTAAGGCACAGATTAGGATTAGTGACTGCATGACGAATCAGGGCATAATGTTGCAAAAACGCTGCTGAATATTAAATGTTATAGAGAATAGGCGTGCAGGTTTGGGTATGCTTGTTATTATAGAAAAAATGTATAACCTTACAACCTTAAGATGATTTATTAATCAGATACTGAATGATAATTTATTCGACAAATAATAGAAAGGTATTTTTGTGGAATGTAAGTGTGATCAGGTGAAAAGATCGTGTCCTCTATGTGGTAAATGATTTATCTTCGACTGTAATTAAAAGTTGTTTTTCTATTCAGTATTATTTTAAAACCAGTGGCTTTTTTTTTTTTTTTTTTTTTACAAATAAATTGGAAATGTGTTTAAAGTGAAGAAGCTCTAGTTTGTTATATTTGGTACCAATGTGATTATAACAAGTTTTTTCTGGCCATGTTTTTTTTACCAGAAGAAATGACTAAATAAACAAAAATAACTTCTACTAACTTGAATAGGCTCCAGCAGATCCCTGTGAACCCGAATTAGGTAATAAGCGGGTATAGAAGATAAATGAATGAATGAAATTCTAATTATTCAACAAATCTTATTATTTAACAAATTCAACAAAAAAGATAAAAAACTCTGATCAAAAAGCTTTTACCCACAGAAAACAGACCTTCACTTTGTCTTTAATGGCAATGCAAACAATATAAATTAAAAATTTTTTTAAAAATTCATGACCTGAATGTGCTGGATAAAGTGCTATTCTAAAAGTTGAATTCTAGAATAGAATATCAAACAGTAAAACGCATACCTAGATAGACAGATGCATAAACAGACAGATAAAAAGACTCAGGAAGAAGACACTCAGACAGACAGGCAGATATTTAGATAGACTCTGAAAGTACGCACTCAGACAGATAGACAGATGAACAGACTATAAGAGAATAGGGTGCTTCCGACATTGTGACAACAGTTGTGGATGTTCTATCTATCTATCTATCTATCTATCTATCTATCTATCTATCTATCTATCTATCTATCTGTCTGTCTGTCTGTCTATTTAGCCATCTAAATGTTAAATTCTAGAATAGAATATCAAACAGAAAAGTGTGTACATAGATAGACAGATGCACAGATATATGGATAGACTCTAAAAGTATGCAAAGAATCAGGAAGTACACACTCAGACAGACAGACAGACAGACAGATAGATAGATAGATAAGCTGTCACTTCTGGGCCCCTGAGCAAGGCCATTAACCCCAAACTGGTCAGTTGTATAAATGAAATAAAAATGTCGCTCTGCATAATAACATTTGCTAAAATGCCAGAAATAAAATATAAATAAATTTTGATAGATCTTAGGAAGTGCACACACACACACACACACTCATTCTCACACAGACACACATTTATTTACATTTACAACAGACCAAAAACAGTTGGCACGAGCCCACAGACAGCCATCCGTCCAGCGAGAGGCTGCTGAGGGAAGAAGCAGTGCTGGTTTCCTCTCAATACTGTGTGATAGGGTCTAATGTAATAAGATGGCTGCTGTGAGTCATAGGTCAGCGGTAGGTGGGCGGAAGCGAGAAGAGCGGAAAGCCTTAAAGCAGTGAGGGGATAATTAGGCCCCACACTGTTCTCCTGCACCCAACATTAAGATTTATTGTCTATGGTTAGGTGTAGTAAAGGCAGATAGAAGGGAGGTGTAAATAGGTGGTTGAAAGACGTGTGTGTGCTCAAGAGAGGGATCGCTGTGTTATTCCTACCTATCATGTCACAAGCCCCAGATGACATTTCCTGGTCTCATAGCTTACATAGAAGATTCTGGTTATGTAATAAAAAAATATTCAGCAGCACCGCAAACCAAAAGCACAAACTGTCAAAGTTTTCACTTATTTTTTATGAATGGAAATAATGTACAGCATTTCACATGTGGCTTTTGTTCCTCTCACCAACAAATTCTTTGATCAGTTGTCACCTCCGCCAACTCGCTCTCAGAAGTCTTAATTACAGCTATAAGAGCATGCTTTGGAGCTTCACATGGTGACTTGCATGAGAAGCTTAGCTTAAATGGTGTAGCCCGCATACTGTGCAGACATTTATAGTGTTTTGGAAAATTTCTTCTTTGTCTGGAGAAAAAGTGAGAACTGACCAGAGATTCTCCCAGAACAACCATTGGAACTGGTAAACAGATAAAATCTATTTATTTGTCATTGGAACACTTGGCCATCACATCCATTTGTTTTTTTTGAGCATCCTTTTTTAGATTGACTTTCACTCTTACTCCTATAAGAACCTCATACTTCTGGAAAGGCTTTCCATTAGACACTGATGTTGGGTGAGAAGGTCAGAGTTTTCCAGTTCATCCCAAAGATGTTGAGTAGCTTAAATCAGAGTCTGGGATCTGTACGAGCCCTTATTTTGTCCACACCAACCATATAGTGATGGGAAGCCCTGGCACTTTTGCAAAAAAAATGTTATTTCATACATTTTAGTTTCAATAAAGCATCTAAAAACGGCTTTACCAGGTCCTTTTAGGCCCTAAGATAATGATGTCACACACAAATGAAAACAAAAAATGACTGGGACCAGGATGAAAATCCAGTAAAGTCCTTCAAATATACAAAATCTGATAAATGAAGCACCCAAATACACGAACAGGTTTGCAAACAAGGATTAAAAATATAAAGTGGATATGTTAGTCCTCATCAGATCCACTTACTATGTATAATTAAATAAACATACGTTGTACCGCCACGAAGGCTATCCAATCAGTTTGTAAATGTATTACTATGGCTTTAAATTAGCTATCTTGAGGGTTGCTGTCACTAAATCGACTGTGAACGCTAAGCAGACCAAACTATAAGTGTGAACAGACCCTTACTTTTAGTAAATTGGAACAATAGGGTGCTTTCAACATTGTGACAACAGTTGTGGAAGTTTTGTCTATCTATCTATCTATCTATCTATCTATCTATCTATCTATCTATCTATTCAGCCATCCATCTGTCTGTCTGTCTATGTATCCATCCATCGATCCATTCATCCATCCATCCATCTGTCTATCTATTTAGCCATTCCTCTATCTCTCTATCCATCCATCCATCCATCCATCCATCTGTCTATCTATTTAGCCATTCCTCTATCTCTCTATCCATCCATTCATCTATCTGTCTGTCTGTCTGTCTGTCTGTCCGTCCATCGATCTGAGTGTGTACATGAGTTAGCTAACAGTTGATGAGAATCAAGATGCTATAAGGCAACATCACTACACACTTGACCAAAGTTTAGAAATGTTTAAGCGTCCTTATATGCATTAAAAACATTGTTTTATAACAGGTTAAGTCACTGTTGGATGTTTTTTTAACTAGGCTTTTGTCCTAATAGTTAATCCCAGTTTATGATCACACTGGTTTTAAAATACCAATAAAAATACATTGCTTACAAAAAATGCATGGCCTACAAACATCTTTACTGTCTCTCTACTTCTACAAACCAAATATAAAAATATAGAACCATTCAGGCACTGAGGGAACTCCTAACGAATCTATGTAGAACCATGCAACTGAGTGTTTCCCTGTCAGAAAGGCAGTCCAACGAGGCACCTTTTAAAAGTCCAAGAGCCTTTTAAATGAACACTTAAAGAACCTGGGATGAGTTGATTCTTCCCCTGATAATGATGTTAGCCAAATACATTAGTAGCAAAAAGGCAGAGGCTGGAGACTGCGCTGAAACTTTATATACGACTTCAGGACTGGTAATATTGGCTGAATATAATATTAGAATATATTTTTGGATACTTTGCTAAAATTTATATTGACTGCAGGTCTTTTTTATGTCTGTCCCGCCATCGCTGTAGTTTTCCAGCCCTGGGGTGCTCACATGTGTGCACCTTAGATATTGAGATGGCTTAAACCAAAGCTGGCACTGGGGTCAGGTAAGCCCACCGCACCCCTTTATTACTGTACCACAGCAAAAAACGCTGACTGCTGCTGGTATTAGTTAACGTTGGTAATTGTTTAAATAATTCATTGATGGTTTTTTTTTACTCATGTAAAATAAATCTGAAAAAGAAGTGATCTGGTATCAAACTGCCCTTCTTTGACTTTTTATCAGGTGGGTAAATGACGTCAAAAACCTGATGTCCATTTGACAAATCAGTGTGTGGACGTCAAATGGATGTCAGGTTTTTGACGTCAGTTTGATTTGCATATTGAACCTATATTTGACAGATTTTTGATGTCAGTTTGACGTCTTTTACAAGGAGCTCACAGGTTGAATAGTAATGATATCATAACTATCCGTGGCCAGACGCCATGGCAAAATGTCAACCATCCTCTCTGAGAAAGAGGCATAAAATACTTCTATTCATCTGTCTATCACAGCAATGCTAGTCAATTGCCCTGCTGTAAGCTAATGTATGCAGAAGAGGGTAGATAGTCTTAACTTCAGATTGTGTCACAATGCACTGTGATTCAGTTAGCTGGGTTTACATAGGTCTACTTGTTAAACAGGTGTTAGCCAATTGGAAGCTTTGGTATAATGGGAATAGCTGGCTGATGGGTGTAAATCGATCAAAGCCCTATTAGGAGGTGTGGTTTTTTTTCATAGTTTCTTTCAGTTAAAAATGAAGCACAAATGAACATGAGCTACACTCGCCAAACTGTCATGTCAAAAATCTTTTTAGCCATTTGCTGGTATATTATGGCAATAAATTATGGCAATAAATTATGGCAACCAGTGGCTTAGTGGTTAGCATGATTGCCTCACAGCAAGAAGGCCCAGGTTCGATTCCCAGGGAGCGTTTCTGTTTGGAGTTTGCATGTTCTCCCTATGCTTGCGTGGGTTTACTCTGGGTTTTCCGGTTTCCTCCCACAGTCCAAAAACATGTATGTTAGGTTAATTGGTGATTTTAAAAATTAGAGTGTGTGTGTGTGGCCCTGTGGTGGACCGGCGACCTGTTCAGGGTGTACCCCTCCTGGTTGGGATAGAATTCAGCAGATCCCAGTGACCCCGAATTAGGGAATTAGCGGGCATAGAAGATGAATGAATGGTAACCAAATAAAGGTTTAAGTCAAATAACTAAATGATACACTGAAACTTTAGACAGTAAAAAGTAATACCAAAGCATTTCCTAGGCCTGAACGGTTGAATATTTTATTATTAAAATATTAAATTCCAAGAATTCCAGAAAAGTTCTGAGAGAACCCATCCTCTGCCTATCTTTACTCCTGAGAGACTCTGCCTCTCTAAGATATCTCTTTTATAGCTAATCATGTAACAGACCTGATGTCAATTAACTTAATTAGCTGCTGAATGTTCTGCCAGCTGAATCTTTTCCAAACTTATTGCTTTTCAGCCCTTTGTTGCCCCTGTGCGAAATGTTTGAGACCTGTAACAGGCATCAATTTTCAAATGAGCTCATTTAGTGGATTAAAGTGTGAAATCTATGTTCTATTGTGATGTTCAAATCTGCTGCTATTGAACATAAGCTTCTTATAGAAACTCCATATTAAAAAATATGTACTTTACCAGACATTGCTGTGATAAAATACACAGCCTGTAGATAAGCACTCATAGATTTATGGGCAGCACAACATCTCTGTCATGCTCCAACAAGATTGGTAGACCGCCTCAGTCTGTTGCTGGCAAGAGGTGAGACGGTTATCATGGACTTATCAAACATGAAAGCTACACACAGCGCTTAAATAAGTGTTCATCAAAATACTGTAGCTACTTGATCTCCATCCTTTTGTCATCTGCTTCTTTGGAACAGATGTTTAAAGGACCGAACAGGCATTGATATGTTGTACTGCTTTCCGTCAAACCATCAACTGTGGTAAAATTACAGCTGTGGGATTTTTCTCAAACGGATGTTGGTTTTGTTCTCACTTTGTTCCCTTTTCCATCTGCCACAACAGGTTTGATGTACCCCACCCGCGCCATTGTGTCAATAATTAAAAAGATATGTTGATGAATGCGGTCGACTCTTTATGAACTTAAAAAGTCATGACAGACCCACTGTGGCTGTCCCAGTGTACAAAGAAAGTGAGACAGCAGATGTGTTTTGTTCGTATGGGTGGAGGTTGCAGGTGAAATTGAATACATGAACACCCCTGTCTAACCCCTGAAGGCAAACTTTCATGTGTGTCAGGTGTGGAAAAGCACCTAAAACCATGTGAATCAATGTTCTGCATCTTTGAGGAAGACCGTAAGATGTTTGTGTAGATGGAAGATTACGTTTTTTTTTTAAAATTAAATAAAAATTAGATAAGAGTCGACTGGGTATGTATGACATCACATTATTTGCCACACTAGTGTATAACGTTTTTGTAAGAGTTTAGCTCCAACCCTAATCAAACACACCTGAACCACCTAATCAAGATCTTGCTAGGTATACTTAAAATTTTCAGATAGGTGTGTTCAGGCAAGTTGGAGCTAAACTCTGCAGGACACCAGCCCTCCAGGACCGGAATTGCCCACCACTGTTCTATACTAAACTGCACAGTAAAATTCTTTTAATTAAATATTCCATTTTAGGAAGCTTGGGATGAGGTGGCACCCCTGGAGAATGGAGGATAGGGGATCCTGCTTACATTTACATTTACAGCATTTGGCAGACGCCCTTATCCAGAGTGAATTACAATGTTCCTTGTTATACAACTGAGCAATTGGGGGTTAATGGCCTTGCTCAGGGGTCCAACAGTGGTGGCTTGCTGGAGCTGGGAATTGAACCTTCGGGTTGGTAATCCAACACTTTAACCATGAGCCACCACTTCCCACCGCTTAAAGGCACCAACAGTGGCAGCTTGGCATTGGTTGTCGCTTGAACCCTGATCCTCTGATCAACAACTTTTGGGCCTTAAACTGTTTGATCTACTAATACCTCTGGGTACGAATAGTTGTTCAGATTCTGGGACTTAAGTCAAAAAGGTATGCAATATTTATGCAGTGTTGGGCAAGCTACTCGGAAATGTAGTGAGCTGAGCTATCAGCATTAAAAAAAGCTTTACTACACTGAGTAACCGATTTCCACTAAGGTAAAGTAGTAGTTTGAACCCAAAGGTGCAGTTTTATTTACACTGGAGAACACTTGGCAAAACAACTAACAAACTAAACTAGACTTGAAATAAGCTTAGCCTAGTTTTTAGCCTAGCTTAAACACTCCACATAAACATTCGACAGAATATAAAACTTGAACTTAACTCCACAAGACTTTAGTTACTTTAGTTACTTGATTTGACATAGTATGACCTAAATAGACGTACGGCAGTGCACAATCAACATCAAACTTAAAATTGCCCGTATGGCAACACATTGCAACGCTTCCACCGGATTCTAAAACCAGGCGAAGTGAATTACTCGGTCAGTGGCAGGTTTTATTTTTTAGGATTTGTTCCCGCTCTCCGTCGTGGATAACACAAGATTTTACACACCGTTGCAGGTGCTTGAGTCGAGGTACAGTGTGCCCTTACGGTGTTATTGAAGTGATCTTTATAATTGCTATAATAATCTGACGTTTTGATGTTTTATTCAGAGCGAGTAAAAGAAAATTTATGAAGCCAAATCATCTTTTTTAAGATGAATGTTATTGTCATACAGAAATTCCAACTATAAACAAAAAGCATAAAAACTCTAATTCTAGTTAAAATGTAAGGATGTAAACATGTATCTACACAGCAGAAGAATTAGAAAAAAAGTATACTTTACAACAAAATACCAGGTATCTGTACATACTGGAATCAGTAGTAGGATGGGAGTGTATAAAGAGCCAGAAATGCAGCCAGGCAGCCATATAGACTTTTAAACAAGGATCTCGTATTGATTTTTTAATGAGATAAACATTGTGAACTTTGCATTTGACATTTGACATTTTATACCTTTAGCCATGTAACTGCACCTTCCTGTTCTGCACGATGATTAACTGAAATCTGATGAATGCTTTTATTAGTTTTCTTTTTTTGGGGGTTAAATACATTTTTCATGAGGCAGTGAAAGACCCTGAACAAAGAAGGACAGGGGAGAAATATGATTGATTTAATTTTAAACTTTGTCTTTGGAATATAAAGATCCCCTGAGCCCTTGATTTAAGCCTATGACTCACTGTCGCTTGAAAAATATTTTATACAAGCATCGAATAAATCGACTTTGCAATGCAAAATCATTTAATAAATTATAATATATATATATGTATATACATAATCCTAAAAAAAAAAAAGGACAGTCTTATAAAATGCTGTGCTGTGTCTGTTTAAAGGGATAAAACTTGTTTAAATGTAAATACCACATCTAACACACGATTCTGTGATAGGTTGCATCTGTTTACCACCCCTCAGGCAAGACTAGTGTATTAAACATAAATTTCGAACTATTCAGTGAAATAGCATCCAAGCCGAGAGGAAAATAATGATTCCTGAGCAGTGAGACAGTTTAGTCACACTCCTTTTAAGAAATAAGAAGGCTTTATTAACAGACTTGAATATCTTATTGAATATTAAACTATATTAAACATGTGCAGGCATCCAAAGTCCACATACACATTAAATATTCTGATTATTCTATTAAAAATCAAATTATTAAATTAATAGATTATCTATCTATCTATCTATCTATCTATCTATCTATCTATCTATCTTTCTATCTATCTATCTATCTATCTATCTATCTATCTATCTATCTATCTATCTATCTGTTCTGTCTAACAGGTTCAAACTGTTATGGTACCATATTCTAATACAAGACTTTGGAACTAAGTATTAGATGCAAATGGTTTAAGTCCATGTAGGGCCACTGCCTCGTCATTACATTACGTCATTACACTCTGTTACGCGATAACAGTTATTATTAATGATAAAAAAAAGTCATTACACAAAATAAAATGGACTACATGGCAGATGAAGAAGGCGTCTGACTGACATGTAGAACAACTATTTACAGTTTAAGAGAGTAAATAAGTTAAAGCTACTATAGGTGATTTTCTTCAGAAATTTTTGGTTTTGCTGGTTGAAAGACTATTTACATCCCGATAGCAATCATTGGTCTAAATGATTAGACTTACAATTCATCAATCATTTATACAACTAAGCAATTGGTTAAGGGCCTTGCTTAGGGCCCAACAGTGGCAACTTGGTGGTGGGTGGTAATCAAACCCTGAACTTTTTATTAGCACTCCAACATCTTAACCACTTCTCCAAATTCAAGTGTTACTCTAGTACTACCTTTTACTTCCTGCATAGTTACTTGTTAACTACGGACCATTATTCAAAAGTATTACCCAACAGACGATATCCTGTACATTTGACAGACGCATGGACTTTTGCATGTGTGGTACAAAATACTGGAACTTTTATGTTATTTTCATGGCTGTGTTTATGATTCTAGTTTTGCCCTTCTGCATTGTAATGGATAATCTTTAGCCACCAACCACAAAGTATATTAAATAATCTATTCTTAGAATGTGGAACATTTGTGGTTCCATAACCAGCATTAGGCAAATTTATGTAATGGCAGTGATGCTGATAAAAGATAATCCAGGATGGGACAAAGGATGGAAGCAACTATTTAGAGCAGGATTTAAAGTGTGTGAAAGCAACTGCAGATTGACGGAAATCAGTGTTCGGACTGATGTATTTTTTATATCAAGGAACAAGATGTACTCAAAGTCGGGGACTTTAGATTAAACCAAACCAGCTGAATTATTTAGGATGTGGATTAATATAGAATGCTGATTTAACACACACAAACGCTGTAGTAACACAAGAAATAAAATATGTTATGGCACAGAGTTATAGATAAGTAATGATGGATGCGGTAGTGTGGATTATGCACCACCAAGTGAATCGTTTTTTAACAGCAGGAAGTGTTCTGTATGTGTATCTTCTTAAATATTTTCACAGCTGATTTATTTAGTTATTTATACCTTTATTTATTTATCCAATAAATGTGTCTTTAAACAATTATCTCAGTTATGTTATGGTAATTCCTTATTATATTTAGTTTATTAAATATTCTGATTATTTTATTAGTTTTTATTAAAAAATCAAATATTAAATTAATAATCTATCTATCTATCTATCTATCTATCTATCTATCTATCTGTCTGTCTATCTATCTATCTATCTATCTATCTGTCTGTCTGTCTGTCTGTCTGTCTGTCCACCTGCCACGCCTGCCTGCTTGTCTGTCTGTCTGTCTGTCTGTCTATCTATCCCTCCATCTCTCTGTCTGTCTGTCTGTTTGTTTATCTATCTACTGTAAAAACATTGTTAAACACTAAGGAACCACACATGAGCAGAAGGGCCTGGAGCGGAACTGAGCTCCCTGTTTAAATTCTCTCACCACTGATATTTTTAGTAGGTATCATCCTGTTGTTAATGAGTGCTGTAACAGTCGCTTATTTTAAAAAGGTGATGAGAAAGAAAATGGAGGAAACAGTAAAGCAGTTTTACTTTACTGGATGCCTTGTTAGTTCCAGTGAGTTACAGTCTTGCCAGGTCCCTGCAGGCTGGCTGGGCGGCTGCAATCCTCCATTTATTTTCTGAATGAAAAGCTAAAAATACCCTGAGCGTTTTGTGAATGAAAGTCTAAAAATACAGCTCACATTCATCTGTTTCTTGCCCCCTCCTCTCTCTCTTTCCCTTTTCCCCTCCCTTCGTCTGTTTCTCTCTTCCTCCTTTCCCTCAGATTACTGCATCACTGCTAGATGGATGACACTGTATTTTACCCTGTCTCAAACATACTATCAATTTTCTGGGCACAGGCAACACGACAGTATACATTACAGCTTGATCTATATAAAAAAAAGAAAGTTCTTGCTGTAAAAATTAGTTTTTTAGACCTGGGAAGGAAAAACGAGGGGAAATTTGTAAGTTTCCGTGATCATTTTCCATCTTTGCGCACATGCCTCGATTCTTAATGGTGCCGACTTCCCCCTCCTAACTATCTTTTTCTGAGTTTTCGTCCTGTGATTGGACGATGTAGTCTCATTCACATCCCCTCCCTGTCACTGTCTTGATTATGACACCTCTGCTTTCCTTGAATGTGTGTTTTGCATACCAAGGGGTGTTAGACATTTTGTTAATTATCACTTTTTAAAACTCACCACGGTCGAGCGAAACATCAGTTCCGATGGTGGTGTGTGTGGTGGGGGTGTGTGTTATCCGTAAATCATGTTTGGCTATCGTTTCTGGATTCCTTAACCGTGATGTAGTAGTCGTTAAGGTTTTATGTTAAGAGTTTTTATACTAAATTCATTCAAGAGAAAGATGCTCGGAATGTAAACCGACTGACTTCATCAGATGCTTGTGACTTCCCGCATAACTCAACCCCAATGCTGTGCCAAGGGTCCAACACAGCAGCCTGACAGCCAACCGTCACAATATTTACATTCTGCACCTTTGCCACATAAATATAACTCGCAGACTCAACATGCAAGCCTGGGAAGTGAGAGTGAGAGAGGCCAAGACATTCTTTCCAGACTGGTCATCATTCAGAAGTATGTTATGATCTTATAAAAGTAGTGTGTTTAAAATGCACGGCATCCCTATTAACGTCCCTGTTAGAAACACGGATACTTTAGCTTAGTAGCAGAGCTGAGTTTATATTTTCATGCCGTACTGCTTTCTTCCTTTTTTTTACACAAAGCAGCAATCCCTCAAAGTCAAAAATCTTTAGCAACACGTTCTAATATGGTAAACTGTTGCATTGGTGCACTGTGCTGATGCTAGTTCCACACTTGAACACCTATCAGTTAAAAAATGTAAATGTTTCTATTTGTCCCATAGACTCTACAACACAGTAAAATTTGTTCTTAGAATAGATCTTAGAAAGTCAGGGTTAGAGCTCGAAGTCAGCTATGATACATTACCCCCGTTCCTGGGGTAGGAAGGTTTAAGTGGCTTGCTCAAGGACCCAACAGTAACTGTTGCAGTGCAGGTTTAAAGGTTGTCTTTTTTTAGGAGGTTAACCCCATTACCTTTCAGAACGTTAAACCCATTATTACCTTACAGTAGATTAACCTCATCATTACCTTACAGTAGTTTAGCCCCATCATTACCTTACAGTAGTTTAGCCCCATCATAACCTTACAGTAGTTTAGCCCCATCATAACCTTACAGTAGTTTAGCCCCATCATTACCTTACAGTAGTTTAGCCCCATCATTACCCTACAGTTGTTTAGCCCCATCATTACCTACAGGTTACAGGTTAGTTTAGCCCCATCATTACCTTACAGTAGTTTAGTAGCCCATTTAGGCCCCATCATTAACCTTACAGTAGTGTTTAGCATCCCATTATTTGCACTTTACCTTACAGTATTTTTAGCCCCATCAGTACCTTACAGTAGTTTAGCCCCATCATTACCTTACAGTAGTTTAGCCCCATCATTACCTTACAGTAGTTTAGCCCCATCATTACCTTACAGTAGTTTAGCCCCATCATAACCTTACAGTAGTTTAGCACCATTATTACTTTACAGTAGTTTAGCCCCATCATTGCCTTATAGTTGTTTAGCCCCATCAGTACCTTTTAGCACTTTAGCAACATCATTCCTTTGCAGTAGTTCAGCCTCATCGTTACTATACAGTCGTTTAGCTTCATCATTACTATCTACCATATTACATACAGCATGTTAGATACATCATTACCATTCAGCATGTTAGCAACATCATTACTTTACTTTACAGCAGGTTAGCAACAAAATTACTTTACAACAGGTTAAAAACATCATTACTTTACAGCAGGTTAGCAACATCATTACTTTACAGCAGGTTAGCAACATCATTACTTTACAGCGGATAAAAAACAGCATTACTTTACAACATGTTTAGCAACAACATTACTAGCCATGTTATTTTCTTTGCAAAAGGCTCACCCTATCAGTCCTATTACCCTGGGGTTAACCCCTCCACATTTATTTAACAGCAGGTTAACTCTGCCCTATTATTATAAACCATGTTAACAAAGCTTTAAAGGAGGTCAGCAATGTGCAGACTTTAGGGCATGTAGATCCATCCTCCCCTTTTCAACAAGTTCAAGCAGGTTAGCACTGCCCAGTCATGCAAATATTATGAGCAGCCAAAGGATTCAGTGCAAGAACCATGTATAATATAAATTCTAAATGGATAAAAAAAACTAAATCTAAAACATTATAGTCCTCAATACTTAACTGAACTGTATCCCTGCCATTTTACCATCTTCGTTTAATTATAACACACTGCTACACTCTGTTTAGTCACAGCGTTAAAAAAATGTCTTGTTCCTAACCAGTAATTACATAGACAGAAGCGCATAAATACAGTAATTCAAAGCTATAAATACATACAACTCTCCAGTCTCTGCCAGTGAACCAGTCTCTAAATTCTTAAAAATTGTTACGTAATTAAAATTCTTGAAAAGAAAATCAACACAGTGCCAGTGTATACCAGTGTATACCATTGAAGCAAAGTAAGGCCTGTGAGAAGAAGGTATACGATTACTAACGAGATTTTTTTCCCAAAAAATACTCTAACTTATGACTGCACTGTCATGTATACAGTTAACTTAAGACAATACCTTTTTTACCAGTACATTGGTGGAATTTTAGTCAGGGAAGTGGTAGCGCAGTGGTTAAGGTGTTGGACTGATACCTGAAAGATACCTGATATTGGTGCCCCAGGTGTTTCTGTCACATGACCCCTTTTCCATGTGTCGTGTTACCATTGTAAACTAACCTAACTAAGCTAAAGCCAAGTTAAGTCTTGTTCTGTTTTCTTTGTCACTTTGTAAATAAACTGCTCCATTGGGTTTCCTGCTACTTGCCTCAGTGGATTTATTACAGGGAACAATTTCAAGATGTATCTAAATTTAAGAGTTTATGGGTTTATGGGTTTTATATCACCATTATTAGAGTCTTTTTATAAATATATTGTGCTTGGTAAAAACAAAACACATCAAAACCCACTACAAATTATTCCTTTTTGAGCCTTGTAACAAACTCCCACTGAGGCAAGATGTATTTAGAACCCATTTTATCACCAATAAACAAAAAACACTAGACCAACAACAAACTTAACTTGACTAAACCTAGCTAGACATGACATGAACATTAGCACGAATTTTAACTTTGCACAGACTCACCAAAGTGGAACACAATCAATCATCCACAAACACAAGGACTATAAATACACACTGAACATATTGTCTAAACAAGACACACCTGAACACAATCACAAACAAAGGACTAATCAACCAATGAAAACAAAACACAAGGACCTGGGAATTATATGACAGGAAACAGGAAGAACAAGGATCACATGACTGAGAATACAGGAAGTAAATAAAGAACAAAGAAGTCGGAACAAAGTATAACCATAAACATGAACATAATATAAACAAGAAACTGAAAACAAATATTAAACAAGAACATGAAAACGTAAAACAAGATGGAAACCTTACAAGCGTCTTATTTTTCTACTAGTCACTAAACACCACTGAGGGGCAACATGATGAAGAATCGTATCACTGAACATAAACACAACCACCAAAAGGAGGAAATTCTTTTTGTTCGGAATCTGAGTTAAAGTCCATAAATCACAGATTGTTTTTTTTTCGCTGTCCTTCAGTCACTGAATCCCCCTCTGTAAGATTCACCCAGAACAGTTTTAAGCTCATGAGATCACGACTCTAAAAACTGAAGCTTTCACTGAATTTCTCATGAGCAAAAGTGTCTTGAAAACAAAGGTGTTTGTTGACAGACAGGCACAGATTTGTACTTGTGTGCATTTCGCACAGTAAAAAAAAAGAAAAAACATGAGGAATAAATCCATAGCTATAGAGACGACATAAGCACGGATTGTACAGCGTTATTGAGTGGGTACGAGTACATTATTTTTTCTGTTTACTCCACATAAAAGAATTTTTTTTTTCATATAAAAGAACATGTTATTGGGGACATGTAACTGAACCATAAGCGTGAGATAAAATGAAGATACAAGCGAATTAATCGGATGCTTAAGAAAACATGAAATGGCAAATCGTTATACATATATATATATATCAATTAAATGTATAGAAAAAATGCAATATAAATGAAAAAAACAACAACAACAATACACGTCCTATTGGTAGCACAGTGGTTAAGGTGCTGGCCAGTTAACCAAAACATTGCGATTCCCAGTATCATCAGTTTATCACTGCTGGGCCCCTGAACAAGGTCCCTAACCCCTAATTGCTCAGTTGATTCAATGAAATAAAAGTAAGTTGCTCTGAATAAAGGCGTCTGCCATTGACATAAATGTAAATATTAGTTAGTGGCCCCCCCCAAGTAAAAGTCTATATATCTATAACAGCATCAAAATCCCCGAAGTGAAAGTCTGTATATCTATAACAGCACCAAGGGGCCACTAAGTAAATGTCTGTATATCTTTGATGTCACCAAGGGGCCCCCAAGTAAAAGTCTGAAAATTTTGATGGCAATAAGGGGCATCCAAGTAAAAGTCTATATATATTTAAATGGTGTATTTAATGTGTGTTTTAATGGTGTGTTTAATGTATGACAGCACGGAAGGGCCCCCAGATAAAAGTTGTATATCTATGACGACACCAAGGGGCCTCCAAGTAAAAGTCTGTATCTATCTATAGTTTCCAAATTATTGTGATACAGTAGAAATAATTATAATGGTACAGAAAAAAAATTCCCTTTAGAAAATGATTACACTACCCCAGTATGATATATTTTCTTTACCAGCAGGTTGTGCCATGATTTATCTCGCTGGTTAATCCACTGAACAGTTAGCAGCTGCATTTAACTAGAACTGCTGAAAAAAACGACACTTTCAGGTTTTTGCTCAAGTAAGTTTTTCTAACATATAATTGAAGGTGCGGGTCAAAGGAGTTTATCATCGTCAGACATTTGCCGCTGCTGCCGGCGACTATTTACTACTGCACTTTCCACACTATTCCAGTAAAATGCCACTGAAATTTTCCTCCATTTTTACAGTAACTCCCCTGACCTTTTATCTTGCTCACAAAAACACCCCTGCTAACAGAAACCTTCACCTTTTTTGGCTGAAGCTTGTAAGGTCATCATTTGTGTGTACAGTCCGTGTTGGCTACAGAGACTCAGGATGAACCGTTCCGGGCTGATTACTTAAAAAGAAGATGAATTGCAAGGATGTCGTGTTCTCTGGCGTGTAACAGCCCAGGAATCTACACCCCCGCTCCGGCGGCAAAGCGAAGAGCTAATATTTAAATAATGACAAAGCAGAGCTAGATTCCTAAGATTCCATGCTGTGTATCCTCCCTAAAATGGCTCCAATAAAAACAGACGAAAATGGTCATCTTGAGTGAAGGGATAGACGGAGATAATCAGTGGAAATTTTGGGCCCTCCGGCTCGTAGATACACTGTGATTTCCCAGCCTTACAATTCACTCAGTCTCCTATATAGCAAACTTCAGGCTTTTAAAAGACTACCTTAGAATAAAGCAATGGCAAATAAGCTTTAATAAATTTTTTTCTCACCAGTACACAGGAATTTCATTTCAATGACAGAATGCAAATCAACCAACTGGATATTTTGAATCAGTCTAAAAAAACATAATTAGGTGATAGGGAAGTGGTAGCACAGTGGTTAAGGTGTTGGACTGCTGGGTTTCGATTCCCAGCACCACCAAGCTGCCACTGCTGGGCCCCCTGAGCAAGGCCTGTAACCCTCAGTTGCTCAATTGTAAAAAAAAAAAGATAAATGTAAGTCGCTCTGGACAACAGCCTCTGCCAAATGCAGTAAATGTAAATTATTTTAGCACATTAACTTTAATATAAAATGATTTGGACAGTCGTCATCCTAAGTTTCAGGTTAGGATGCAAGTGCAGCTTATTGAAGAAATAACAAATGTAAAGACAAACTAATTTAACACAACCTGACCTGACCTGACCTGACCCGACATAACCGGAACCTGATATAACCGGAACCTGAACCTGAACATGAACCTGAACATGAACCTGAAATAGCCACCGAACGTGACATGCCAATAAAGCAAACCCAAGACAAACTAAAACACAGGGGCATAAATGCACAAACTAAAAGGGAGGCAAACAATCAACTAAACAATAAACACTTGTACCTGAACACAGTGAGGGACACATGACCAAAATAAACCAAGGACAAGACAGAACTGAAAACCGATAGAAGCATGACAGATGGACAGGGCAATCACATGACAAGACAGGAAGTAAACATGAAGGGCATGAACAAGAAACCACAACATAACAAAACTCACGACATGAACATGACATTAACATGAGAAACCTTACAGAGATGTTTGCATTCTTATGGGATAACCTTACACACTTAATTTCACTGTAAAGATAATATATGCATATATATCAGATTTTATCACAGAAATGGGTTTGATATCAGCATTTAGCAGACGGGTTAAGGGTTTTAGGGGTTAAGGGCCTTGCTGGGAATTGGTGGTGCTGGAAATTAAACCCTAATCTTTCAATTGGCAGTCTGTAACACCTTAACCACTGTGCTACCACTTAATTTTATTTGCTGTAAAAGCATTTCCCACGGTGCCAGGTTTCCTCCCTTCCTCTCTCTCTCTCACACACACACACACACACACACACACATACACATACAGGTTCTGAAAGTGAAGTGAAAAGTGATGCTTGCAAATTATATATCACCCTTTGAGGGTGGGGGAAGGCAACAGGGTCTAACTGTGGGGGCCAATGCTAAATATACACTGTCAAGTCAGCAGACAAAAGAGAACTAGAGAGAGGGGGCGTGTGTGAGGGGTGAAAAAGAGGTATAGGAAGAAAAGTGCCTGCCAAGAGTCCACCACATAGTGAGATCACAGGCCATGAGTGCAGGGACTTAGAAGTCAGCCAAAACTGGGAATAATGTACAGTAAATGTGAGAAAGAGAGAGGAAGAGAGAGAGAAAGAGAAAAGAGTTCAGTGCCTCTTCAAATTAGTCGATGTCCCATCATCCTTTGCAAACCCTCACGCTTTTGGCTGGGGTTCTGTTCCCACCTCCGCAGATCATCACAGCAATTATTCTAGCAAACGTTTCATCATTCACACTAAACTCAATCAGCCAACGCTGCTTTTTGCAGCCGATTCACTTCGATTCATCTCGTCCCCAAGGTAGATTTAGAAATGAACGCTAGCACAAATTCTCTGAGTGCTCATAGCGCTGACCTTTTTAACCTCTAGCGTTTGAAACAGCTAGCTCGCAGTAGAGCCAGTGATACATTTACATAAGAATTGTTCGACTGTGCCAACATCTACCCTATGACCTCCAGAAAGGAGCCATAAATCACACCCTTGTAGTGTTCGCAAAGATGACAAAGAAAGATAGGAAGCTGGCTGCGGTCCATCCATCGGGTTGAGGATATGAATGACCTCTGACCTTATGCTAATAATGAGGAAAAATAGCTGGTAGCTTGAATATAGGCAGTTTTTCTCACAGATTTACCAAAATAAGTCATAAATCTTTCAGAATATTTTGGTTTCTACTGGTTTTAGTAGTAATAACATTTTGGTATGTTTCCTTTATTCCAGCTGGTTAAGTAGACTTTAAAAAAAGTTTTCTAAAGGAGCCTAATAAGATTTAATGGTCCATATATATATATATATATATATATATATATATATATATATATATATATATATATAAAGGGGCCATTAAATGCTATTGGGCTCCTTCAGAAAACTTTATATATGTATCCTTTATATGTTTATATATGATCCTACCAGATCACATTACATAGTTATGATATATATATTTGCGTTATATATATTTGCGTTATATATATTTGCGTTTTATTATATATATATATATATATATATATATATATATATATATATATATATATATATATATATATATATATATATATATATAATATAAAAGTGTGTGTCTCAATTTCGTGGCAAACGTTTGGAAAGGAACCCCAAACTCATGGTTGGCAACATAGTGTCTGTCTGTCTGTCTGTCTGTCTGTCTGTCTGTCTGTCTGTCTATCTATCTATCTATCTATCTATCTATCTATCTATCTATCTATCTATCTGTCTGTCTATCTATCTATCTATCTATCTATTCTAAATTTGTGCCCAGGCAGACGCTCAGTGGTTTGTGACTTGCGGTCCCATTGAAACGCACTTACTTAACTTGAAGTGTAACTTTATTTTCATCGTGAAAAATCATGGTTGATAACGAGTTACAAAAATAACGATTTATGAACACTCTCTTGGAACGAGACTTGTTTGTAACTGGGGAAAATGTCTGTGTATATATAAAATCACTGCACGTGTAAGCATAGCATTAAAGTAAAGACTTCAGCTTCTATATCATGATGCAACACTATCTCAGACAACTCAAAGTCTCTAAACAAGATCACTGTTAAGATTTCTTGCTCTATTGCTCTGGTTAAGCATTTTTATGACGGAAAAAATCCATTCAGATCGGCAGACCGTGGGTAATCATTCTGGGTATATGATTTCTTTTTTTTCTCTTTATAATCATCCTCTCTGTATGCTCATGAGCTCTGAGAATAAAGAGCTCCAGCCAGAAATCAGTAAGCACAACAATCTCTTTCTGGGAAAAAAAAAACAAACCCAATCCTGCTGTTTGCTTTGACGCTGTGTAAAGTGATTACAGGGAAGAGTGTATCCGTGCTTACACACTCGGGAGATGTTTTTTAATCCTAGTTTAAATTAGTTTCTTTAACAGAAACCTGTTTTGTTCACTTGAGAGACAGCATATAAATCATTATTAAAGAGATTAATAACTGTCATTAGAGACACGATCCAATATCATATGAAGCTTCTTAAAGAGTCTGTCATGTGTGTGTGTGTCTCATACACACTGTTAAACACTTATATACATTGCAAAACATTCATAAACACTGTTAAACACTCATATACACTCCTTAACTCTTATATACACTGATAAATGCTTATACACACTGTTAAACACTAATACACACTGGTTAACATTCATACACACTGTTAAAGACTAATATACACTGCAAAACACTCATACACATTGTTAAACACTCCTACACACTGTTAAAAACTAATACACACTGTTAAACACACACACATTGTTAAACACTCATACAAACACCATAACTGTTATACACACTGTTAAACAATCATACACACTCTTAAACACTCATCCACACTGTTAAACACACATACACACTGTTAAACAATCCTACACACTGTTAAACACTCATACACACTGTTAAAAACTCATACACATTGTTAAACACTCCTACACACTGTTAAATACTCTCATTACACACTGTTAAAAACTCATACACATTGTTAACACTCCTTTAAACACTCCTACACACATTGTTAAACCACTCAAACACATTGTTAAAAACATCAACACACATTGTTAAACACTCAAACACATTGTTAAACACTCACACACAATGTTAAATACTCAAACACATTGTTAAACACTCATACACACTTTTAAACACTCATACACACTAGTTAACGTTCATACACATTGTAAAACACTTATACACACTCTTAAACACTCATACACACTGTTAAACACTCATACACTCTTGAGCACTCATACAAACTGTTAAACACTCATACACACTGGTAAACACTTATACACACTGTTAAACCATCATACAAACTGTTAAACACTCATACACACTGTTAAACACTCATACAAACTGTTAAACACTCATACACACTTTTAAACACTTATACATACTGATAAACACTCTTACACACTGTTAAACCTTTATACAAACTGTTAAACACTTATACACACTCTGGTAAAACACCACTCTTAACCACTCATACAAACTGTTAAACACTTATGCATACTCGTAAATACTTATACACTCGTTTAAAACTGTAAACACTCATACACACTGTTGAACATTTATACACACTATTAAAAGCTTACGCAACGCTTAACACATCCACACTGCTTAGTATGAATGAAAACTGCTTAACATTCATACACACTGCTTGTTACTCATAAACACTGTTTAATATTTACACACTGCTATACACGAGTACACACCGCTTAACATGCATACAAACTGCTTAACGTTCATACACACCGCTTATCACTCATGCACACAGATAAAACACTTATTCACAGTACAGTCCAAAGCATCCCCTCGCTTTTGCTATGCTCAGGCAAGCAAAGGCTGATGCAAACTAGCCAACTGAAATAAACGGTGTTTGACGTCATCACAATATTTTTAGACACTAATACTTGGGGATGGAAGTGCCTTTTCATGTCAGAATCAAAGTACTAACGCTTCCATGTAAGCACAAGAACACCGATCGGGGTTCAGGCGCAGACGTGTGTAAGGATTCTGGGATAATTAAAAATAAATCATTCCAAAAATGCCTCGTCAGATTTCTCTTCCCGTGAGGAATCCTGCAGCAAAAAACAATGATGAATAATACATAGGTGCAAAGAAAAAAAAAAAAAAGGTAGAAAAAAGGCTAGGGAGGAAAATAAAAACCTGAAAAGAAGAAGATGACGATTTCAAACAATTACTGCAGTCTGTTTCTAGTGAGACCTTCTGTCTGTCTTCCTCTCTGCCTGTTCTGCATCAGTGCAAGGAATGCAAACAACTCATGACCTGCAGAAATGTGGTTCGGTCACTATTATACATAATTTATAACAAGAAAATCAGCTGACATGAAATTTCATTTCAATAAATAATAATTTATAAAAATTAAATAAATAAATAATTATTTTAGTGTTCATTTACAGTAGATTAATTTACAGTTAGATACAATAGATTATAGTGTTTTCTTTGAGGCTCCAGCACTGGTATCTTAGCTGTAATGGGATTCGTTCTCATAAACATCCAATCCAGTAGTAGCTTATTTACATTTAAGACATTACATTCGTCGCATTTTTAAAAAAAAATGAAACTGCAGTTGAGGGTTAGAGGACTTGCTTAGGGGCCCAGCAGTGGCAACTTAGGGATGATAAACTTTTAACCTACAATCTTCAAATCAGCAGTCCAACACCTCAAGCACTGAGCTACCACCTACCTTGAAGGTTGTAACCACAGAGACATCAGTGTCCTAGATCTTGCACGTCACATGGTATTGATGCATGTTCATTTTAACTACAATAAGACACAACCCTAAAGACACAACCTTAGAGATGCTTTGGCAAAAATTGACAGATAGTGGGGCAGTAGAAAAAAATGTACTCTATTGTTCATCCCTTTTGGACAGTCATCATTTAGATTTGAACACATAGGTAGAAATGGTAGTACTGGTTAAGAAGTTGGACTGCTAATTGGAAGATTGGGGTTTGAAGACTGGGGGGACACTTGCCATTAACCATAATGGACCATAATCTTATAAAAACAATATTATTCGTAAAATATTGGATGAGGAGGTCTGGTGTGCGAATTCATCCCTAAGGGGATGAAGTTCCTTTTACTCCAACCAGAACACACCATGTCTTCATGGATGTCAGGGGCTTTGGCCAGTCAGTGTAAGCTTCAGCGAACACCAGCCACCTAGGGTGTCTTTTCCCACTGCTACTCATACTACGTAACACACTTCGAGAAACCTGTTATCTGCCCTCTCTCAAATATACGAGTTCACAGTCATGCTGATTGACAGGTGAGACAAAGCATATCATCCCTCCCACCAGACAGCACCACCAAATTGTTCCATTGGCTCCTGGCCACAGATGCCGTTTATTCAGAGCGACTTATATTTATTGAGCAAAAGGTTAAGGGGCTTGCTCAGGGGCCTAGCACAGTGGTTAAGCGGTTGGACTGCTAATTGGAAGATCAGAATTCAATTCCCATCACCACCATTCTATCATTGGGCCCCTGAGCATGGCCCTTAACTCCCAATTGCTCAGTAGTATAAAAGAGACAAATGTAAGTCGCTCTGGATAGAGGGCATTTGCCAACTGGCAGAAATGTAAATGTTTTCGGGGAAAGTGGTAGCACAGTGGTTGGACTACTAATAGGATGACGTGGGTTTAATTCCCTGCACCGGCAAGCTACCACTGTTGGGCCCCTGACAAAGGCCCTTAAACCCCAATTTCAATTTGTTTAACAGAGAATTAGGTTAGTCGCTCTGAATAAGTGCATCTGCCAAATGCTGCAAATGTAACTTTGTGGTGCTGGGAATCGAACCCCAATCTTCCAATTAGCAGTCTAACTTCTTAACCAGTACTACCACTTCCACCTATGTGTTTAAATCCAAATGATGACTTTCCAACAGGGATGGACAATAGAGTAAATGTTTTTCTGTTGCCCCACTCAAGAGCTCCTCTATCTTCCAGTATAATATCTACACTTGTCCTTCCACATCTGTCCCTTAATGACCAGAAGTAAACCTCTATTTACACTCTGCAGTTTCTCTCGTCTTTCAGAAGTGGCCGCAGAAGCTGAAAGTCCCGCAACCGACCAAATAACAACCTTCAACTCCTATGTGGGCATCTAATGCCCCAATCGCAGTTTTGCTGGTAAAATCCCAGCTATTGTGATTAAGAAAACATGACTGCTAGCTGAAATCCAGTAAACACAGTTCTGGATGTTATGAGAATAAACAGCTGCCTACTGAGTAAAAGTGTTGGCTTGGTTCTTCAAAACATTTCTGCGTTTCTCGCTTTGCTTACAGCGTTGAGGTGAGGTTATAAGAGCCGAAAATTGTAGCTTAGTTACATAAAACAGCACAGCTTGCTCCAAACAAAGCTATTTTTACAGCAGTGAGATACATATTTAAAATGATTCTGCTATTGTTTATCATCCTATCACCCTCTTTTTTTCTCTTTTTTTCTCTTTGACCGCTGTGGCATGCTGGATATGTATACGTCTGCGTATGTGTGTGTGTGTGTGTGTGTGTGTGTGAGGATGTGATCTGTGACATGCTGGGTACTGAAGTGTGTTTCAGTCAGTAGGGGGAGAAATCACTCTTCTCTCCAACATTGAGCGGTTCCTTCTCTCTCTCTCTCTCTCTCACTCTCACTCCCTCTCCCTCTCTCTTTCCCTCTCCATCAATAATAAATAAGAATTACGCACTTCTTCCCTCACAGTGCTCCCCTTTTCTCTTTCTGCTCATCTTCCTTTCCTCAACAAGCCATGAGCAGGACAAATTGTAGAGTGGAACTCTGTTAGATACAAACACACACACACATACACACACACACACACACACACACACACACACATATACATACACGATATCTGACAGATGCACACAGGCTAACTCACTGTGTGCTCTCAATGTTCTAAATTCAATCCGGCATTGACGTTTCTAACTCGAGTGAACACAAGTGCTCTGCGGCTCAGCTCTCCTGACCTCTTGTTAATCGCGAGACATGACGCTCGCATGTCACACGTGCGTCAGTCGTTTTATTGTCTTCCACTCTCTAATGGAGGGCTTAACAAATCCAGCATCTGAAAATGTGCTTCGCAGCTCGTTCTGTGAATTAGCAAGGTGTACCTCTATAGGCCCTTATCACCACCTTCTCGTGGGTTCAAGAACAAGAACAAAATGAGAACAAGAACGAGCAAAGAAAGAGAGAAGAACTATTCAGAGCCTGAGAGTCCACTCAGAGACTGACATTTAAGCAAACAAAACTGTCCATGGCACTTAGTCAGAGCTTTCAGTCACCCATCTGTGGTTCGAGAAATCAGAGATTCTAAAGAGTGGACGAGTTATGTTGGCGTGTCTCAGGCCAACTTCAAAGTCTTCATCAAAAATACCAGAATCTGTTCTTGAACAGCTTGTTAAATGTGGCAAAATGCCCGAGCAATCTGCTTTATGTGCTAGATGACATGTCATTAAAAACACACAGGAACCTGTTACTGCATGCGGTGGTAAATAATTGTACCTGAAACGACGATATTTTTAACGTGTAGTTCCTAACAAACTTTGTGGTTTATGCAGTTGCCTGAAGGGAAGTTTGAAAACACTTAGCCCTGCTGCAGGAAGAACGATGGTCTGTGTCATCACGCAAACCCCTGTTTAGGCCTGATTTATGGTAATAGGGCCAATTCTCCACAAATCAGGACCCTCATCCACTCCTGGGTCCATCTCATCACTCCCTGGCTTAGCAGCAGTTCGGTCACATTACCTCGTGGTGTAATTGACTCATGTAGCTTATCGTTTCCCCACAAAGTTTATGGAATGAGTTACGACGTGCTCCTGGATGCTGGGTGACAGCAGAAGATTAATTGCTGACACTCATTCATTTGGATGTATGTTTTCATTGCTGCTTCTTGCCCAGCTGTCCTGCTCCACTTCCCGGTGATGAATCTGCTCTCAAGCTAGCAAAGCACTGGCAGCCGTAGCACCGCTGCTAAGTCAGTTAGCCTCAGTAAGCTTGACACTGAGATTTTGCATAAAAATATTAATTGTATGTACTTGCTATGGATTATATTTCTTCATCTTGTGCATTGTTGGAAATATTTTATTTAAAAATGAATGTTTATGAGATTTAACTGCCAAATTCATACTTTTGGCAAAAATCCAACTGAGTGTGCTCTAGTTGATATGAAAAAGAGTTTAGACTGAGAACACCAGGCAAAAGGCCAGAACACACCATAGATAGGATTTTAATCTATTTTAGGGTACCATACATAATATGGCCAAAAATTTAATATGGCCCTATAAGTGTGTCCTTCCCAAACTGTTGCCCAAAGCACACAGTTGTCTAGAATTCCAGTAGGGTTAGGGTTAGGGTTCAAGCTCCACCGCTGCCAGGCTGCCACTGTTGGGTCCTTGAGCAAGAACCTTAACCCTTCCTGCTCCAGGTGTCTGTATTATAATTGGCCCTGCATTCTGACCCCAACTTTCTAAGATGGGATATGCGGAGAAACAAGTGGGGGAAGTGGTGGCTCATGGTTAAGGTGTTGGATTACCAACCCGAAGGTTGTGGGTTCGATTCCCAGCTTGACCAAGCCACCACTGCTGGGCCCCTGAGCAAGGCCCTTAACCCCCAATTGCTCAGTTGTATAACAAGGAATATTGTAAGTCACTCTGGATAAGGGCATCTGGCAAATGTAACAAATGTCACTCTGCTGTAAAGTATGTTTGATATTTACATTTATTTGTGCATGAGCTTCATGTAGACATGGTATGTTCTGGTTGAAATGAAACTATTCTGGTGTTCTGCACAGAGCCCTGACCTCATGTTGAAATTATACATATATAAAATATACATACAGTGTAATAGTCAAATCTCCCAATATGATTGTCTATAAACTGTATACAAACATATTCTTCTTGGATCAGCTTGCTGGTGCTGGGAATTAAACCTGAAGGAAGTGGTAGCGGAGTGGTTAGGGTGTTTGGGCTGCTAATTAGAAGATCAGGGTTTGGTTCTGAGCAACACCAATTTGCCACCGCTGGGCCACTGGGCAAGGCCCTTAACCCCTAATTGTTTAGTTGTAAAAATGAAATAAATGCAAGTCTCTCTGGATAAGCGTGTTTTCCAAATGCTGTAAATGAAAACCCACCATCCTTGCACCAGCAGTCCAGCAGGACTGAGCTTTCACTTCCCCAAAAATATTATAACGCTTCACATGATTTTTGCATGTCATTCTTCACATGCTAATCTTCTTATTATCTTTTCAATTTTAGGATCTGCACTACCATAGCTAGGACATAAAAAAATCTCCCACGATTCTTCATTAAAAATTGTGAGGTGTTGCTGGTTATTCATAGGTCTATAAAAGAAAATCTATCATTCGTGGGTACATCACGGGAACATCAGTTTGGTCAAGGTTGAGTTTTAGATGATTTAGTCTTTTGAGCAACATGACAGTTGGACAGAGAAAAATAAGAAGAAGTCACAAGTATAGCAGTCATAAGAGAACCCCTGAGACTCAACCACTGAGTCTAGTGATTTAATATAAAGGCAAAACAAGAGAAGACCATGAACCGAGCCCTGAGGGATTCCAATATCAAGACTCTACAGCGAGAAAAATGATTTTTTTTCTGATAAACCGCAGAATCAATTCTGTCAACATGACGATGACCTTGAACTCCTGGATATTATAAGCTTTTTATTCAGTTATAGGGTTTCTGAGGACTGACACCAGAAAAATGACTCAGTTCTAAGTGTAATATACATACTCTATTTACTTTTACTAAATGACCTTTCATATCAGTGCAGATTTTTTGATTTCCTTTCTGGAAATAAGATGCCTTAATTATAAAAATTTAATTAGTTTAAAAAATAAAGGTTCTGCAACTTTTCTATTCGACTGAAAATAAGAGGCACCTGAAGCATCCAATTGTTCTACTGTGTAGAACCGTCTAGTGTTCCGTCAGAAAGCAGAAAAAAATGTATATTGTGAAATATAAAGTATTGTTCGGCATATTCTTACTAACCACGTGTTGGTTGTCATGACCTTTTAGTTCATGAGTGTGTACCCCATCCGCCTGCAGGTTTCAGGTGTTGTACATTTTGAGTTCTTTTTTAGCTCAAGAGAGTTTATGAGTAACAATAGCCTTTGCTTTCCTGTCAGCTTGAGTCATTCTGGGTATTGCCTTCTGATCCGTTGTTGTTGTTTTTGTGTAGTTCTGTGCTGTTTTATATAGCACCATGGTACCGGAGAAACGTTGTTTCATTCCACTGTGTACCCCGTCTGCTATATATAGTTGCAATGACAATTAAAGCTTCTTGATACTTGATCTTATCAACAAGATGCTTTGGCCCACAGCACTGCTAAACACTAGATCATCTATGTTTTTTGTCCCATTTTAAGATTGTCGTGTACAATAAAATCGCATATCAGCAGATTCTCAAATAATTATAATAGATTGTTATAGAATAGAATAGAATAGAATTTTTTTTTATTAAGCAACAAAAAGTTCACACAAATAGAGAACGATGTGGTCGCAACACGCCTGCAGTGCCACACGCTCTTTTTTTCCAGACTCATAAAAAACATTTCAACTTTTAAAATGCCATATGCGTATCTTAGGTCATGTGACAAACACCAACCAATCAGCTTTCTCACCTTTTCCATTATGTTTCTGTTTCTGCTTATCTTTGTATGGTTTTTTTTTGTCTTTTCTTAATGAATACAATTTGTAGCAGACGTATAGCAAAGGTGAAAATCCATTGCGCTAATTTCCTTGTTCTAATAGAGAGCACATCTTAACGGAGCGCAAGCGATCGAACGCTTTGAAAAGTAGGAGAAACACAGTGCCTAGTGGTTCCAACACATTTTCAGGTGCGATATGTGAACAAACCCTAAAACATGACATGACAATCATGCCACTGTAAAAGAAAAATCACAAAAAAATCTGGGTTTTTCTTGTTTTAAGGTTTGTCATGAACGTTAACTATATGATTTTATGAACTATGCTGCTGCGACCTGATTGGCTGACTAGATTATTGCACAAATTTTCCATTTTTACGTTTATTTTCCATTTTTCATATAAAACATAAATATAAACCCATTTTCCATAACACTATTTTGAAATTCGATAAACTGGCAAGTATTAACCATAAATGATGTCCATATTGCTTGTAAGTCAGATAAAATAATCAATGTTTAAGTGTTTCTCCATAAATTGTTATGGCTGTGTTGATTAAAAAAACAATAATGCGGTGGTTCTACCAGACCTGTGAAACTTGGTTAGGTAGCAAAAAATTTAACACCGCATGTGGGTTAAAATAGATGAGTGTAAAACGCTGGATATTCATAGGTCAGATTTATTCAGTTGCTTCCTTTTAAATTGATCCCTTACTTTTGTCTAAGTGGTAGTCTAGTGGTTAAGGTGTTGCACTGCTAATTAGAAAAACAGGGTTCGATTCCCAGCACAACCAAGCATGCTGCTGCTGGGCCCCGGCGGAAGGCCCTTAACCCCTGATTGCTTAGGTGTATAAAAGAGATAAATGTCAATATGTCCTGAATTGTTTACGACAATAAAGACATTTTCATCGTCTTTCTTTCTCCTCCTGTCTTTCTTTGGACTTCTACTGTCCTGTCTTCACACATCTCGAACATTCTGTCCACACCGTCTCTACTCATCTCTTTTCCAGCTCATGAGTGAAGCAGGAACATGTTAGTATGATCAGAAGTCCATGTGTGAATAATAAAACGAAGGATTCGGGGAGACACGCTTCATCATCCCGTTATAGCTGGACTATAATAGGAGCAGGTGACTCAGAAGCTATATGTGTTATGTCAGCTATTTTTCTGCCTCTTGACATTGCTATAGGCAAAGAGCTGCACCCTGATTTTGGCATGTGGGTAATTGTGCTTGAACTATATTTAGAAAAAAGGGTGTGTATCTTGTGTAGCATCCTCTCCTGCCCCCTCTTCCCCCCATCCCCCTGTCATAATCGAGAAGAAAAACACACGCAAATGGCCTGTAAAGTCTGTTTGAAGTTAGTCCGAGTGAATATGTGATTTATCAATTGATTTTTCCCTCTTCTCAGCTATGAATAACCCTGGTTAATAATTGATGAGCTGACGTTAGTGATCCGTTTGAATGTTGTATGTGGTGCAGACCTCTTTCTTCAGGCTGGCTGGCTCTTTTCTCCAGATTTTTTTTCTCCATCATCTTTCTTCTCTCTTTCTCTTTCTCATACACACACATACACAAATAGTTTGAGTGTGAGAACAAAGACACGGAGACCAAACAACACAGGATATATGAAGAAAAGGCGAGACAGAGAGGCATTAATGGAGCTCTGATGTCGCAGTTGGCATGCAGAGGTGTGTCAGCCAATCAGAGCGCTGCACCTGAAAGTTGGGAGGGGCACAAAGATCCATTCACAAAGCCAGCAGCCCACATAAAGCAGTGAGGTAGGAGCAGAATTCCCTCTGCTGCAGTCTGTTCCAAAACAGCACACAGCCAGCGCTCATATAAACACATGCGCCGCGCCTCGATCTCTCTCTCTCTCCGTCGGTATCATATATCTCCTGCGAGCGAGAGTTTATTTTTGGATTTGCCTATGCGCTATAAATTATGTCAAGACAACCTTGCAGTGATTTCATTCCTGATTACAGCCATGAAAAACAAAAATCCCACCCAGACTTGGCGTGCAGTTATCAGAACATGTACCTGTCAAATGCATTTGCCCTTACATGCTAAATCGGCTTGGTATTAACACCCCCAAAGCACCTCTAAAGGTCACGATTTGGGCTCTTGTAAACAAACAACTTAAGACTTTCTAAGTTTAGTTTGGAACGGATATAACGTCTGGGAGCCGAATATAGCATCAGGATTTGTTACCAAAGGACTGACGTAGCCAGCTGTTGCTGTGTCGTCACACTCAGCTAAAAACAGGCGAGATTCGTAGTTTGCCGGGGACAAAAAAAAAGCCTGGTGTCGACTGTTCTCCGTTTTCTCTCCTCAGCTTGATACACACACCCTTCAACTCTTCCTGGTTTTAAGTTGCCACCAAATTTATATTTAACTCAATGAAAATAGCAGGCTAGATGAAAATTGAGTGTGTGTTGCGTAGGCTGTGTCTCGGTTAAGCTCAGTGACGACACACACTATCTTTTTATAGGCAGTGGGAAAGGTATGTGTCAGATTCTTTTTCTGGTAACAAAATGGAGCAGGGCTCCACTACTTCTATTCTTTAAAATACAGAAGATTAAAAAAAGGGTGTGAATGCGTGTCTTCAACATGAATTGCATCATGCCAACATGATCCGCATTAAGTCGTGTCTTCACAGAAGCCTTTAACATCTGTTTGACGTCAGTGTTTGTCTATCCCTAAAGAGCACTCATGGCCAGAGGATACTAATGGATTTAGTATGGATACTATAAGAAAAGCGGTGGAACAGGCTGAAGAGAAAGAGAGATAGAGAGAGAGAGAGAGAGAGAGAGAGAGAGAGAGAGAGAGAGAGAGAGAGAGAGAGAGAGAGAGAGAAAACAACTGCGGTTTCTTCAGGAGCCAGACTGAAAAGGTGACGAATATCAGGTCTGTCAGCACGCCGCAGCCACTGACATACGGCCAGTAGTGCCGGTCTGAATAATTGATCAGGTGAAACATTAGGCAGAGATGTTGCACGGTCAGCTCTCTTTACTGCAGGTGAGAGAGAGAGAGAGAGAGAAAGAAAGAGAGAGAGAGAGAAAGAAAGAAGGAAAAAGAGAGAGAGAACGATTGGCACTTTTTCAGCCCCAAACACGTTTTTTATAATTATATGCTATCTAAACATATCTTCATTTCCACAGTTTCAGGAATTTATCTATGAATTTTAAGCAGGAAAAGTGACATTAGATGAAGTCGACAATAAAAGTCTATTTTTATTACTTCTCAAAGGTTTTCTTTAAAAAAAAAAAAACTATTATTATTCTATATTTAATCAAAAATACCATTAAATAGCTTTACATTCAACTTTCCTCACAGTCAGAACCGTAATTTACAATATTCAATATATACATATTTACAAATAATATAATAGACCTACCAAAACTATATGCCAAAAATTTGTGGACACCATTTGTTTTTCCTCAAACTGTTTTCACAAAGATCCCAAAAGAAAAAAAGAAAGAAAATGGAAGAAAGAAACGAAGAAAAAAAGGAAGACCAAAAAGAAAGAAAAAGTAAAGAAGGAAGGAAAAGGAAGGAAGAAAAGGAAGAAAAAAGGAAGAAAGGTAGGAAGGAAGGAAGACAAAAAGAAAGAAAGAAGAACAAAGAAAGAAAGAAAAAGGAAAGGAAGAAAAAAGGAAGAAAAAGTGAAGGAAAGAAGGAAAGGAGGAGGGAGGAAGGAAAGAAAAGAAGAAAGGAAGAAGGTAGGAAGGAAGGAGACAAAAAGAGAAAGAACAAACAAAAGAGAAAGAAAATGAAAGAAAGAAAGGAAGACCCAAAAAAGAAAGAAAAAGTGAAGGAAGGAAGGAAGAAAGGTAGGAAGGAAGGAGACAAAAAGAAAGAAAGAACAAAAGAAAGAAAGAAAGGATGAAAAAAAGAGATAAAATGGAAGAAAGCAACAAAGAAGAAGGGAAGACAATTAAAAAAGGAAAAAAGGAAAAAAGAAAAGGATAATATCCCATATTAAAACCTGCGTTGTGTAACAAATGGGTCATGGAATAAATACTGTTAATTACTGAGGTAATTAACGCCATTAAGCATGAGGTTCTCAGTCCCGGGATAATTAAAATCCACGTTTAAAGAGGTGATTTAGTTTCTCTTTCTGTGGCTTAATGACAGCCTAAAAAAGCCCAATAATCATAGAAAAGATACCGAATCTAAAAACAACACAACCTGTTGAATTTGCCGAAGTTAACAGTAAACGTGCTTCAATCTGTGTGCTGTAAATTTCCACCGCCGTCTGAAGTGATGTTGATTATTGGCGTTATAAAATACATGCAGTCATGATCACTCTCTTTTTCCTTTTTATTTCTTATAATCGCAGTCATGCCATCTGACTCGACCAGGTAATCATGTGAAATTTAGCGCAGACCGTAGAGCAAACACCACACATATGCGTGTGATTCAACACAGCAGGGTTTTTTCCCTGGAACCGTAAATCAATCATCAATCGGAGGATTTAAATAGAATAAAAATAAAAGCTGAATCTGGCTGGTGTTTATGAACCGCTTTATTATTCTAACATATGCAAGCGGGTTTTGTTATAAGCACTGCTGTGTTATGAAGAGAGTGTGTATCATTGTTCCACCTAAATGATTAGGATGAGTGTTACTGCGTAAAATAGAAGCAAACCTTTAGCTGGCTTTGTTAAACAGAAATATGCTAAATACTGATCGAATTATTTTTCCAGAGAAAATGATTATTCGGAAATTACGGTAATTACTTCCAGTTTAATAAATTTAGCTTTTATTTTTGCGAACCACTTCGAGAATAAATCAAAATAGCAAAATTAAAGTTAAAAAAAAAATACTTTAAGAATAAAGTTGGAACTAGGAGACCAAAGTTAAAATTCTTCGAAGTTTTTCAGGGATAAAGTCGAAATTACGAGAGTAAAGATAAAATATTTTTACAATAAAGTAAAAATTACCAGAAGAAAGTTGAAATACTTTGAGTATAAAGTTAAATTTAGGAGAATTAAGTCGAAATTACGAGATCAAAGTTGAAAGTCTTCAAAATAAACTTGAAAGTCTTCAAAAATAAAGTCAAAATTACCAAAATAACAATGAAATAATCAAAACGAAATTACAAAAAAAATTTGAAATACTGTGCAGCGAAAAACATCACCACGCATGTCTGTATGGGTTTTCATGCAATCCCAAACACTTGATTGTCTTTAAATTGCCTGTAGATGTAAATCCTTTTATACAGTTTATGGACCATAATATTAGGACATCTGACCATTACACCAAATATAAAGTTTAAACATAAGGCCAGGGTTCTATGTAGGGCACTCCAACCATAACAACAACAATATAAAGCTCAGGGGTTATTTTAAAATAGTGTTTCTGCCTTTAAGTTCCAATAAAGTTAGAATCTTATCGTAGACACTGGTCTGGAAGTGGCGAACGAACTCTTTACCCGGCTGAACAATCTAGTTATCGTTTGGTTTATCCGAATTTCCTGACGATGTCTGACTTTTCTGGAAAAATCCCCCTTACAAACATATTTTTAAGTATGTCCAAGACCAGAGATAATTTCTCCTCCTCCGTCAGCCATTGTGGGCAAAGAAAAATGCTTTTTGCTAGTCTGTAGGCTGTAGGAATTTACTCTAATCAACCAATCAGAGGACGGAAAAATGCTGATGTCATCATGCGCCAGCTAGCAGGGGTTAAAAAATCTGATTGGTTACAGAAACAGTCTTTAATAATATTAACCAATCTGCCACTACTAATATATTTTACGTTACACATACAGCAAGAGAAACTGCACACTACTGCTGTATGTATACACTATATTGTACAATATGATTATTTTACAACTGTATGAATGTGTACAGGGTAAAAATATTAAACTTACATGAGTTTTGTTTCTGATGTTTTGAGGGTCATGTTATTATATCACCGTTAAATCACTCTGACATGTACAAAATACTAACATGAATGCATATAAATATAGGGGATATATATATATATATATATATATATATATATATATATATATATATATATATATATATATATATATATACCTTTTGGTCCCTTAAGGGAAATATATGGCAATAGAGGTAAAACTGCATAATAAAAAGTACTCAACATTAGCATAAACAATCACAGCCATCCTGAGAGCTGACAGACAGCTGACTTTCTATTTAATTTCAGTGTCACGCACTTTTATAGACCGTGAATGCAAATGTCAATCAAACGCTTGCAATTAATCCAAATCAGAACCAAACGTACTCCTCAGATGTGGATATAGTTGTTATTTCTGGCTTAATATATGTATTGGATGTGGATGATAGTGCCCATATTTCACTCCCAGCAGAATGAATGAGTTTTGCGTGAAAGGCTGACAGTATCACTTTGTTAAAAAAAAAAAAACTCTATTGAGCTATGCCTTATCTTAATAGCCTGGTCGCTTTACTAAAGGGTTTTTTTTTATCCCACTTCTAACTGATAAGAGCTCCTAAAGCCCCACTTCACTTTCCTATTCTGCACAGGAAACAGAAACACACTCCACCCTGAGAGGATATATACTGTTGTGCCTATAAGTTTACATGCATCTTTCTGAATCTGCTAAATAATAATCATTTATAAGAATAAAAAAAGATTTTAAAATTTACATTTATATTAACGATTTGGCAGAGCGACTTATATTTATTTCATTTATACAACTGAGCAATTATTAGGGGTTAAGGGCCTTTCTCAGGGGCTCAGAAGTGGTAAATTGACTACTGGGAACTGACCCCACAATCTTCCGCTTAACCACTGAGCTACTGCCTCCCCAAAATGTAGTTCTACCCTGAATAAAAAGCTCAAAAGATTACATCCTCTCGATTCCTAATACTTCATGCTGTTACTGATGAACGGATACACATACTCAAATATTTATTGATGCTCCAAAAGGCATCTTGAATAGTGTAGAGGTTTTACCTTCTATTAGGGTAACTTTACACATCATTTTACTGGTTAATAATTATGACTCCATATTTAAAATGTAGAAATGGTTTGTATAATAATAATAATAAATAAGAAGAAGAAGATAATAATATTCAAGTAATAATTGTAGGAGGTAAGAGTGGGACACCACCAGGCCACCATAGCCCAACCCCCAGACTTCTGTTTCATTGTTTAGGTGTGCCATGTACTCTATCATTGTTTATGTTGTCTTGGTCGTGTGTCTTATTTTATTCATTGTTTTATATATATATATATATATATATATATATAAAACTTATGTATTTACAGCATTTAAGTAAGTAGGTAAGTTGAGTATTAACGGCATTTAAGTAGGTAGGTAAGTTAAGTATTAACGGCATTTAAGTAAGTAAGTAAGTTAAAATTACTTATAGTTCTTATATGATGTCCAATTGTATAAAAGAACTTTGACGGACATGTGACATGACATGTCACAGCAACGCTTTCAACCACTTTAGCATATGACGCTGTCGGAACCACATGGCATATTAAGGTAAGCATCTTGTGCATACTTCAAAATCCAGGCAAGAGTCATCGGTCATCCGAAGTAATTCACATACTAAGCATTTAGACATGCTACTCCCAGTTTTAGAGTAATATACTCATTTTTTTTTTTTAGAGTAATATAGTTTTTATTATATTGTATGAAAGTTTGAATATTTGCGAATTCGGACTGCGCCTTTGTCTTGCGTCATCAACGACATCTCTCTCTTAAGCCAGATGTTAAAGTTTGTGTCGATATCTCCGTCTATGCTAAAGCGAAAATTAGTTCCATGTTTTGTTCTTCGGAAGTATTTATTTATAATTTAGTCTTTCGTTTTGTTTGTTGGTTCTTTATGTTGTCATTTTGTTCAACAGAGTTCTGTCTGCATCCAACCCTCATGTCCCTGTGCATCCCTGACAGTAATGCTTCAAGAGTAAAGTCAGAATTACAAGAATAAAGTCGAAATACGTCAAGAATGAAAACGAAATGACAAAAATAAAGATGATATAATTTAAGAATAAAGTTGTTCATAGAGATAATTACTATAATTTCTTAAAGCCCTTACTGTCTATTTTCATATGCGTTTCATTGTTGAGCGCCATTACTGAGTGACATAAACAAATTCAAATGTAGACACACCAAAACAAGCACAAATTGTATTTTTTTTGTCTTCCGAGAAAAAAATAGTAAACTTTATAAAATACAGTTATTAAGGACAGTAAAATGCTAGTAGGGGTCAGGAGAAGCACAGGACAGCAAGCTGTGATGAACTGAAGTAAACTCGACTAGTCTCTGACTCCTGCTCTTCACAACTTCTTGATTATAAGCAGCCCCTGGGCAATTTCTGGATTGTAACTAAAGTTGGAATGCATATTTTGCTTCTGAAAAAGAATTTTAACTAAAGTTAACATTTATGTAAATGCAGGCTGACTCATAAAACTCTCCTCTGGCTCTCTCCCACCTTTCCCCTCGATTCACAGTGTGCCTAATGAGCTCAATGTCTCAACCAAGTTACTTCTCT
Source organism: Bagarius yarrelli (assembly GCA_005784505.1). NCBI lineage: Eukaryota > Metazoa > Chordata > Actinopteri > Siluriformes > Sisoridae > Bagarius > Bagarius yarrelli. Next base: position 1,141,089 of record VCAZ01000080.1, read on the forward strand.
GATGAAACAATCGCTTAATTGTTAATCAAATAGCTTCATTCACATTATGTTTAGCGGGGGCGTCGGGATAGCTGTGCCACATAAGAGGAAACCAGCTAGCTATAGGCTAGCGATGACGCAAGCTGCCAGACCTGAGGGCACACTAACGGGTTTCGGCTTTCTCAATAACGAAGAATTATTGCAACCTTCAGAAAGTTCATTCACAGTTTTATGGCAAAGGCGGATAATACATGTCCTCGTTATTTATCCTACGCCATAGATGGCACAGCACACTAAGGCATTCATAACAGCGGAAGAATACACTAACACACTGATTAGGATTAAAGCAAAGTTCAAGCCTTCTTTGGATGAAAAGACAAAACGTACGATGAAATGAATTATCCACAGCAAATTCCTGCGTCCTTGGTTCCATAGCCTCGTCGGTTTCTAGGTTGAAACGCTTCTAGAATGTTTCAGATCTCTGTCAAGCGTGACAAATCTCTGTGTGTGAATATCCGCATTTATTTCAATAGAAAAGAGTGAAAATTAACAGGAACTACTTTAGGACTAGACACTTGTACAGAATCTTAATAGATACTGACAAACGAACTGTCAACAAACACTAATTCCAACATGTTACGTAAGGATACCTTTCACAGGGATATTCTTAAGGGCAGTGTTCATTGGGCTGAAATGATGACTTTATAAACCCTTCATGATGACTGACATGAGCCTGGGCTCCATCCTAACGTTCAGCAAATCTTTTGTCCGCAAAAGTCTGCAAAAGAAGAAAAAATGCGAATTGGTGCATTTACATTACGTTGTTTAAATGGCTGACGGTGTTATTGGCAGAAACAGCCAATTAGTCACATGGGTTATAGAATTATAGAATTAATTCCAATTAACCAGCAAAGCAAACATAATAGACCCATGACTCTAATTAGCAACCATTGGGTAATAAATGTTCTATCAGTGCAGCTTTACAGTGCGTTTGTAGCTGCTAACAGCCGTGTTGTTATGAAGAGTTTGGAGAAACACAATCAGCGGAAATGCAGGTTAGTCACATGGGTTTAATATTGGCTATGTCAGAATTTATTTGGCAGCTGCGTTTCCTTCTACTTTTATTTGCATTAACTCTTTTGACCCAAGTCAAAAACTTCCTCAGGAAAGCGTAAAAACGTAATTTTAGTTTATAGTAGGGTATAGTGAAACTTTACTTAGGGTTAGCATTACTACTTAACACTTTATTTGAATGCAGTATATGTCCAATTAAATATTCCTTGAAGACAGTACTTATAGAGATTAATGACACCTGCGGAAAGCCCTTTATGACAACTGATATATTTACATTAGGGTGTCAAAAGGGCTAAAAATTTCTTCTCTTTTTATTCATCATTTATTTAAAAATTTGGAAATATTCCAAGTTGTAATTTTAACAGGAATTTATGTGAAATTAGATGTGGCTTAGAGGTTAGCACTGTTACCTCACAGCAAGAAGGCCCAGGTTCAGGTGGAGTTTCCATGTTCTCCCTGTGCTTGCGTGGGTTTACTCTGGGTTCTCCGGTTTCCTCCCACAGTCAAAAAACATGTATGTTAGGTTGATTGTTGATTCTAAATTGCCCAGAGGTGTGAGTGCGAGTGTGTGTGTGGCCCTGTGATGGACTGGTGACCTGTCCAGGGTGTACCCCTCCTGCCTTTCTCCCTTTCAGAGATGGCTGGGATAGACTCCAGCAGATCCCTATGACCCTGATTTAGGGAATAAGCGGGTATAGAAGATGAATGAATAAATGATCGAATGGCAGCAGCTGAAAGACAAAACTACTTGAACTGATCTGAGAAAGAAACCTTGAGAGGAATCAGATACAAACAGGAATCCCTCCTCCTCCGGGTGAAACCAGAAAGTCAGATAATAAATAATCTTCTCACTTTAATGACTTCTTAGTGGAAATGTGGCCACCAGGAGATTTTAAGCAATTCATAAATTAGCGTAATTTCTACAATCAGTATAAATATACAGTATACTCTAATTTCTCTCTTAGTGAAGGCTTCCACCACATGCACTGGAGTTTGTAAGTAGAAATGAATTTACTAGAAATAACTGAAAAACTTTGTGTTAGAAGTGAGGACAGGTTGCGAAAAGCTCAATGTAAAAGCAGGGCCTCGAAACAGAAAGAATGCATTTTATTTGGCTTTTAGCGTGAACGCATGACACCACCAGCTGTAAAGCAACAGGTGGCCAGTGAACAATTAAAACGTGATTGGTGAGGATGTATGAGTCATGCCTTCGAAAGCTAAACTCAAAGAAAACTCAAGAATAAGCAGTTAATCCTAGCTTTGCTTTTATTATATAATAAATAATAATAGTAATAATATTCATACAATGTTATCAATTAATCTTACAATGAATTATTGAACACACAATGTTTATTTAATTTATAATATATGATTGTGGCACGCCTTCAGCCCATTTGTGTCCCAGGCAAGTTCACAGCTTTAATCACGATACTAATTCCTTATTTCTGGAATGTGTTAGCTCGGATGCTATGACAAATACCTAACAAATTGCTTTCTTTTTATTTATTATAATTAGAAATACACCAATATTGACACCGCTATTAAACACAAGTCTATTATTGCACTTACTTATTCCTATTTGGTGGAAAAAACCTCTGATATCAGCATCCACACCTAAATAAACAAACCTGCCGAATTTAAGTCAAATGCATTCTGTGGAAGTAAATTGAGTAGCAGGAACCCAGTTTGTTTTGTGACAGCTCTGTCACAAATATTTCATTAAAAAAATTAGGGCCATAGACAGATAAAGCTGTTATAACAAGTAATTGTATGTTATAACCATGTTATAACAGGTGTAATATCACTTGTACTGCAATTAAGTACTAGTTGAAATGCACAAGTGTGTAGTAATTTCCGTTTAAGTAAACATCCTCAAGAGATTTCACACTGTTTTTAGTTTATCAGTGGGTGTCAACCTGTTTGGGATGAAAGCCCACCCAAGTCAGGTTGAAACTCTTTACTGCCCCCCTCTTCTAATTACCCTAGTTCACATTTAATGCACACAAATTGGATTTTTTTTGTCCTAAAGGTCAACATTTAACCAAACCTCAATGTGTGGCAGTTATTGCATTATTAGAATAAAAAAAGGAAGCAATATTCTTCAAAAAACAAACAAATGTACAAACTTAGCTGCAAATTAGCATAAAATATTAAATGTCATACATGCAGTCAAATTGCAAGTTAATTAGTGAGAACACTGTCTGTTAATTTGATGCTATTTTTTTTATTGATGGTAATAAAAGTAAGTGGAATAAAGTCATACTGCAGATAATCCATGTTTTTCAATTAGTGGCTTTTTATCTGCACTTATGTGAAAAATTTTACTATAAAACACAACAAATTTGTTTATTTAGCGCCCATTATTAGCGTTTAAACGCCCCCCCCCCCCCAGGCACCACCAGATTTCCAGCTGTCTGTACACAACCCCATTCAACCCCCCCTGTTAAGAATCTTCAGTTTATATTAATACTATATAAAAGATCCATTCCTACCACTGCTAATATTATTAATAAGAAATAATTATACAGCGTTCATTTTAACATCAGTACTCGAATGAGATGAGCATAAAGGAAGCTCCCTCCTTTTCTCCAGGCTTGATCTCTATTGCTGTTAGGAGACCCTCGAGCGACACAAAGCTAAAGTTGTTATTCGTATTTATTTGGTTTGTGCGGCAATTCCTTCTATCAACCTTTCATTTTTTCCACTTTATTCTTTCTGTTTAGAAGGAAAAAGGGTTGATTGAGCCATTCAGCAAGCTGGGCCAGCATTACTGAGATATCTATTTGTGAGTAATAGCCTCTGTCGCTGGGGCAAGAGCCCCTGCACACAATGCTGACAGGATCATTGAGCCGTTGGGGCAATTTGTCCCACGATGCTACACTTTTATCAGAAGATTGCATGCTGCAGAAGAGGGCAAGAGAAAGAGAGAAAGAGAGAGAGAGAGAGAGAGAGAGGTGCAGGCTGTTATCTGTAATAGTCTGCATTCACATAAAGCTGTGTACGATTACCGGGCAATCAAAATGACATGAATACAATAGCATGAGGATACTATTAAAGCTGTATCTACCGTGCAACTTAAACCAAGTGATATCTTCACACCGACAATAAGCTTAAACACAGAGTAATCTACTGATCTGTAACCTCAAACGCTTTATTACACAGCCGTCCGAAAATCTATCAATAAAGTAATCGATAACGGCACCATGCCGATACGATGCGTAAGATCACTGTCAGCTGAAAAAAATGGAGGAATTATTGAATTTATGAGTTAAACACCACCACAAAGTTGTAATTACGAGTAGGAAAATTTGGAAAGCAGAATTCCTGAGCTGGGCAAAGGGGGGGGTGTTGTCAGGAGGAAAACGCTGTGGAATTATTAGATTTGAGCTGTAGATGGTAAATTTTTTCGAAATTAGATGATATCAGAAAATGATTTCAGTTTTGTGTATTGTTATATTAATAAAATTATTACATAATACATTTATATTTACAGCATTTGGCAGATGTCCTTATCCAAAACTTTAGCTCATTTTGTATATACAATCAAGCAATTAAGGATTAAGGGCCTTGCTTAAGGACCCAGAATTGTTAGTTTGATGGTGCGAGAAATCGAATCCACAATCTTAACCAATAAGCTCCTGCTTTTCTAGTATATGCCAACACATTCACATTGCTGGCATTTGACAGGCACCCTTATTAAGCAAGACTTACATTTATCTTACTTTTATCCTAATTAAAAGTTGAGGATTAAGTGCCTTGTTTAGGGGCCCAGCAGTGGCAGCTTGGTAAAGCTGGAAAATAAACCCATGACCCCTTTAACTAGCAGTCCAACACCATAGCCACTTGCTACCACTTCCCCTGTGTAATGCTAATACATAACATTAAAGTTTACAGTGGCTTTAGATTTACATTTGCAGCATTCGATAGACACCCTAACATTTATTTCTTTTTATATCACTGAGCAATTAGGGGTTAAGGTTTAATTAGGGGTCCAACAGTGGTGGCTTGGTGGCGCTGGGAATCTAACCTTAATCAACACCTTAACCACTAAGCCACCACTTCCCACCATAAATAACCCTATAAAATTTTGTTTATAAATAAACGTTACCTGAATGACTTGAATGCACTGTTAGAGATGCATTGTTAAATGTTTCCTGTTACATTATGCACTATTTTAATCTAAAAAACCTACCAGTATATTAGCATATCATAAAATGAAAGTCAGTTTAGCAGCAGCTTTTTGCTAATTTGCTAAACTTCTGAATAACCAGTTACATTTAAGTATATGGGGTTTTTTTTACGTCATAGAAACACTATATAAGCTAAAGGTTATGCCACTTTTGCCAGCACTTACACATACTGTAAGTGTGTTTTTTTCCAAAATTGGAATCAGACAGGTGTCTAGGATGTCTCTATATGCTGTCGCATTGATTTTTTTATTTTTTTTTGTTCACTGTAACTAAGAGATGCAAACACTGTTCCAGCATGACAATACCCCTGTGCACAAAGCCCCTGAGCTTCATAAAGACATGCTGTGTTCTGGTTAAAGTAGAAGAACCCAAATGTCCTGCACGAACTCGATTCTGACTCAACCCCCACTGAACCGCTTTGCGATAAACTGAAACATTGGATTACACCCCAGAGCTCCTTACCCAACATTAGTATCTCACCAATACTCTTGTACTGTTGGTGGTTAGGGACATATATATATCAAATCCACACATCTATGTATGCTAAAACATGGCTCTTAAATTCAACACTCGTTTCCGTCCTCATGTTTGGCAAACAAAATAAAGATTTCCTGTGAGAGGAGGAACCAAGAGACAGAACAAATTCTTGCAGATCTCAGCCAGATGGCCGTCCTAATGACCAGTTGGCAAGGCCTCTATACCTCTTCCACACACTTCAGTTTTCATTTATCCCTTCTTTGCTAGTTATTAGTCATTAATGCCTCACAATAACATGGTTCAATAACACAGAATTAAAAAGCAAAACAAAAACAGTGGAACCGTTTCTTTGATTGCAGCATAGATATTTGTGATGTTTATGCCATTTCGACCACTGCAATAAAGCAGGTTCATCCTATCGCACTTGCGCAAACATGGAAAAAAAAATGTAAAAAACCTATTCAGCAGATGTTTCTTCAACTTAATAACTGGGATAAATAGAAAGCAAACCGACCTTCAATACGGCATTAGTACTAAAATAATATGCTGCCTTTGTGTGTGTGTGTGTGTGTGTGTGTGTGTGTAGTTAAGCTAAAACCACATTATTAAAGCAGTGATAGATTGGGAATAAGCATCCATGCACACACACACACACACACACACACACACACACACACAGAGATGCAGAAGAATGTCTGATAGAGAAAGAGAAAGAGCAGTAAGGCCACAGCCCTGCCTCTGACTCAGCTTTGCTCTCATGGGACCCCGTACTGACGTCACGCCGGCACTGCTGCATGGCGGCGTGAGCCTCAAAACTACGCACATACACAGATACACACAAAGGCATACGCAGACCCACACTCGAATACACACACTTAGACAAGGACACTTGTATGGATTTAGTGCAGGGTTGTTTATTTGCACTATGTTAATTTCAGTTGTTCGAGCTGCACCCTGATTTATTTAAGACTGAATATGTAAATGAGTGAGCCGAGTTCAGATCGTGATGGCTGAAGGAGGGCAGGATTATTCACAGGCTCGTTAAATATCGTGAAACCAATACGTATGGAAAATCACCTACACTTTATACAAGTTATATGTAATTATATGAATCGTTTTTGAGGGGAAAAAATGGAAGTACGACAAGCATCTTTTTGAGGTCGCCGGCCACGCCCACATGATTTAGTCACATAAAAAATTATGACTACATTCGAAGCAACACAACATCTGTTTAAGATCCAGGTGTGAAAGTAAGTTAACATTGCAATAAAAATGATTTTATGTTTGTTAAGGTTGTTAGACTGCAAGAAAGTTTGTTTGTTTTTCTTTTATCTCTGTCGCAATTGCAATACCGCCGACTTCCTAATAAATGCAAGTGTTTTTTTTTTTTAATTGTGTCATAATTTACAAACAATTATGTTTGTTAAATATAAACAACTTTATATTTGTGGTAGCTCAGTGGTTAAAGTGTTGGCCTGATGACCAGGAGATTGTGGGTTTAATTCCCAACACAACCAAGCTGGCACTGTTGGGCTCCTGAGCGAAAAGGCTCTCAAATCTCAACTGCTCAGTTGGATGAGATAAATGTAAGTCAATCACAGAATACTAAACGTTAATATTTTTTCACCTTTACATTCATTTTATTAAGGGAATTAAGGAATTGAAAATACTAATTGTCCCTACTAAGCCATTGTGTACCTGGAAAAAGGACGTTGTCTTGCTGGCCGCATTTCTTTTCAATGTCTCAAAAACCTGGATAGAAGCTGTTTTATGAATAATACCTTCACACATATGCAGCTTGTCCATTCCGTGGGCACTGAAACCAGGTGCTGTTTTTCACCTTTCTTTGATATCAGTCTGGGTCTCCTTTTAGAACGTAAAAGGTAAAATCTATTTTTCAAGATAAAAGACATAAATTCATCTGACCACAGGACAAGAAGTGTCTTTCGGTGCAACTCAGATTACTATCATAGAACATGTTTGCATTTTTTTTGCAAAACTGATATGGGTCCGTTTTTGTGTAATCCAGTTTTATGTTGCATTACCGGATGCAATGGTGACAAGATTTTCCATTACTGTCAATGTGCATTACAGCTGCATGACGGTATTCTCATACGAGACCAGCTGAAGATTTGATAGCCATGTGCACTTAGCAGCGGTTTCTGCCTTTGGCCTTTGCGCCCCTCGATTTTCCCTTGGGGTCAATACTGGAGCTGTCTTTCTGTTGGTAATATTGAGTTAGTTCTTAAATTAAAAAAACTGAAATGTTAAGAATTCATGCAATATAACAAAAATAGGCTTTGTGGTTCCTTCTATACTTACTAGTTAATATACAAAAACTCTCCACACTGACTAGATCCGGCTACGGTGTTTAGTTTTGCACACTCACAGTATGCATGCCAGTAATCTCCACCCTGCCTGGCTTCCTCCTACACTTACGCTCTCCTCCATTAACTAAGCTCACATTAATATCTCTCAACCTCCGCTAGATCACTCAGAGGCAAAATGGCTGGCCATGACAAGTAAACAGTGTGATAATGAGGCAACAAAACATTAGCCCTCGCTATGCTTGATTAGAGCTCTGGGTGATCCACCGACTGCAGTGTCGGGCTACACACTCTGTCTGACCCCAGAGCCTTTCACATTCTCATTATTGTGCATTCAATAGCACAGTGCTCCGAAGATCATTGTGAGGGAATCTCTAAAGACTGAGATTTTTATCACTAGCAGTCTGAGTGTTATCAGTTAAACACGATGCTCGCTCTGATCAGTTTCTTACAGGCTTGAAGCTTTATGTTAAATGTTTTGCCATTGTTAGAAATAAAATAGTCATTCGTTATCTTGCCGAGTAATTCCCTTTATTCTGATCTAATTTGTATGAAGCATGAGAGCCTCATCGATAACAATAATACTTACTTACTTAAAGAAAAGGTTAATAAAGCCAAGCTAACAACTAGAGATCCACGAATGCTGATTCATATGAGTTATTTAAACTTTATATGGCTTGGTATTCACGTATCTCTCTCTTCATTTACTCCGATTGGTCGAATTCTTAGCTACTTTGTTGCTAATAACAACATAGATAAAAAACAAACTGCGCAAGTTATTGCGCTCCGGCAACCCGGGTTCGATTCTGGCTCAGGTCCTTTCCTGTCCCACCTCTCTCTCTCTCTACTCTTTCATCCCTCCCAAAAAAGGCCATTCAGTTGTTTGAAGTAGTTGTTAGCTAGTAATTGTAGGAACAAGTAGCTGACTGAGTTGTTTAGAAAACTTTCTTTGTTATCAAAAAAAAAAGAGAAGAGACACAAAATTTTACCGTGGGATTTAGCGGATCAGTCAGACTTTAAGATGGATTCAGTGTGTGTGTGTGTGTGCGCGAGATTCATGAGTCCAAGGATTCAGTGGATTCCAACGATTTGGTGTGCCCCCTCTAGTGGCATACTATGGCAAAAGCAGTCAGAATCTTCACTGACTCAAGTGACTAAAAGGACTCGTGAGACTCGAAGTCGTTCAGTAATTGATTCATAAGGACTCGAATCTGAAAAAGGATTCAAATTTCTCATCTCTACTGACAACAGACACAAACCTAGATACGTATTTACAAAGACTTATTCCACATACAATTTATCAGATATCAAAACTATCAAATTATAGTTTTAGTTTAATATAGTACAGCAACGTTAGCTGTATAAATTATAGCACCAATAATTTATGTAAAAACTGAATTCTATTAAAAACATGTCAGAAGAAAGGCCTGAAACAACTGCTGCTATTTTGCATAAAGGCTAATGACTAACTAAGTGGGTCCTTCAGAAAAGTGCAATCAGTCAGAATCATAATCCAAACTGTTGTGGTCAGGAGGGCTGTGGAATCAAGTATAAACATAGCAGGTCAAGTGCTCCCATGATGTGGGTTTGAGTCAGATATCATACTATGAGCCTTTCAATATGCACTCAGCGATCAAAGCCTGATAGCAATAAGCAGAGCACCGGGTGCGCCAAGTTTGGTGGCTGGAATGTTATCGAATTCAGTAATTGGTCCCCTTTCAAATATCAAAATAGTATATAATTATCCCGCCTGTGCAATTACCAATTAGAGTTAATTGCGGCAGCACTTGTGACTTATTTTCCAGGACATGCACATGCCTAGTGAAGAGTGCTAGTTCTACGTATTTGCACCCGCTCCATCGGAAATGCATCAAATTTGGTTTAAATTTGGTTTGCTGGAAATAATTGCAGCAAAAAGCACATTTGTAAACTCCGCTATGGGTTATGAGTTATCATGAACTCTTGATGACAAGGCTAAAAAATAATGCATGTTGAATTTTTATGGCAATACATAAAAAAAGAAATATCTAATAATAAATAAAAAAATCACAGCTATTTGCAAAAACTAAATATTTTTACATTTTAACAATCAATCATTGAATAACTCTAGTCGTACATTACTAACATCAAAGGTAAACATCTACATATAATATTTAGCATTGGTTTTTTTTGTTAAAAATTCTTTTTTTTTAAATCTGGTTATTATTACATTATTACACCGTTATTACACTACAGCCAACGTTTCATTTGACAAACGCTGCTGTTAAAATAATCACACATTTTTTTTACTTAAGAACTTAAAAGTTTTATCCAATAGAATTATTAGCAGAAGTTGCTTTCCTATGTGTCTTCTTTTTCTCCTTTCGGCTTTTCCCTTTTAGGGGTCGCCACAGCGAATCATCTGTCTCCCCCTAACCCTATTCTCTACATCCTCTTCACTCACACACACTAACTTCATGTCCTCGTTTATCGCATCCATATACCTCCTCTTTGGTCTTCCTCTTTACCTTCTGCCTGGTAGCTTCATTTCTAACATCCTCCTACCGATATATTCACTATCCCTCCTCTGGACATGTCCAAACCACCTTAATCTTTCTCATGATTAGGTTGATTGAGACATTTGTTGTTAGAGCTGATCAGCTTTACGGTGAAGGAGTTATGAGTGTGCGATTCAGCTTGTACAAGAAACCCAATATTCCACCAAACACTGCAGTTTATTACTAAGAAAATAGAAAAAATGTCCTTCGCCAACATCTGCGGAAACTCAGAGGGTGCTACCCGATCTGATTACATGTTTATTTTACAACAAATTCGCCTGAGGTTTACTAAAACGCTGAACAGCTAATTGGTGATTTCATATGCAATTAAGTCGACGCGGCTCATTTGTTCTTTAATATCTTCCTAACAATCAGGGCCGATAAAAAATCTAGAGGCAGAGTTATTAGATGTAATTCTGAGAGACAAAACCGTAATAAAGATTTTTATTTATTGACTCGATCCCATTGTGAAATTGAATTGCAAGAACAGGTACATTAGAGAGAATTAATGGGAGGCTGTGACTAAATACTATTCATACCTCAAGAACAAGATAACAAAGCCTCTCTCTCTCTCTCTCTCTCTCTCACTCACACTCTCTGTCTTTCTTTCCCAGTCTTTCTCACCTACTCTCTTTCTCTCTCTGTATCTCTGTATCTCTCACTCTTTCTGTCTTGCTTTCTGTATCTCTCTCATTCTGTCTCTCTCTCTCTCTCTCTCTCTGTATCTCTCTTACTCTTACTCTGTCCCTCTCTTACTCCTGGTCTCTCTCTCTCTTACTTACTCACATGCTTTCTTTTTCTTTCTCTCTCTCTGTCTTTCTCTCTCACTCTTTGTCTCTCTCACTCTTTCTCTTTCTCCCTTGTTTTCTATATCTCTCTTACTCTTACTCTGTCTCTCTCTCTCTCTCTTTCGCTCTTTCACTCACACACTCTTTCAGTCTATCTCACTCTCTGTCCCTCTCTTACTCACTGTTTTTCATTCTCTTTCTCTCTGTATCTCTCTCTGCCTCTCTCTCTGTCTCTGTCTCTCTCTCTCTTTCTATCTCTTTGACTCCTTCTAGCCCTTTCTCTAGTGCTGCATTTGCTGCAATTTTCCCTTTCACACATACATCTTTCTGGCTCTCTTTCGATTGGCTTTCTCTCGGCTTCCAAATGTCAACCATGAGGTGAAATAACTGACTGGCTGACTGGATGGTAATTGTGTTTGTTAATAATTGATAGGGGCGGCTCAGTCCTGCCGGTGGGCTGAAAAAAAGGAGGAGGAGGAGGAGGAGGAGGGTGCGACACACATATCAATGTTTTACTCTAAAAGAACAGATATATTTAACTCTGCAGCTGTGGGTCTGAAATTTATTTTAAATCAATTGACTTAGTATTAGTAGTGTTATATCCTGACACTGATATTACTTAGCTCTTCCCTTAGGGTATAGCTGCGGTTAATCTTAATCGATATTATATAATATGAGGTCTGGTCTTCTCTAATTATCTCCAAAATTGATTAATTACAATGTCAGAATGTTGTTCTGGTGACTTATTGTGTTAATAGATTACAAATTATAATCTAAGATTAGCACTGTTGCTTCACAGCTCGATTCCCGGGCAGGGGGCTTTTCTGTGTGGAGTTTGCATGTTCTCCCCGTGCTTGCCTGGGTTTACTCCGGGTTCTCCGGTTTCCTCCCACAGTCCAAAAAACATGTATGTTAGGTTAATTGGTGATTCTAAATTGCCCATAGGAGTAAGTGAGTGTGTGTTACCCTGTGATGGATTAGCAACCTGTTTAGGGTGTACCCCTCCTGCCTTTTACCCTTTCAGAGACGGCTGGGATACACTCCAACAGATCCCTGTGATCCCGAATTATGGAATAAGTAGGTATAGAATATGAATAAATGAATCTTTTTTTTTTTTTACCTATGATTAGTTAACCTTTGGCTCTCATGAAAAAATTTTTAGCCTACTCCTAGGTATTTATTCACAATCTAAATGATTACGTCATTTTTAAATCTTTGCTGTTACTGAGATTAAGATAGATTAAGATTTTGGAATTCAGCAATCGATGCAAGGAAACAATTTAATAAAGTATAGTACAGTGACAAAACAGATCTTGTGGAGGATCAGATGTTTGTACACCATATGGCCAACATTTGTGGACCCCTTACCAGCACACTTGCCACGATTCTGACAGCACACAGTTGTCTAGGATGTCTTTTTTTGGATTTAGGAGATGCAACCCCTGCTCCAGCATGACAATGCACCTGTGCACAAAGCCCCTGAGCTCCATAAAGACATGCAGGGTTCTGGTTGAAGTAAAACAACTCGAGTGTCCCGGACAGAGTCCTGACTCTAACTCAACCCCACTAAACACCTTTAATATGAACTAAAACACCGACGGCACCTCAGACCTCCTCACCCGCTAAAGCATGAATCTTCCTAAATAGATTTTTAAAAATGGCTTCATATTTTTGACACAAATTTTTTATCAAAACATCTACAGTATTTATGAGAATAAATGACAGGGGGATTTAACCTTTCATAGAAGTTTTACCGTAACCCAAACCTTTAGCAAGACATTACAGCAAACTGCACCGCTTTAAGCTAAACACACATGGTGCTAATTTACACATGCTTTTAAAAGGTGGACAAAATCAATTGTAAATTGTGATGCGGCTAATTTCTTAGAATTTATTAAATTAAATGTGAGGGAAGTGGTAGAGCGGTGGTTAAGGTGGTTCTGCTAACCAGAAGACCAGGATTCGATTTCCAGTAAACACCAAGTTACCATAGTTGAGCCCCTGAGCAAGGCCCTCAACCCCCAATTGCTTAAATGCATAAGAGGGATAAATGTTAGTCGCTCTGGATAAAGGTGTCTGCCTAATGCTGTAAATGTAAAAAATCTTTCACCACAACACTTTTATAAGTATCGCACAAGATATTTCTTTAAGAATATGAACCAAAAGCAGCTTCTAACTGGGCTGGAGGGCAATTTAACAATGCATGCATGCTTATTTGTTGCATTTATTTAGTGTTATTCAGGGATGTCAATTCTGCTCAGTTCTCATATGAATGTTTTTGTTAGTGGAAAATGTGTTGTCATTACATATAATCATATTTTTCACTATTTTGTTAAAGATTAATGTAGACAAGCGTAAGCATAGGTGGCATTAAATAAAAAAAACGCACTGAAACTATGAAAGTAAGAAGGGTGTATGGCCTCACGATACGATATATATCACAATACTTTGGTCACAATACAACATATATATATATATCATATATTTCAACTGATATTTCCATATAAAATACAAAGCCAGGGGCACCGTTATTTTGTGACATGCTTGCTTCTGAGACAATGGCCGTACGTGTCTGTGACAACTACAGGAGCGAAGGAGGAAGTTGTTTGACACGAACTGAAGGTTTTAACTAAATATTAACGTAAACATGAATCAGTTTTAAAACTATGTATTAATACTAGGGGTTAAAAGATCGCGAAAAAATATATTGTGATAGTTGACTGTATCGATATTTTTAACCGTACTGTGTTTTGTCAAGGTTCTTTAACACTTTATGTTAATAGGGTTCCTCAGAACATCAGAGAGCATTAAAGTTTATTCAGTGTCTCCTGATGTTTGAATTTGATTTAACTCACAAATTTCTTCTAATTAGAATTGGATAAAGGCAGAAGAGAGAGAGAGAGAGAGAGAGAGAGAGAGAGAGAGAGAGATATGGGGGGTGAGGATATAATCGAGAAAGAAAAAACAAATGCCAGAATTCAGTGTGTGGCTTATGTCTGGTTAGACAGCTGCTCCATTATGCAGTATTTCAGGCCAGCTCTGATCTCAGGTCAGCTTGCCATCTGTCCTATCTGACATGGTCATCCACTGGGATATCCTAGCTTTTGTTTATTTTAGGCTAATCCAAACTTTTTGTCTTGGTGATTCTAACCAGCTTTTGAGACATTATATCTAGAGGTCAAGCAACTCATCCATCAAGGTGGGTCTACCCAACCGTCTATCCTTTCCTTTGCCTGTAAATGGGTGTATATTTCCTAATGCAGATTTATGAGCAATTTACAGGGTGTTCCCCAGATTAATCTACAGCACAAGCAGACAATCACACACCTATTAAGAAGAATTGATTGGATGGACCTTACATGGCTGCCAAGAACCATGTCTTTCAGAGAGGAGAAGGAGGAATGGTGTCAGATGAGGGTCAGGAGTTTAACAGGCAGTAATGAGGGGCCAGGTCGGCCATTAGAAACCCCTTCTGGCTGACAGCCACTGTCCTCTTTGCTTGTCCCTTGTCTGCACTGCTTTAATGCGGTAGTGTAAAACACACGCACACACACTTTTTAAATCAGTCTCTGGGTTTTTCTGTGGAGCTTACAGGATTACAATGAACAAACGGATGCTAAAACATATGAATGATATAAGCTCCAAGAACTGGAACCATGACTATTAGAGGTGCCGTTCCTTGGGCTACCTTTATTAGTACATGCTTTGACTTATAGATCCACATAAACACTGATTAAAGCATCACAAATATATGTGAATTTATGCTTATCAACGCTTTTTTAAGTGATTTTCTTACGTTTAATTACTGTTGATTGGACACACAGGGCACAAAATCCTTGAACTTTCAACACTATTTTGGTCCATCTCGACATTACATTTACAGGATTGAAGCTATTCATGTCAAACAAACAGTCCCAATAGATTACCAATTTAACTCTTAAGCAATCTGAAGAAATTAAAGAAACCCCTCCCGGCTGTGCATTATGGAGCTCTGAGCATCCAAGAACCGGCTTTAAGAACCATTGATCTAAGTAATTGCCTTGGGTGTCTAAATGACATCATCCCTAATAACACTAACAATAAGTAACGGATTGATAGCTATTGATATGTTTCTAATGTGCTGGTGCAGAATACTATTATCATCAGCATTCAGGGGTGGAAGCAGAGCTAGTTGGAGGCACAAAAATAACAGGAAAAAGCTGACACCAACACATTGAAGGTGGTGAGATAAGCTCTCTCCAGGATACCTACAACAGACCATATGTGAGAAAAGCCTAGAGGATCATCAGAGAATTTAACCAATCAAACAAAGGACTGCTTTCTCTTCTGCTCTCAGGTACCTGAGGGTGGTACTAGAATGTGTGGGAAGTGGTAGCTCAGTGGTTAGGGTGCTGGACTGTTGATAAGAAGATCATGGTTTCAATGGTCCCAGTACTAACAACCATATGTACATGTGTTCAGAGGCACACCACTTATTCAGACTGATTATTGATTGTATATGCTGGTATTTCCCAAAGCATAATGTTTTCACCTCCATCTTTGACAGTAAGGGTGGTGTTCTTGGGGTCATAGGCAGAATTACTTCTTATCCAAACACAGAAAGTTGAGTTGAGCTCAGTTTTGGTCTCTTCTGACCACAACACTTTCACCCAATTCTCCTCTGAACATTCAGATGTTCATAGTTAAACTTCAGATGGGCCCTGTCCATGTGCTTTCTTAAGCAAAGGGACCTTGTGGGAGCTGCAGGAATTTAGCAGTCCTTCGTGGCATAGTGTGTTCCCCATTTTTTTTTTGGTGACTATGGTCCCAGGTGCTCCCGCACCAACTGCTGTCACCTTCTCACCAAGCTGCTTGACAAAGGTCTTGTAGCCCATTCCAGCCCTGTAGCCTATTCCCAGTATAGGTCTATGCTCTTGTCCCTGACATCCGTGGACAGCATTTCGGTATTAGCCATAGTGGAGAGATTGGAATCTGATTGATTGATAGCTTCTGGGGACATGTATCTTATACACAGGTAAAGAGCTGAGATTAGGAGCACTCCATTTAAAAAAGTATCCTTTAAGAGAGTCCCTTTAAAAGAGTTCTCCGCTCATTAACTTTGTGAAAGACAAATGGGAGCCAGAAATCTTGCTGATTGGTAGGGGATCAAGTAATTGGGAAGTGGTGGCTCGTGGTTAAGGTGTTGGACTGCCAACCTGAAGATTGTGGGTTCAATTCCAAGCTCCACCAAACCACCACTGCTGAGCCCCTAAGCAAGGCCCCTAACACCCAATTGCATGTAAACGTATACCGTTTATGAGCCATTATTAATACAAGGTCAGTTTCTGCAGGGAATGTGGTGGCTCATGGTTAAGGTAGTGGACTACCAACCTGAAGACTGTGGGTTTAATTCCCAGATTCACTAAGCCACCACTGCTGGGCCCCTGAGCAAGGCCCTTAACCCCCAATTGCTTGTTGTATAAATGTAAGGATAAGAGCGTTTGCCAAATGCTGTAAATGTAATTATTTCACACATTAAAATGCAAAACAATTTATATATTTTTAAATGCATTTTCTTATTCCCACTTTAAGAATAAGCCTAGCATAATAATTACAGACTGATCAATTCTTTGTCGGTTGGCAAATATACAAAATCAATTGATCACATAATTTTTTCTCTCACTCTATATACAAACACTGCATTTAATCTTATATCCTTCCTACTATTCTATCAGCAACAACCATTCATTTTTCAGGCTCTGTTTCAGATGGAACACTTCCCACCCGCCCCGTTTCCAAATTATATTAGTGCTTAACCAAGCAAACCATGAGAGACAGGCGTGATAACCATTACAGGCAGTCGACAAGCTCGCGCACTGGCCCTGTTAGTAAGCTGGATGACAAAGAGAGGCCTGGTTTCACTGATTGTAGGTGGAAAAGTGGCGGTGCAGAGAGAAACAGCTTCATTGGCTTGGCCTGTTCTCTTTTACGCTTGAATGAGCTCGACATACGGAGTAAATTGCAGCCTAGCCAAACCTGTCATTACCCGAGGGCACTCGTTACGGCTGCACCCAATGTTTTTCCAATTCACCCTGAACAGCTACACTGTCAGCCCCCTGCATGGCTTGAAAGGGGGGTTGGTAGGGGGTTGAGATGCAGTAAATATCACAGGCCTCAGTAGACGGTGGGTAATTTTCTTAGAGGAGGACAATGGAAGGCAAGCAAAGCTACCGTCGCAAGGGAGATAATTCCGATCTAGCACTGTAAAGCACCCCTGCCACTTACTAGCAGTGTTTACCGTCTGACTGACTGGTTTTTCGAGTGTCCACTCTAGCTTTTTCTTCCACCTCTGTCCCTGCTTCACACACATATCCCATGATGTCAGTGTCTCTCAAGGACACCTTTCTACACTAACAATGTAATAAAATCTATTATACCGCCACGCCGCTCGTATTGTTTTCTAATTTAATTCAAATCACAGGATTAGATTAATGCGCTCATTCTGAAAGCGGTATTGTTTCTATAGTAACAGCTCTTTCACAGGGAATTGTATACGCTACATAATCCCCACTTATTAATAAACAAAACCTATAATCATTCATTTCTGATTATAAAAGGAGTCTCCAGTGTCAGCACTCTAAAGCTAAACAAGTTTCCATCAGAGAACGTCTTTAGTTCAGGGGATTTGGATATTTTAGTATCTCTATAATGTGACGTGTTTTTTTCATGTTGTAATGTGACATGTTGTGTCTCATACACAAATAATAACAGGAACCAATAAAACAATAAAAATAACTAAAATATATAAAGAGTATGACGGTATAAGCTATCTATCTATCTATCTATCTATCTATCTATCTATCTATCTATCTATCTATCTATCTATCTATCTATCTATCTATCTATCTATCAGATATAAACAGGTGCAGATAATGCAGATATAAACAGGTAAGAAAACACACACACAAACGCCTTCCTCTGATGTCACTCTGGGAGTCACTGTGGCTGCATCCTCTTGAGGTGGGCCCATTCCGTGTGTGTGTGTGTGTGTGTATGTGTGTGCGGCCAGTCTGTAGTATGTAACAGATTCACATTAGCATTTAGCACGTTTGGAATTTAGCACAAATCTTTAGCAACAATAACAGTTTCAATCTGGATTTCACAGATGAAAGAATTTTGACACATGCTAAAGACTTGCAAAAGAAAAAGAAATTCATCATTTATCAGCACCAGCAGTGTGTCCATCTTGGTTATTGTGCTTAATTAGCACCAGCGCTACACTCAATTCTTTTCCGTGAGCAGAAATAGACTAGGGGAAAAAAATGACTTCTTGTCTAAAGAACCTACAAATCCAGATGTTTTGAAAGATGCAGGATGTGCAGTTGCGATGATGAGGAATGCACTGAAATGTAACAGTACGTGACTGTTAATCTTTATGCGTCTGTTTTAGTTTTGGTAACAAAGACAAAAAAGAAAAACACAAATAGTAATGCAAAGAAAAGAACTGTTCCTATTAGGTTTATATTAGTTTCCTCTTTTTTGGACGCTTCTACTGCTTGGGTAACATCAAAAAGTATAATTGGATATCAGTATAACTTAGACAGGCTCCCAGCTGAGCTCTCAACATGGCTGTCTCTTCCTCAAGGTTTAATGTTTCTCCCATGAGGCCTTGGGGCTCTGCGTCATTCACAAAATTCATTCAAATTGCTGCAACCTCGAAGCCGCGCCTTCATTCAGAAATCTTTTTATAGCTAGGACTGTACCATGGAAAGGATGTGTGCTGGGGGGGAGAGTGAAAGGAGGTGTGTGTGTGTGTGTGTGTGTGTGTGTGTGTAAGAGGGTGTGAAGAACTGCTTATAAAGTACCTGATGAGAGACTCTCTCCAGCCTTACTGCGTCATCCAGGTCCGATTGGCTCCCACACCTGTCCGCACCTGATCAGACCTGTGACTGGACGGTGGGAGCGATTGCATCATGAATGACGGGTGTGAAGGCGTGAGCCGAACTTGCAGAAGTTTGGTTGGCTGAGTTTAACGACGTCAAAGCTCGGGGATGGTGAGAGATTGGTCAGGAGGCGCAGCACGCTCTGCAAACACAGAGCTCATCACTGAAACACAAGCTCATTCACAGATACAGCACACAGAGCGGTGGCACATTTGCTCAGGCTGAGTGATAATGACTGTGTGCACAGGAAATACTGCTTATTTATCATCTGAATTACCGAAAGTGAGACATACAAGCGTAGATAAATAGAAAGGAAATAAAATACAGACATACATGAATAGATACCAGGCCAAAGGTTTGAGGACACTTGGCTAATACCCATTATATGGCAATAATAACCTCCAGTCAACTGGGAGGACTGTCCACCAGATTTCAGGGCATCTAATAATTATGCTGAGTGCAGCGGCCTGGGGTCAAAGTCGGTATTGTTAGAGGGTATTGTTTGAGTAAGGTTCAGGGCTCTGTAAAATATAAAAAATGGAAATGGAAATGCCTTTAATTTGTCACACACTTTTTTACAGCACAGTGAAATTCTTTTTTTGCATATCCCATCTTAGTAAGTAAGTCAGAAAAAAAGCAATGATACAGCACCCCTGGAGCAGGAAGGGTTAAGGGTCTTGCCCAAGGACCCAACAGCAATTGGCTTGCTGGTGGTGGGGCTTGAACCCAGATCACTCCTGGTTTTAAGATCAATAACTCAGAGCCTTAACCATTTGAGCCAAGTGAAGGACACTTGAGATCTTCTAGTTCAGTCACCATGTCTTTATGAGGCTTTGTGTATGTGTTTTTTGGCTTCTGACTTCCCGAAAGTTCGGGTTACACTTAAAGTGCGTGTGTGCTGGGAAAAGAGGTGGGTACTGAGGTTATATTTACTTTGGTACAATTATTTGAGTAGATTTTTGCAAGAAAACTAACTTTTAAAAATAGGTTCAACTGTGACCTTAGTTTTATTCTCACTTGAGTTAATTTTTTTTTTTCACAAAAAAATTTTACTTTGCTACATTTACAGAATTTGGCGGACTTACATTTATTTATTTTTTAACACAACTGAGCAATTTAGGGTTAAGGGCCTTGCTCAGTTGTCCAGCAGTGGTGGCTTGGTGGTGCTGGGAATCAAACGCTGGTCTTTCTGGTATTAGTCCAACACCTTAACCACTAAGCCACCACTTCCTATTTAATAGTGATTCTCCGTTATGGTAAATGTTAATAATGAAAATGTAGTTTAAATAATTCGTTTCCATCATGTTGCGTATAATACGATTGCACCCATCTGAAGCAGGTACGTAAAACCTGTTCATTTTTTGGAAAAAAATGGTTAAAGAGAGAGAGAAAACAAGC
Source organism: Bagarius yarrelli (assembly GCA_005784505.1). Classification (NCBI taxonomy): domain Eukaryota; kingdom Metazoa; phylum Chordata; class Actinopteri; order Siluriformes; family Sisoridae; genus Bagarius; species Bagarius yarrelli. The sequence goes on from VCAZ01000080.1 coordinate 1,161,781, forward strand.
ATATCATTGAAGACAGGACACACATGGACTCGCACTCAATCAATTTTTCACTTCAAGAAAAAGAAAACAAAACAAGTTGACATATCAGCCTATAGGAAATGATGACAGAACGTTTCATGATAATGGCTATTTGCCGGTGATTTCACAACTACGGCCACTTTAGTTACTATAAAATCTCACACACCGAATTTTTTTCCAGCTTTTTTTATTGTTTATTTCATGTTGTTGATTGTTAGTATTTTTTGGATTCAGAATTTTTGCTTCATTTAACCTGATCCAAAGTAACTACTGTAGTAACACACTACTAATTATTTACACTTTTTCCATACTTTATTACTCTTACTCAAGTCACTTTAATATCAATAATTTTACACTTACTTAAGTATTTTTCTATAATATAACTATTTCAGGTAGTTTTAATTTGCGGAATTTAGCAGACGTCTTTATCCAGAGCGACTTCCACTTATCTCCTTATACAACTGAGAAATTAGGGGTTAAGGGTCTTACTCAGGGGCCCAACAGTGGCAACTTGTTGGTGCTGGCAATTAAACCCTGATCCTCCAATTAGCAGTCCAACACCTTAACCACTGCGCTACCACTTCCACGGGCTACTCTACCCTCCTGTAGCTGGTAAGAATTTTCATTACATAATATGAGTATTTTATATAATAATAATAAGGTTTAGTTATAGAGCACAGAACACAGCATAGAACACAGCCGAGGTTGACCTAAGAGATTTACAAGAACAAACAAAAAATTAAAACGACAGACAGGATCAGAAGAATACGGTGAATAAACATACTAAGGAGTTTTATAACCCAAGGTAAAAAAACGTCCACTAATTAAGGACAGTGTCCATGGATGGAGCCTTGATATATAAACATAAATCAAACTCGGCTTTGGGATTGAAAGTTAGAACGTGGGAGGAAGAACAAGACAAAGCTGTGGGATTACCAACAGGAGTGACATGGCATTGGCGCGAGTAAGGAAATTGTATGTGTAAGCATCAGGCTGGTTTCTGACACACTCCGGCTACTGGAAGACAGATGAGGTAGCACTAATCAGGCACAGTGTGAGAGGAGGGAAGGGGGATAACACCAGTGCATTAAAACCCATTAGCTGCTTCCAACACCGTTCCGCTCACTTATTTTTGACAGATTCATGCAGCCGGGTGATTCTCCACACGGAGGGTGTACACACACACAATTCGTCACGGTTCTTGTACCAATTGGTTTACCCAGGTGTGACAGTACACAAGCATGTTTCACAACTCAGAGATACAAGAGCTCTTACTGCATCTTCAAATTGAATTTTTCTATAGCGTAACACGTTATCATTATCCAGCAGCACTCCTGAATTCTCAAATCTGATTGGTCTGATTGGCTTTATCGTCTATAAATGAGATTAAGGCAGTAGTTTCATGTTGGGGTCGACCGATTATTTGCCTGGTTGATTATCGGCCCCGATATTAAATATTTTAATGATTATCGGTATCGTCATTTTTAAAAACGAGTTGCTGTTAAAATAATTTAATTATAAAACATTAATTATTTAATTATTTTCAAATCTGATTGGTCTGATTGGCTTTATTGTCTATAAATGAGATTAAGGCATTCATTTTAGGGTTGACCGATTATTGGTTGATTATCAGCACCGATATGAAATATTTTTATAATTATCGGTATCGCCATTTTTACAAACGAGTTGCTGTTAAAATAATTTAATTATAAAACATGCTCTTTGGCTCAGATTACCATCCATTAGTCTCTAGTAAGCATTTTTTCTGCTTTCTACACCTCATCCTGGTGCTGCTGAATTAGAACTAATAATCGTTACACATTTTATTATCTTAAAAATCTTTCCATTATTTGTTCGTTTGTTGCTTGTTGTTGTGAACATCTTTGTCTTTACAAAATGTTTATGAAAAATATCGGTTATCGGCGGCCCACTCGATCTGTAATAATCGGTACGGGCCCTGAAAACACATATCGGTCAATTCTTAGTTTCAATAACAGGTAGTTTGATACACATGTTCTAATACAGTTTCCATAGTAATAAATCGTTCACAGGAATTTGTATAGCATAGGATATCTAGAACCCAAGTCTATTTATTAATTTTAAAAAAACATTTTTGTTTATTACACTTACTGTAAGGTCAATTTATCATTTATGAAAGAAATTTTTTAGCATTAGCACAAAATATGTCTGTTTTTTTTTTTGCTGTCAGAAAGTCTCTGGACAAAAATAATAGTAGTAATAATCATTTATTTATTATTGTTTAAATTATTTGTAGTATTTGTTATCATTTCTAGACATAGAAAAACACGATAGCCTGCTTAAAAACTGCTGCATGTTAAGTAGAAGTAGAGTAGAAGGTGGCAGCTCAGCCATTAGTGCTTTGGGTCTCTGTTACCCAGTCTAGGAACTGCTAAGCTACTATTGTCCATAAGCAAACTCCAGAGGCACCACACAATGGCGGGCCCTGTGTTCTTACCCCAGCTTTCAAGGCTGGTACAGGGGTGCCTTGACTTACGAGTTTAATTTGTTCCGTAATGAAGCTCGTAACTCAAATTACTGTCAAACCAATTTTTTTCCATTGAAATGAATTGAAATGGCATTAATTTGTTCCGGGTCCCCAATAAAACCCAGCAATGTTTTTTTTTTAATAAACATATAAATAAGGAATATTGTAGAAAAACAATACAATAGAATGTACAGCAATAAACTGGTTTTATTAAGTATAATGTACAGCATTTATCTTGGAGATCAGACGACCTCACTTTCTAACGCACTTGCTAACGAGCATGTCTGACTAGCTATCGTCAGATGCTGGGTGAATGTTACAATGTTACACTCTGGCGTTCGCTACGCCAACTAGCGTTTGGGGTCTAAAGCTGACTCATAACCCGAATTTTTTCTCGCATCTGAAAGCAAAAAATCAGCCGAGAGACGACTCAAATCTCGAGAAATCTCAGTAGGTGAGGCACTTGTAAGCCAAAGAACAGCTGTATGTGCAAAGAATTTCCCTGGGCTTAACAAAGGCTTTTTTATTAATGCACAATTTCTGCATTAAATATAATTATAACCCATAAATTACAATTGTTAATCATTTGTAGTGATACAAAAAGAAATAAATCGTCTCACGGTGCCAACAGTAACACCAGATCATTTATTATTTTCCTAAAACAGAATCCATTGCATTTTTATTCCCTATTATTTGTTTTTTTGCTCCTCCGGTGGTTTGCGAAATGCCTCATTAACACTTCAAACAGAAGCTCCCCAATTCCAAGGTGACTCCACCTCCACAAACCGCCAACACCCCCTACTGAGCAAGCCTTTCCCACCGTCCAATGTGGATTTCACATAATGGATGAAAAAAAGGCTTTAATTATAGCTAATTAGCAGGAATGCAAGTGTAGATCTCATTACCTGCCCCAGGATTCTGTTGAGTCATATTTTTAATTAGTACATGGAAAGGGGAGCCAGTGTGGTGCTGGGTAGGGATGACCATATTAATTGATGTTTGGAGATGGTTCTACATAACGAAGGAACCGATGGGAATCCATTACGCCCACGCGTCGACGTACACCTGTTTGGATGACGTTCGGAAAGGAATTAGGAAACTGATTTAAAAACTGTTATCGTCATGAGTTTACTAAAAAAAAGATTGATTATTTTTCTAAAACCGCACCGAGCTCAAACAACCAGATGAGACACGGCAGGACGCATTTTCTTAGTTAATGCCATGCTTTTGTTTTTAGTGCGTACAAAAAAAAAAAAAAAGGACGATGAAGTCATCAAGGGGCTAAAAATATTCGTTAGAAATATAAGAAACTTTGTTAGTTAGTCACGTTTACATGACTACCACACGGAGCCAACACGCACGCCTTGAGGAGAGGCAGAGCCAGAAATAAACCTGCACCAGTGCCAAGAAACAAGCCAACACACACACACACACACGTGTGCACGCTCTGCATCTCTTTCTCTCTCTCCTACCATTACAAAGGTATCTTAAAATTATATCTGCTGATCAACTGATCAATTCAATATTTGTTTGAAAAAATTATATATGTATAAATATATATATATATATATATATATAAAATTTGCCTTTGATCTTATTATTTCTTTTGTTCTAGAAATTTACATAGCTTTTGATTAAAAAGTTACAAGAATTCATATTAACTTCCGTCATACAATAACTGCATGCCAGAACATGATTCATAATTCAACTGCATATGGCACATCATGTCACATGACTTTTTTTTTTTTTTTTTTTTGTACGTTCCTTCTAGTATGCCATTTGTCTGTTGACTCCAAATAAATCCCTTTAGAAAAAGGTGGACGTTGTTCAAGATGAGAAAGAATAAGCGTTTAAATGAGCAGAACTCCCGTGGTGCAGGGTGTCTCTTGTGCACCGCGCACGCATTTTTAAGCGTTTCGTGTCTGTCTGTCTCCCGTTAGCATGCAGGCAGCTTGCGCGCAAGGCCGTGACGTCAGTAAGGAGGATGGATGGACAAAGGGGTGGGATTGTGAAAGGAAAAGTAGGGGCTGTGGCACCAGAGATCGCTGTGGCCCCTGAAATTGGGAAGAATAAACACTTGTAAACGCCGTCAAGTTCAGTGTTCTTGGTAGTGTTTAGTTTCCATGGCAACCACGGGGTGAGGGATATTCAGAGCAGGAGCGGCCGAATGCGGTCCAGAACAGAAATAAAAAGAGAAAGCATGGAGGGGATTTTTTTTTTTAAATGATGCAAAGAGTTAGAAAAGACCATAAGGAGGATTTAATTTGCAGACCGTGATTCTCCGTTATGACTCATTTTAGTGATCGGTTCATTTTGATTCATTTGATTCAGCACTCACAGTTGCTTATCTAGCAGCTTATATTTACAGCTTATTAAATACGTTCCTTTGTTAAATTCACAGGCAACACTGCATATATGATCCAAAGGGGGAAAAAAAAGGCAGGAAAACAGCGAAGAGATTTTTTTTTTGTGTACTTGTGAATCAATCTGTCCAACCTAATTAAAAGAGTTGTTAGGAAAGAAACGATTTGTTTGCAAACCACTCATCACTAGTCACAGACTCCTGCAGAGATGCTGCCATGTTTTGAGTCACTGCGTATTTAAAGCATCGGCACGGTACTGATTCACGCCAAGCAGAACAGTACGAACCAAGGCCGGGTAAGGTTTTTTTTTTTTTTTTTGTTTTCTCCCACTTCTAAATGTCATCTTAGCACTTGTGAAGAGCTTATGAACGTCAGAAGCACACAATGCTGGTCAGCTCCCTCGAGTGGACATTTGATCTGGACGTATTTTTTAAGTTAGGATTCTGGGAGGTCCTATTTTTCTGATGTCGAATGCCAAGCAGATCGAAGAGTAAGTGAGTGGCAAATCGAGTTCTAACACACTGCAAAAGAAAAGATGAGAAAAGACTATCGAGTGAATCAGATCAATGATATAAAAATAAAGGATTTTCATTTAGTATGAAAATATAAACTAGTTTAATAACTTTTTTCGAAACAATGCAGCTTTGAAATAAGTGGGTGTCATGTGACCTGGCCAACAACAGGAAAAGCACAAATCGAATCAGCGCCTAAAAGGATTAGATTCAGATTAATCACAGAATCCCTGGCACACGTTCATTTCTCTGTTATTCCACACAAACACAAAGGTGTTTGGTGTCTTGAAATTTGGTGTTTATGCAAAGTTAATCAGATCTGATATGACTCAGAGTTTGAGCGAGCGAGAGCGAGAGTACAGTGCACAAGGCGCAGTGCATCACCATGGCAGCCAAAGTCCCACCCGCGTCCTGCAGGTGTGTGACTCACCCATCAGCTCCACAAAGAGACAGTGGATGCTGCAGACACAATCTCTGCATCTTTCTCGTTCTCTCTTTCTCTCTCTGTGTGACACATGTCATACTGCCAGCTTCCATATGGACCCACTGCACAGTCACACACTCGTTAGCAACCTCACCTTGTCTCTGCTGCTCCCAGTGCAGTAACTCTTTACCTTAGAATGTTCAGACCTCTGAGAGTTATAAACAGTATTAATACAGTGTAACGCAAACACACTGGACATGAACACTGCTGCTCCTGCTGTCACTTTTAAATGTGTTTAGATGTGTAATCTTCTACCTGAAATAATATACATTATAGGCTCAAGAATTTGTGGACACACCCTTGATAAATGTGTGGGGAAGTGGTAGTGCAGTGGTTAATGTGTTGGACTGCTAATTGGATGATCAGGATTCGATTTCCAGCACCACCGAGTTGCCACTGTTGGGCCCCTGAGCAGGGCCCTTAACCCCCAATTGCTCAGTTGTATAAATGAGGTAAATGTAAGGCGCTCTGTTTCAGGGTGTGTGTCAGATCCCTTAAATGTAAATGTAAATGAATGGAGTAAGAGTGAGACTAAACTTGGATCTTTAAAAAGTCATATGTATGCAGTCGGTGTCCCAGGCGTTCAGTGGGGTCGAGTCAGAGTCAGGGCTGTGTTTTTCCACTTCCAACATAATACACTTTTAATGCAATCTTCTTGGAGCTCAGGGGTTTTGTGCACAGGGGTATTGTACTGCTGGAACAGGGTTTGAGTCTCTTAATTCCAGAAAAGGAATAATTTAACACTAAAACATCCAACATTCTAGACAACTGTGTGATTACTGTGTGAACTTGGTGTCAACAGTTTGGGCAGGGGGGCACCTTTATATTTCCGTTTGTGGAGTTTGGCAGACGTCCTTATCTAGAGCGACTTACAATTATCTCTGTTATACAACTGAGCAATAGAGGGGTTAAGGGCCTTGCTCAGGGGCCCTTTACCACTCTATTAATAATCAACACTTTTACCACTTTCTTCCACTTGATTGTGTTGTGTAACTGTGGGGATTTGTGTTTCTTCCTATTCCGTCTCAAGGAGTTTTTTCCTTGCCACCGTCGCCTCTGGCTTGCTCATCAGGGACAAACTGATTTCTGATTCATTTGCATCTTATAATCTACATTACATTTGACATTTACATTCGAGGCATTTAGCAGACACCCTTATCCATTAGCCACATTTATCTCTTTTATAGAACTGAACAATTAGGGGTTAAGGGCCTTGCTTAGGGGGCTTAGGGGTTAAGCTGGAAATCGAATCCACAATCTTTGGGTTGGTAGTTCAACACCTTAACCATGAGCCACCACTTCCTCTAATCTCATAATCTCTTTGATTGTGTAAAGCTGCTTTGTGACAATCAGCATTGTAAAAAGCTTTACACAAATAAAATTGAATTGAATTGAATTGTGTTCATTCAGCCACAATAGTGTCAGTGAAATCAGACTCTAATTTTGGCTAAGGCGGTCCGAGGTACATTTGTTTTGGCATTATTATTTTTAAAAAAAGTTGTAACTGTGATGTCAGTTATTTTTACCGGTACTGTGATCTCACATCGGCTACGCTGTTCTTATGTATATTTTCTGTATAGCTTCCATGTCACCAGGTTGCACACATGCACTTTATGTCTATCCTGTTTAGTGGCTCTTTGTTGTTTTGTGAATTCTATGTTTTATGTAGCACCAGGGGGTCCTGGAGAAACGTTATTTCATCTCACTGTGTACTGCATCTGCTATATATGGCTGAAATGACAATAAAGCTCCTTGAACTTGATTTACGGCATTTGGCAGACGCCCTTATTCAGAGTGACTTACATTTATCTTTTCTATACAAATGAGTTAAAGGCCTTGCTCAGGGGCCCAGCTGTAGTAAATAAATGGTGCTGGGAATCAAACTTTGTTCTTCCAATTGGCAGTCCAACACCTTGACCACTGAGCTACCACTTTCACATTTATGTTTTATTTATTTAATCACATTTATGTTACGTATGAAACGTGCAGCATTGCAGTCTGTGTGTCCGAGCCCTGTTATCAATTTGTTATCAAAAAAAAAAAGAACATAAAATACAAGTGAGCACAAACGCACGGACAAATTATATTATATCGGCAAATTACCCTCATTCCTGAGAACAATAAGAGACCTATTTATATAATATGGCCTTGAGGTGAATGGAATATAGTGTAGTTGATCTAAATGTACAGTTATGGCAGTTCTTAATACTGAACACATTATTACATATTAATGAGGGTTTTTTTATCTATTGACTTTTTATAAGAAACAAAAATGCATTTTACTCTGAAGACCTTTAAAGAGTTCGGCTGCTGTCAAGAGCGGACGAGTTTGTACTCCGCACTCTATGTACTTTATAATCACTGATACTAATCCTGTTGAAAGCCTCTCTTTTCTGTCAAAGTACAAGATCAAAAGCTCTACCTATCGCCTCACGGCTACTCTAAGCTTAGCTGATCTTCCCCTCGGATTCTCCTCAACCTCTTCTTTACTGGGAAGCACGACTTTTCTCTGTAGTCTGACCCAGTGGATGCTCTCCCTGCTTCCTTTCTCTTCATCCTCATCCTCCTCTTCCTCTGGATTCCTTTGGAGGTGGGTGCGCGCCCTCTTGCGGATGCTGCGGCGTGGCGGGGCGCTGAGATCCTCACCTCTGAGGAAGCGCTTGGCGATACGGTCTTCTAGAGAGTGGAAGGTGAGAACGCAGAGGCGACCATCTGGTCGAAGGAAGTCCTGAGCCACCTGGAGTCCCGCTACGAGCTCGTTCAGCTCATCGTTCACAAAAATACGCAGCGCCTGGAAGGTTTTAGTGGCTATGTGAGAGGGCCTCTGCAGACGGTCAGAGCGAGCATAAAGGGCACTAGGTGGAAATGCACCTGCAGAAAAAGAGGGCAAGAATGAACATTTTTTTTAAACATTTAGGATCGGGTACCATAAGGGACATGCTTTCTTAATCAGAACTTTGTGATGAGACCTTAAGAAATGATGTACTTCCTAATACCTTTTTTTCTGTATCAGGAAGTACATCAGCTCAGAGCTCAAGATCCTGCTTCAGAGAGCTCAGGGTGCACATGGTCACCAATGTTCCTTTGGGTTTACTTATTGTTTTTCTCCTAAACCTACCAGTAGGCTGACTGGCTGCCCTAAATTGTTTCTAACTATGCGTTTATGTGTAAATGATACCGTGAGATGGACTGACATAACATCCCTGCTGTATCCCTGAAATATGCATAATGTGCACAGCACCGGCTTGAGATTCACCAAACCCCTGAGCAGGAATCCAGCGCTTAATGAATATAACTGAATTAAGTCAGAATTTCATTGTTTTTATCCTGAATGTCAAGCGTTGTGCTACTCTTTCTTAATTTATGCATGAGAAGGAACAGAACAACACCTACAAAGATTACATTTACATTACTTATCCAGAGCCACTTATATTTATCTCATTCATACAACTGAGCAGTTCGGGATTAAGTCTCTTGCTCAGGAGCCTAACGATGTATACCGAGGTAATTTGTGGTGCTAGGAATTAAACACACAATCTCCTGGTTAGAAGTCTAACACCTTAACTCATTTTGTCACTGATGGAGTTTTGGTTCTTTGAGGACTTTGAGGTTCTTTGTGTTCACTGTATTGTCTTATTTGCTTTGATTTTGTAAAGCTGCTTTGGAACAATTTCTATTGTATGAAAGCAATAAAGGAATAAAGGTGACTTAACCACTAAGCTACCAATTCCCATACTATTATTAAATGTAATCAATTTTATACAATACAATTCTAATAGTTTTGTTTATTATTATTATAGGGTTTTTTTCCTTTTTTTTAGTTTTGTAAGGTTTAGTGAAAAACATTTATGTCATAGTGTGTCACTGCATTTAAAGAAATAAAATAAATATATATCGAAAATATCAATACCTGTCATATTTTTAATATTTACTACAACCTTTTATTACGATATCAACATAGACTATTTAAACAGCCAGCTTGACTGATTATTTTAAGTTATTTTACAATAAATACAATCTATCTGAATATCCTTAAAAACTCATTATATTTTTTATATATATATAAAACAAGCTATTCAATATTAAGCCTGTAAAAAAAATAACAGAATTAATTCACTGACAAAAATCTTCTCAGCCGTTCCTGAACATCTTTTCGTAAAGAAATGAAACACATGATTAATCTACTACAACGGTCTATTTCCTGAGGGCTGCTGTCACTCTTCTGATCCTTATTCCTCTAAAAGCAGAACTAATGGACGGTTACAGCAGCACAGTATGTACTTAAAATCCTATGATTTATAACAACCAGGGCTTAAGTTATTAAAAATGGCAAACCAGCCAAACACAAAAATCCTGGAAAATACAAGTCTAAACTTCTAAAAAGCAGAATTTTTGGTATTATCATGGCTCAGCATGGGTTATGCAGCCACAATTTTGTAAACATGAGGACTGGTGTACTAACTAAGCTTAGGCACAATGAACATGGCTCAGAGGCTATCCTACGCTATAAACCTGCAAACAACAGCAAAGCCTCACAACAGGCTTTCGATTATGGATTACAGAAGCATTTTTTCCCTCTGCCTCTCTATCAAAAAAGGCTTTATTCGCAGTGTTGTCAGTTTCTTGCTGATCTCTAGGCACGATACAACTTTGGCGAGTCAATTAAAACACAGAGAACACTATGTTTCCAATGGCAACGTTTAAGAAAACGAGTACAAACTAAGAACAATGGGGATAGAAACCAAAAAAAAAATAGTGCACAGATGCTCAGTGAAGGCTAAAGAGGCTGTCATATGTTCGGTTTAGCCATCATCAGAACATTTGTGGTATAAAAACACAGGTAATCTAAGCTAGACCTGTAAAAAACTAAGCTGACACTGAAGACTTCCTTTATATAGTTTTACAGAAAAAAAATCATTATATTAATAATTATACATCATTCGCTGGTAAATATCAACACATCTGCTTGTGGCTTATATTATGTAAAGCAGCTGGCGTTAAAGTCGCGGTGAATGAGCCGTTACTATAGATACAGCAGTGCATTGAAACATCCGTACAAACCCGTGAGTCAAAGTATATCTGGCACTACACTACTGTCACTTAATTAAGACATTCGGACTGATCAGCTTTGCAACATGATGTGGTAAAACTATTATTATTATTATTTGAATATAAATGCATTTCTGTTCACTGATCACACTAAAAACATCGCCTAAAATGCAAGTCTCAATACACAATACAAGGTAATAAACTTCCCGTCAAATTTAGAACAGCACCGGCTGTCTACAAGGGACGATTGGAGCCCCACGTCTTTCTCAAATATCTACAAATAATAATAATATAAAAAGTTGAATTAATTATCTATGCTGTTCTTTTCAACAGTTTTTGTGGGATGGTAAAGTTCGCTTTGTGATCTAATGTACCAGTATTGATCTGCTTAATGCTGAGACCCGAAGCACTTTTGTACGTCACGCTAGATATGGGCATCTGCTAAATAATGTAGTGTAAATGTACAGAAGAACCTGAACTATGTCTTTAGTCCTGTTCAGACGGGACTAGTTTTCCAAACTATTTATTTATGTTAAATTTTATATATTAAAATATATTCATTTTTATAAACTAACAAATAACACTGAACGTCTGTGATTTAATGGAAAGATTCAGGACATCTCTGCGTTTATTACAGAGGAAGGAGTGTCTTTTGTCTTACTGTGGGTGCTGCAGAAGATCACATGTTTATGATGTTTAAGAATACTTATTTAGTGTTTTGTAACCATTTTATAAAAATGTACTTAAAACAAAGTGTCTAAATGATTTTATAGAACGGGTTCTTATAAAAACATTATAACTTATATAATTTATTAATGCAAATGAAAATAATCTTGCCTGACATTGATTTTACAGTTAAAAGTAAATAAAACTGTAACGGCTCTTTTTGTTGATTTTAGTTTTTTAATTCTTCACAGGTTACCAAACACAGCTACATCCATGACCGGTGAGCAGAAAGCAGGAACATAAATACCGAATATGATTTGGCAGACATTTACATTCGGACGGGATTAGATTTCTACGAGGACAGAAAAGCCGAAAAACAGTTGTTAGTTTGCTCCGGTTGTGTGAGTAAAACCCAGACACGGCTGATTTGGACGGGATTAAAATCTTAAAGTGCGTCTGTGAAACAAAAATTTCTCTAACGTCCCCCTACAAAACTAGTCTTCAGCTGAAAAAAAAATGTTCTTGGGGGGGGGGGGGGGGGGGGGGGGGGGGGGGGGGGGGGGGGGGGGGTGGTAAACTTGTATCGTTTTACGCGTACAAAACCAGTAAACTTTTTCAAAATGTTCTTCTGGAGAGCTTGAGTCATAAAAAGCACATGCTCTGCTCATGCGTCTACACTTATTTTTGAAGGAAATAGAGGATGAATACAAATAGAAACAGGTGAACAACATAACATATGGAAAATGAAATGAATAATCCAGACAGGAGAGGTGTGAAGGAGGCAACAGATGCGAAAAAAGATAAAATAATAATTTGGTTAATAGCTGGTAGGATACAGGGTGTGAGTAAGAATGGAAATGAAGGAGGGAAACAGAAAAGAGCTAAAGGAGCAGAGGATGGATATGCTGGAACAGATGGTGCTAACTTGCAAATGAGACCAAAAGAGAGTACATGGGTGTGGGCACACTAACACACAAACAAACAAAAGCTTAACTTCTGCTAAATATTACTATAACCATGAAGTACAATAAACAGATTGAACATTGAGGTAAACTTTATGGAGAAATACAATAAAAAAAGGTTAGATACAGGAGAACTAGGAGAACTAGGTTTTTCGCTAACAGAAATGATCTTTTTTCTGAATGGAAATCGAAAAATCTTGAAGGATTTGACTGACTCAGTGATTCAGGCTATTAACAGAAACCTTTTAGTTTTCTTTCATTCAGTATAAAGGTCTCGGTCGGAAGGTTTGAAGGCTGTAGGTTTTTATTCAAGATATTTTCCAGTAGTACTTTAAATAGAAATGTATATGCAGAATCCCAGACAAGGTAACACAAAGCAGAAAAAAAATAATGAAGCCTTTAAAGGAGGAAATGAAATGTGAAGCCTCAAAAAAGCCACATTTAACATCTGAAAACATGATTATTATTATTATTATTATTATATTATTAATAATCTTTAGCATTTTATCAAGTAATAGACCATTAGGTTCCAGTATGTCTGGGTTTTTACCTAAAGAAACAAGAACTGCATAAAATCTTCTGCAAACATCTTGCAACAACCCACGACCATAAAACTGCAAACAGTCTCAATGGAATTTATGCAGTTTTAAACCAAATACAAAGGCAACCTGAAATTCCTTTTTGCACTGTTTTCCTCCACATTCTGCCTTAGAACAGTAAGAAAAAAATCATTATTATTTGAAAAAAAATGTCTTAAGATGAAACATAACTCTACTACACCTCTATAAAGTTATACTTTTTTATACAAATATTTGTATGTATTTTAGATATATATAGTTAATGTAATGTACAATATTTATACACATTTTTAATTCATTTTTTAATTGTATTTATTTTATTGCACATTTATTTGCTTCATTGCTTTAATTTTACAAATTTTATTTTCTACATTTTTTACAGTTCTTTAATCTTACAAAATTGATTAGTAAAATTAATTATTATTTACAGACAAATTAAATCCAACTGCAATTTCCATAGCTATTAATCCGTACACCTAATGACTTATAGTCACTTTCGTATGGTTTATTTCTATAAGTGTACAATTCTATAAACAGTTTATATGTTAAATTTATATATTTACCTTAAAATATATTTAATTCATATATTCATAAACCAACAAATAAATATTCAGCAAAAAATACTGCGAGTTACATTTCTAATAAATCCCTTTTCTTTGTACTGCTTTATTATACATTAAATACTAAGGTCTATCGGCCTGGTAATTCTATTGGTTGGGGTCGCATATGAGCTAGAAAAAATGTTATTTTGAGTCGTTCCCATTGAAAGGGGATGAAGAGAGTGATTATGGATTAACACCCAGCTGCCTGAGTACTGGATAATTGCCTCTACCTCTTGCTTGGTGCCGCCTTTATATTGTGCGACACCTTTCTGTCCCGTAGAGAGAGGGCACTCTTCAACAATGCTCTGCTCTCACACATTTTAGCCTGAATAGGAGGCTAATTCTTAATTGAACCTATGGACTGAATGACGACCTTCCTTTTGTAATACTCTTTTATTATTAATAGCCCCCTCTTGCCCCCACAGTAAAAAAGCCTATTTGAAATTCAAGGCTACATTACTGTGGCCATAATTAGCCTTGTGTTCTTAGAGCTTGTGCACATGTACACATTATCAGGTTTCGGAACTGATTGTGCTCTTGTGTTGAACTGCTAGTATGAAATTCCTGGCCGGAATTATTGGGATCGGGGTTGTGCTTTCCGAAATAGCTTCAGATAAAATAATAATAAAAAAAAAAAAAAACTTGTAAAATAAATATGTTTTTTTGATTTACATAAAGGAAAAACATCGTTAAACTTTAAATGCTCTTAAATCAAGTCTATTCAATTGCGGGAATTAATTATGGCCGTCAAAGCTTGCATGATAAACAAGCAATAAATGGACAAAGTTAAAAAATGCAAGCCTGCTAAAAATCTTGCTGATATTCGTCCAGACAGTCGTGTTACTGTATATAAGCTAAAGGGAAAAGAGCTCACTGTGACAGGGTTGTTGATCCGCCTTGTAGAAGGTTTAAACAGGAAGTCATCCTATCGCAGCAGCTTTACACAAAGACACTGTTACACCACACAATACTCAGATTTCATACTTGCCTACACTTGGGATTGTAACTGAATAAAAGTACATTATTCAAACCAAACAATGTGTTTCAACAGAAACTAAATCAAATCCAGAGCAGAAGGTGAGCCGGTCTATTTTTATAAATAAAGGCTTTGTTAGAAAAGTTTACACTGGAGGTCTGGAGGTAGTGTTGTTACAGTGAGGTAGTTTAACAAGTGTAACAACACTGTAACAACGGTGTCACCGTGAGGGGTTGGGGGTGCTTGTGTTTGTTGATGGGAGGATTAAATAACTACAAACTGGTTCGTTAGATCAGACGATAATGTTGTGGGGTGCAGTCACTGTTACACTTCCTCCCGAAGGGGTTTAGTGGGGTTGAGTCAGAGTCTGGGCACTGTGCAGGACATTTGAGTTCTTTTACCCCAACCATGTCTTTATGGAGCTCTGGGGCTTTGTGCACAGGGGCATTGTCATGCTGGGTATGTAGTCGAGTCTCTTAGTTCTAGTAAAAGGAATGCTTTGTGCTTTCAAACACTTTGGAGAAGATACAGTTCCTCTGATGTGCTGGTAACGTGATCATAATTATTTGTATCGTTCTCAGAGATTAACAGATCATTCTGAGCCATATATATATATATATACTTTTTATCATATTATTAGCTTGGCTAAACACAGCCGAGTATTTAGTGATAAACAAGCTACGACCAATGTTCAATAGTGATAAAAGTCACTTATTCAAGTCAACACTGACAATAAGCGGAAACTAAACTAGTGGTTGAGTTTATTCGGGTTTGAAAAGATATCGAAGGAGGCCTGAATATTCTTAATGCAGGACTGAATCTCTTGCTA
The DNA here is from genome assembly GCA_005784505.1 of Bagarius yarrelli. NCBI lineage: Eukaryota > Metazoa > Chordata > Actinopteri > Siluriformes > Sisoridae > Bagarius > Bagarius yarrelli. Next base: position 1,177,326 of record VCAZ01000080.1, read on the forward strand.
TAACAACAAACTGATGAGCCATCTGTGCTAACTGCGTCTCATGGACAAACCTAACATATTTTTGCTGGGGTAAAAAAAAGAAAAAAGAAAAATAGGGCGCTAAAAATTTTCTTTCCATTCCATTTTCCATTTTCTTATTTATTCTGTAAAGCTAGCTCAAATTTGCACGTTAGGTTCCAATCAGGAATGGTTCTGCCCGTGAGACAGAACATGAAAGATATAATAACTTTCAACAGCTCCGATTGATGCCACTTTCCCTAAAAACTCTATAAGGGGATGTGTCGCAGAAACATTAGGCGGGTCGGGCATTGGGCAATAATATTTCATTATTAGCTTATAAATTCAGCTTTATAAAAGCAACCAGCCATTTAGAGACATAGTGTATTAGAAAGGTTGTCCAAGGCTTGGAATGCATGCTGTCATCGGCGAGGGATCTCAGAAGCAGAGCTTGCGTATGGCTTTGATTCCTGAGAAGGAAAATTAGATAGTGCTAATGGATCAAGATGCGCTAAATGCAACCATGGAAGTCAAATCAATCAGAAATTCTGAGGTTGGAAAGAAAAAATGTTAATAATTCAGCTCTGTTTTTTATTAAATAATTTAGAAAGCAGGATTTAAGAAGAAGATGTAAAAAATTGCAAGCCCTGAATTAGGATTTTTTTCGAAATTTACTACGAGTTGGTGTAGTCTTGGAGAAGGTTCCGCTAACAGTGGCTGTGAGGAACAGCAGGAGCCAGAAGAAACATTGAGGGAGAAAGTTGAAAGATCAATTTTCATCAGAATTACAACAAGGCTACACTCCAGCCAGTGATCAATACTGAGCTGATTAGTGTCCCACACTCATATTAACAGGAGCGAAGGGCCAAATATTTTTGTAACCACTCCTCTGGAAGGTCCAGTCTGTGCCAAATTAATCAGCTTTAGGGTTTTGTTTTAGGACCCTGGACCCATTTTTTTGCAATGTAAGGATTTTCAAATTTAATTGAAATTATTTATAAATGTTTACTTTTGTCATACAAGCATATATACAGGGCAGTGGTGGCTCAAATGATTAAGGCGCTAAATCATCGCTGCCACTGTTGGGTCCTTGCGCAAGACCCTTAACCCCTCCTGCTCCAGAAACGCTGTATCATAGCTGACCCTGCGCTCTGACCCCCAACTTACTAAGATGGGATATAATATATAATACCGTTCTGAATATATAGAGACCAATATATAATTAATATATAAGCATGCACTGATTTCTTAAAAATATATATCTATATTTGATGGATGTAATATTCTGATGTTGTATGTGTTTAAAGAGAATTAGATGAACAGAGAGACAGACATACAGATACTGTAGACAGATAGACAGAGATATACAAATAGACAGACAGACAGACAAGACAGATGGATAGATAGACAAACAGATAGATACATAGATAGATAGATAGATAGATAGATAGATAGATAAATAGGTAGATAGACAGACAGACAGACAAAACAGATATATATATATATATATATATATATATATATATATAGATAGATAGATAGATAGATAGATAGATAGACAAACAGACAGACAGATGGATAGATTAGACAAACAGATAGATAGATAGATAGATAGATAGATAGATAGATAGATAGATAGATAGATAGATAGATAGACAAACAGACAGACAGAGAGCTACATAGAAAGATTACTTTTAATCACAATTTAATAAAAGTTAAATTGAACCAAAAACAATTTGATTGAGATAAATGACAACGAGTGGGGGGTTGGGTATAAGCCTGTAGTGGTGGTTAGGGAAGGGGGGGGGTTATTTGCTATTGGTTGGTGCTACTGAGAGTGTGAACAAGCTGTGGGCCTGGAGCCAGCTTTGGGGCTAGAGCTTATTATCATTCAGCCTGGGCCAACACACACAAAACCACGGAGCTGAGCTCAGGGGGTGAGGGATCGCTCTCCGGTGGGACTGTGTGTAATCTCCTGTCACACCAGCTGGGTCCATATCGATGAGAATATTAAAGCTGTGTAAAACTAGCGCCTCTCCGATACGTCCCATTAAGCAGTAGCAAATACCAATAAGAGTGTATTGTCCTGCTAGCAAGAAAAACACGGAAAAATTTGTTTGGAAATTTTATGGCTGCCAAAAATGTGGAGAGAAGGGCCGATAAAAAACCTGCAGCAACAACAGAGCTCAAACTGTGGTATATGTGAGGGAGGGGAGACTGCTGGATATAACAGGGGGAGAAAAACCATTTACATATCTGTATGAGGATGAGGATGAAGAAGCTAGCCCAACCCCAAATGCAGGGGTAAAAGGCATTATGGCATGGGGTAGATTCATTTTCATAAGTTAAGCAAAAATAAAGGGAGCAAGAACTCCCATGATACCCATCATTACGGTTGATATGGCATGCTTCCTTCTCTCCCTTTCTCTACAGCGGGGCTGCTTCCCTGGGCAAAGGCGAGGCTCCCAAGGGACCAGTGGCAGTCAGGACCTTTTTGGATTAATTAGAATAAATACTGGTGTTGACTCATTCGGCACTTCAAAAAAGATGAAACAACTGCCCTCACTCACACCTGTTCTCCTGTTGTGACGCACGTGCTTGCTCCGACAACACTGTCATCCACCGAACCGCCCTTCTTTCTCTCTCTCTCTCTTTCTCTTTTGATTCCTCCCCCTTTTTATTGCCTCTTACTAGCCGTATAGGACGATAAAAACAGTAATGGCACAAATAAAACATGTTGATAAATATAATATCGGATTCTGTCATGAAGGTGCTGCAATGTGGTTTGTGTACACGTTGAGGCTCGTGTGCACTGGTGGGAAGGCATCAAAAGAAAAATAAGAGGACGGAAAAGGGACAAAACAGACGAATATAAAATAAAGGGGAACAAAGGAAAAGGAGGACGAAGGGTCGATGCAGGTGTGAAAATAGTTACTTAAAAAATGACTAGCAATTAGCTATATACAGCCCTTATTATAGGTATGTATATATATATATATATATATATCATATTATTTAATACTATATTATATTATACGTCCTGGAAAGAGGACGAGAATTTTGCATTGTTCTGTAATTCTCGCTCCCAGCCTCCCAGCCTCCAGGATAAACAGATCCCAAAGGGAGACTTTAGATTAATATTTTCCACTCTTTCCCTGCTTTGTGTATCTTTGCTTTTTTTATATAAAGCAAGTTAATGTGTTGAATTAATTTCGGGGGTACCTGCGACAATGCTGGCCAGCTGCTGCGTCCGGCTGATGGGATATAGACTGCGTGCCTGCACGATGGCCGCTGCGATTTTCTTGGCGTGTTGCTCCTCCCCGTATGCAGCCAGCACACACGCAAGCGCCTGCTGATCTAAAGCGCTGACGGCGTCAGCCGCGCAGGGCATGCCGGGGTACCTACGCACAAACAGGAGCCCAATTAAGCCACTTGACGTCACGAGTTCCTCGCCGACAGGAGCAAAGGCTGATGGCTCTTCGACAACAGTGCACAGAAAGAAATAAAAATAAATAAATAAATAAAAAACACCCGCCCTCACTCCCTCCTCCTCTTTTCTTCCCCTTCCCACTCTGGGAGATGTGGGCTCAAGATCTATAAAAAGAGCGTGTGTGTATGTGCGTAAAAGTGAGAAAGGAAAAAAACGGTGGTCGATAGCAAATATAAAGATCTCAACAATAAAATAATTGATCAATTCATTTTTTGCACCATGAATGGTTTAGATCTCCGGCAGAACGATTCTATACCGCCAAACTGTGACAAACAAGTGAAGAAAGAGAGATGGAAAAAAAAGAGAGAGGAGAGAGAGAGAGAGAGGAAGACAGAGACAATGAAAGGAAGAGAGAGGGTGAAGGTATAAACCCAAATCCACAGTGTTAAAAATTAAGTGCTAAGTGTTTAACAAGGAAATTACCAATCAAATCATAGGCTCCGCCCCTTTATGCAGATCATGGTTCCAAATTTTATTTATATATATATATATATATATATATATATATATATATATGCGCAGTTATGCTCCGCTGACCCAGGTTCAATTCTGGTTCGGGTACTTTCTGGTCCTGCCCCCGTCTCTCTCTATATCCCCCATTTCATCTTTTTCATCTTATAAATAAAATGCCCCAAAAAATATCTTATAAATAAAAAGTTACACATCACATAAACAGTCTTGTCTTCACATCAATAATGTAGAAGTGGTAACTATACTCAAAAATTGCGAAAGCTATATTGGACTTTGTTGGATTTGTCATCACTCTGTATCCTGTAGTACATCCAAATTTCATCCATACTATTAATTATACTATAAGAACACACTTTATCATCGGTCAGGAAGTACAAACTTTGTGTGCGACTGTGAATGAACACCGGTCCTACTCTGCCTCTGACTTTGTCCCACCTCACCCTACACACACCAGACAAAAAATCTTTGCAGATCCTATGGCAGAGATCGAGCCTACTCCGATGAAAATCGCTTCAGTGAGCAATTATACTAAAAATATAAAAATAGTAACGTGCATTTTGTTGTCAGTAACGGTAACGGCTTGGTAACGAGGAAAAAATGTAATTAGTTAGAATAAAAATGTAACACCGTTACTAACGCTGTTCATATATAACGCCATTATTCCCATTACGGATCGTGATATATCGTCTCGTGACCCACGTATCGTGCTATGCATCGTATCGTGAGGCCCTTTCTGATAAACAGCACCAATTTTATAACTAATTTTATAAGGAAACGTTAAATGGCTACTGCAAAACGCACATCCTCTACAGACAGCCCTGAAGGAAAAGCCAGTCACACAATACTCTCTGGTGATTGTCAGGTGGCCTTGAGATGTAGGCACCGCCTTGGTCTATGTGCTATGTTTTGTTACTTATGTGGGCACAATACATGTGGTTAGGCATTACTCAGATGTAAAGAAAATAGAAGATACACCACCTTTTCTTCTTTTTTCAGGGTCAGTGGGAGTTGAATGAGTGTGTCATGTGGCCTTAAAGTTTAGTTGCTGTCGGTAGTGTTGGGCGATGAGAGGAGAAAGATAAGCATTTACAGAATTCTGTGCAAAACTCTCTCGGCATTCTCTTTCTCTCTTTTCCTCCCCTCCCTCTATCTCGCCCCAAGAATAACTTAAGACTCAGCCGTAGTGGGTGTTTTATCCAGTTCATTACAATGCAGCAAACTTCTCTCTGTACCTGCTACAATTTTTTTTTCCCAAAATGGTAAGAGGAAAATAACTGGGTAGATAATAGAAGCTTTGTTGAACGAATAGATATTAGTTGTGTCATGTAAAAACCCCAGATGTGAATAAAACAATAAGCTGCTATTAGCAAAGGCAAACTGTTCTTTGGTCGGTTTAACATTGACAAAGTGCGTCGCTTTGAGCTGGCATATTTTTACACAGTCACATCCTATCTCTAAATGATGCAAAAGAATTTGCTCATAAAAGGTAATTTTAGATTGTATACTTGGGAAAACTTGTTGCTTTAGAAGTTTATTTCCTATTCTTCTGGCTTCTCTTCATGTTTGCATAAACAGTTATTTTCTCAGGACTGGAGCTTGATCATGTCGAGATTGTTTTTTCGTAAGGGTGTTATCTCTCCATTAGAGAAAGCTTCCAGCGTGTGGGTGGCTGATTCATCTCGAAACAGCCTTACAGCTTAAATGAGGGGAGATTACCATCATACTCACACACCTACTCGCCCACACTCTCGCTGGTAAATACCCATTTCACACTCGCTCCCTTTCCCTCTCTTCCAGCATCCGGATCTTTCCCAGCATCCGCCCATCCTGTTTCGTAGGTACAGAGGGAATGCCCTTGTCTTGTAGGAAATGCCCTCGCGATGTCCCTCATCACAGTTTAACAGGCTTTACCCTCAAGAACTTCAGACTTCTGTAGACGTTTTTCTAAGTATCTCTCTGGAGTATTTAGTCATGTATTTATCGCATAGACATTTTTATTAGTTCTTTGCAATTTTTTTTGCTGATTTTAGGCAAAAAGTAACAAATGTAGGCAAAAGTCAAAAATATGCAGAACTAATTATCATGCACTGTAATTAGTCTGATGAGATAAACGTTGATGTCCTTTTTAATAAACACAATTCAATATTTTGCAGGAATAATATTGTTAGAGTTAGTTTAAGGAGTTTCTTAATGTTTTCTTCCAAACTTCTTTGAAAGTTTCTATTTGGCAACCCTGCCCATCTTTGCGGTCAGGTTTTATAAATTACACATCACATGTACTATTTCCCCCAGAAATAGCTTTGGAACCTGGATGGAACAATTTTACCACAACAACAAAGATACCAAATGTATTAACTGTAACACTAGAAAAACATTAAACAAAGAAATGGTTCTGGGTCTATGGGGAAACATGAAAAAATGGTATAAGGCACCTGTCTCCATCCATTCTCATGTCCAGTGGTCCATCCTTGCTCAGAGAAAAGCCCCTATCTGCCATGTCCATCTGCATTGATGAGCAGCCAGCATCCAACAGGGCAGCATCCACAGTCTGGTTTCCCAAGCCAAGCCTGATGAGCAGGTCCTTTAATTCACTGAAACGCCCAAGAACAGGCTTGACCTGGCCCCTTCAAAGAGAAAATAGCAGAATAGGGTGAGGAAATGCAGGACTTTTACAATTCCGGGTAGCAACAAATAGAGTGGTTTCAGTAGGAACCACCCACTCCTCTCCTGTTGGATCTAAGACTGGATTTTGACTCAATAACTATTTTTTTGTTACACCTTCTCATCACACAGTTCTTACAGGGAAAATAGTCACCTTACTACACAACATTCGTGAGACCTTTTACATGTAGCTGTCCTTCTTACCTCATCACTCCTTTGTATACCATAGTCCCTTATTTAAACTAATGCGATCAGGTAGAGCAGTGGCACGACCCCTAGGGAGGCTTAGAGTTATCATAGGAGGGTGGGTGTGGAAAAGTTATGCTGGTGTGAAGTCATCAGCTTTTTATACGAATTACGCCAAAATTTGAGACGTGTGAAACATGGCAGTGTTTTGCTCTTACTCTAGCCGTCTCGCCTAAATATTCCGCTTCATAAATGTGCATTTCATTGAGTTGCTTATGGCCCGTACAAACACGCTCACGTTCAAAGGAATAGCGAAGTCCGATCAAATAACATGGCCACAGGAAATTTCTAGAATACTTGTTCCTGTCAGTCTTAAGTTGATTACAGGTTTAACACTAATTTCTTGTTTCCAAAGTCATTAAAATGTCTAATGATGAAAACCCAAGCAAAAAAAAAAAAAAGTCTGACCGCTGCAGCTTAGAGTCACCACCCATCCATCCATGCCATTTACATTTACAGCATTTGGCAGACACCCTTATCCAGAGCAACTTACATTTATCCATTTTACACATCTAAGCAATTGGGGGCCCACAGTAACGTCTTGGTGGTGCTGGGAATCGAACCCTGGTCTTTCTGGTATCAATCCAACTCCTTAACCACTTGCCATCAGTCCTGCATCTATAATTCTGAAAAGTTATTCTGGGTTGTCAGGTTGTTGTAAAATCTTTTAGGTACCTTTGTGGAACCATATGCCTGACAAACAGTTTCAATTTGAGTTCTTATCAGAACCTCTATTCCTCCGAAACCGTAGATATAGTAACACATTTTACAGTGGCCGAATGACTTGTCCAGTTTTGCTGACTGTAGACTTGGATCTTTTAAAATTGCTTTTATATTGATGTACTGTAAAAGCTCCTTTCTGAGTGTGAATGGGTGTTCATTCCATCTGTCCTCTTTTTAGTCTTTGTTGAGGTGAGTTAAGCTCTTTACTCTAATGCCCGTCACTATTATTTCAGTTATTGTAGATCTTTGCACTAAATTTAGGAGAAACTTTGTCCTCATGCTGCTTGTAGTATCATGGAGTAGGACGGAAAAACAAAAGCTGAGTGTGTAGATGGTTACTTAGTTGCTAGGGTCCTAGTGGGCGTCTTGACTACTGCAGTTTATAAACTATTGCTGAGACAGAAACAGAGAGAACGAGAGAAAGAGATAGAGAAAGAAAGTGAGAGGGGGAAAGAGAGAAAGAGAGAAAACTAGAGAGAAAAAAGCGAAAGAGATGGAGAGATAGAGAGAGATAGAGAGAGATAGAGAGAGAGAGAGAGAGAGAGAGAGAGAGGGAAAGAGAGAGAGCGGGAAAGAGAGATCAAAGCAAACGAAGGCAAATAATAGGCATCGCACAGGGAAGGTTACCATTCTATTTGTTTATCACCTTGGAAATACTGAGAAAAAGAAAGATGGGGTAAAAAAAAGAAAGAGTAAGTTTGCAAACGGCAGTAGACACTCAGTGTATCTATCGATGGCTCTTGCCAAAAAGAAGATATAATTTTAGGGAAAGCAACAAAAGGCATCTTTAATTAATCAGATTCTTACGGTTCTAATTTCTTCTGCTTACTTCCTTATGTACACTTCAAGCAGGTTAATTAGGAAATGTGATTGGTCTCGCTGTCGCAATGAGACACAGTAAGAATGAATCTACTGCATTGCGATTTAATCTTACTCTCTGTCACTCCCTTTTGACGAATCCACTGCCTGATTGATGAAGAACATTACATTTTTCATGTGGGGCTTTTGTAGGTTGGTGTAGAAAGAAAGCATGTACTAAGGTAAGAATCTAGAGCTCAGACAATTTAGCGAAACAAAAGAAGCTGAAGGACAGAGAGAAGGATTGTTATAAAAAATAGGATTTTTAGGCTGAATAGTAACGGATTACCTTAGTCATGTTTTCATCTAGCCATAGAATCTGAATCTTTCACATTCAACCGTGATGCAAAAGAAAAGAGGGGGGTGACAGAGGAAAAAAAACATCCTCCCTGTTCTGCAAGAGCAAAAGTCTTTCTTCTCTCCCAAACATTTTATCTGGGGGCTCTACTCATCAGGCCATACAGTGCCTGTGCCTGCACGCCCACAAGCCAGCTTGAAAGATCAAGGGCAAACTGCACCCACGGACAGGGCTTTCCTCGCTTTTCTCTTCCACCATTTTTATCATTAATTTGTCAGAGAATCTATAACGAGGCATTTTCCTGCTCGCCCACACACGCTCACGACCAGACCCACTATGGATCAGTGGATTTGGCGAGTTAGAAAACAACTGTTTGCGCAGTCACCCCTACACATTTACGGTGACAATACACAGATAATTTAAGGCCTCAAAGCTTATAGACTTTATGCCTTTTTTTTTTCTTTTCAATTCCTAAGTGGTCAAAACAATAAGATCACCAGCCAGGCTTAGATGCTACTTCCAGTGACAAGCGTAAGATTATGATGATACGAGTGATATGATTAACATCATGTTCTGGGGATGAAGCAGGAAAAACTCCCAAGGTTCTAACCTCTATTAGTTAGAAAGCTTTTGGTATATAAGGGAAAGTTCTTAAATGATGTGAATTGGTAATCACTTCAGCATGACACAAGACCGATAGTGCTTCTCTTGAAGCCTAATAGAACTTTGAACTCTGATTATAATGGATTTGAAATGTCAGTGAGCAATGAAACCTACAAATGCCTTGCTTGGAGAATTTATTGAAAAACGGCCGCATTGTGGCATGTCTTCAGACAGATCACTTCAAAAGGTTCACTTCAAAACAACGCCTCAAAAAAAAAATACAGCTAAAAGATTTTTGTAATAGAAATTGGTAATCAGCCAAACACCTGTAGTGCTTGTATGTAACCGCTAAAGACTCGATGGACAAAGCCAGACAAGTCAGCAGCTGCACCTAAATATAAAGCATTATAAATGTCCTAATCAAAAGGACATCTGGGCAATACATAGATAGAATAGTAGATTAATGACTGACAGTAGCGCTTGTACATGATGCCATAATGTATATACAGTAAATGATCAATAATTACTAAGGGTACCATCAACCCATAGTCCTCAAATAAGCATTCATGTGTTTTTAGCTGTTTTTTTTCCTAACAAGTGAGGAAGTGGTGGCGCCGGTTAAGGTTAAGGTGTTGGACTGCTAATTGGAATATCAGGGTTTAACACCAAGTTGCCCCTGAAGGTCCCTAAACCCCAAATGCTCAGTTGTATAAAAGAGATAAATGTAGGAAAGAGTGTCTGCCAAATGATGTAAATGTAAATTTCTATATAACAATACATTTATTCAGGAACTTGTATAAATATTATAATTGTTGTTATAACTATTATTAATATATATGTTATTTTTAAAATAATAATAAAGTTTTAAACGATCCAATCTGATTATCGATAGGGCTGTGTATAAGCCTTAGGATATGATACATACATGGGTCCCAAAATGTATATAAAAATATATAAAAAATTGTCATTATAAATTGAAACTAAAGCACTCAGACCTAATAATGATACCGAATCACCATTTGGATCTTTTCGGTATTCTCAGAGGATCTGCCAAGTGGTCACTGTTGGGGCCTTCAGCCCTCCCTGCTCCTGGGGTATGGTATCATGGCTGACCCTGTACTCTGACTCCAACCCACCCTAAGGATGAAAAGGCTTTGTACTGGTCATGTGACTCGAGCTGAAATAAATAAACTACTTTAACTAATTTACTGAACTAATTAAAATTCATTTACTGAAATTTTCCCTTAAATTTAAAAAGATTTCCATCACTGATTAAATTCATTTGTACACAACAAGCAAAACCAAATAAGTTTGTTCGGCCTAAAACTTTGATTAAATCTGTCAGTGTCTAAATGTCTGCCGACACTGGCACAGCTTGCCGTGACACACGCTGTCGTTGACTGGTAAAGCCCGGTGTTTACGACACATTTATGCAGCACTATGTCAAAAGATGAGATGATCGTGTAAGATATTTGATTAATGGTGCTAATTAAATAATTTTGACAATGTGAGAGGACGCTGACGTGGGCATATGCATGCGTGCACACACACACACAACACAGACACCATACACTGTCACCTCACATATGATAACAGTCAGCAGTCAAAAACCCCATCGTTTTTTCCCAATAGTTAATTCCATTAATCAGTGTTTGGTGTCTTACGTTCAGTAGGTTAGTTTGATTCAGATGCAGATGAATATGTGTTTATTTGTAAACTGACCAGTGATGGGAGAAAAAGTCTGAAACCACCAAATTATTAACTAACATATTGAAATATGTTCTGCTGCAATATGTTTGTGCCAATGATGGCCTCCGATTTTGGAGACGGATGAGACATTCTGCTGTTGTGGTGTGAAGGTTTTAAAGTTTTCTGCAGGCTGGAATGCTTTTCTGCTCATGATTATTGTAAAGAGTGATTACTATATATCTTTTCCTGCGCAAGTAAAACAAATCGGGCCTCTCCGATATTTGCCTACAGGACTATCGCTCATGCTACGCCAGGCTTTTCGCAACATTCTTTATAAACACCAGAGGCTGTTGGTAAAAATTTTTGGAAATAAAACCAAAAATCTTTGAATAAACAGATCTGACACTAATAATCATGCCGCAATCAAGTTAGAGTAATCAAACTTTCTATCAAATGATAATTTTGTGATTATTCTATAAACAGGAAGCAAAACAAAATTTAAATTAAAATAAATAAATAACCAAGTAAATAACCTAAATATAAAAATTTACCACAAGGAGAGTTGTTACAGTGAGGACATTTTCCCACTGGTTAATTGACACAGGTAATTCCAACATCACCATGGGGTGGGGGTAGGTGGTTGTTCATTGAACTTGCCTCTTATCCTAATTTAAAGATTTTCTACACTTTTAGCTTATAATTAAAAATCCGCATTTTACCTTTGCTGTTTAATGAGCGGCAATTGGGCAACAAAACAGAAAACAAAAAAAACTCACATTAAACATGTTTAACATGATGAATATCTCACGTGATAAATGAAAATTTGCCTTCTGCTGATGATGTGTGATGTGATGGTCATTCGGTCGGTGACTTTCGCAGCGAGCCTACGAACTCATTTTCCAAAACGGCAGACCCTATAGTTACAAAATGTGTTATTTCATTGGCTTAAATGGTTAAGGCGCAGAGATGTTTGGACGACCGGAAGGACCAGGGTTTAAGTCCCTCCGCTGCCAGTCTGCCATTGTTGGGACCTTGAGCAAGACCCTTAACCCTTCCTGCTCCAGGGGCGCTGCATCATAGCTGACCCTGCGCTTTGACCCCAACTTTCTAAGCTGGGATATGCAAAGAAACAAATTTCACCATATATATAAGAGTATATTCATTTCAGTACCTTTATTTCTAACAATGGGCCCAAAATACTGTATATGAAAAGATGCAACCAAAACCTATATATTCAAAGACAGTTCCATTGGCGGTAGTTAGGGCTGATTCTGCAGGAAATGTCAAGAGGTTATTAAAGAAATTCAACACATTACTATCAAATCTAAATTTTACAAACAGACGCATCAGCTACATAAACAGTTTGCATGCAAACTAACAAAAAAAACTGCATCACAAGCATGTTATATAACATCACATTGTAATTCTTAGCAAGGGACAGAATGATATCTGCATCATAAGGTTTCCAAAGGGGGTGTGGCACCCGGAAAACGACCCAGAGCATCCACCAAACCCGACTGTATACAGAGAACTTTCCCTGTATAAACAGTGACTTCAAAAACTTTCAACAGAATATAAAAAAGATAATTAAGGGAACAAAATAAAGGTAAAATAACAGCGTAACTGCCTGAATGACTTACATCATATCCAGCCTTTAGGGCTGCTACATTGTGATCAGGGATTAAACTGAGATTCAGTTGGTCAGAAAGCCTTTTAAGCTAGCAATGGTAGCAGTCTATTCTTTTGAAATAAATCAGTGATTGTAGTAGATACGATCAAAATAAATATTATTTGCATTTCAATCCTTTTATGGTAAGTGGGCGGGTTTCCTTGTAGCAGGCGTGTTCAACTACCTGCACCATTCACTGCAGAAGTAACCGAACGTTTTTAGGAGTTTCCACTGAAATGCCGCCCTTTTGCACTGAAATGCTGCTCAGTTTATTGACAGATATACGTGCAGATCCTGCAGCTCCCTATAGATCCGGTTGGGTATCAATGATTTGCGCAAAACCTGGGAATGACAAGAGTGCCTAGCAACCCAGCAGGAGTGGGAGGCAGCGTGTCACAACTCACACCGGTACAGAGAGAGTGGGCAACACTGCAATGGACTGCTTTTGTCTGCTACTGAACATTGAAAACACCTGCAAGCCCAAACTCGGGCTGAAAGTCTAACAGAACAAGTAAATGACGCACATGTGATCGTCAGGATCGAACCTGCTGCCTTTTTAAGTGGGACTTTCACTCAATTCCCTCTGAATGCGTCTATTATTTACATTAAACCCAGGCATGACTAATGCTGTAGCTTTTCAGCAGCTCCACTACCATGGCTCTTTTACATAAATATTGTTTTATTTTCTTTCTTTCTTTCTTACATTCGTCTCCATCTCTAGCTTGTTTCTCCAGCAGCTTCGGCTCCAGTGTGCCTCCATCTCGACACTGCTCAGTTATTTCGCACAACTATCAGAAAGATACACAGCCCTTGCATAACAACCTGAAAATCTTACCTAATCTAATTATCTTATCACGTGAACTCAGATGATTGAACACGCATGTATTTTGGGTGTGTAAACATATGCACAGCGCATTCACACGTGCTCCGAATAAAGCTTTTTTAATTGCTTTAAAGGACTGGTCTATTTATATGTGTGCAACCCACGATGCTGATGTCATTTAAAGAAAAAGTTGCGCAGTAAGAACTGCATGCTTTTCGCCTGATTCGATCCCACTCGATTCTGGCAGGAGAAAAAGCAGCAAGACTTAGATCAAGTTTGAAACTTTGCTTTCTGCTCCTTTTTTTAGAGGAAAAAATGTCTATGATTAAAGAGGTTAATGATTTCAATATTGAGTCAATGGAAAGGGACCCAAAAACTAAACCTTTAGTTTAATAGGTTTTCTGTTAACCATGAAAGGTTTGCATTTTTTGTTTGTCCTTCTTAAGTAATGTTTATAAGACATGACATTGAAATTTCTTCCATATTTCCAGGTTACACGGTGGTAATTTTAAGCAATTACATCAAAATAAAATTAGATCTGATCTTAAATTCTGTGCAAAATAGTCAAAGCACGATGCAAACAGATTTACAGCCTTCTGTTTGGATATGATATGCCTTTAACCGAGGAGGGATAGATGATAAAAAGATTCTTATTTTAGCAGTACTTCTAAATAGTACTAATTAGTACATCTAAATTCAGTTTAATTTTCAATTTAGCTTAAATTGTGAATTCCTCTGGGTTACGAATAAGCAATTAACAGCAAACAACAGTCAACTTTTATTGTCTATAATTTTATCCATACATAATTCATGGCTATGCAAATTAATCCTACTGACATTTCGGACAAACATTCATCTATAAACACACCGTTTATTTTTTTAAACCAGCTTCGTATCATCAGAAAGAAATAAAAATCTTGATAAAAAACAGTATGCATGCCGCTGATTGGTTGAACTGTACAGGATTTCTGGAGGATGTCCGTGTTGCGTTAGTTAATAGTTTAAAGAACAAATTGACTTGAGATGTTGGTGAATAAATGGTTGCATACTGGTTGCATACCGGTCTGTCATTGTGGGGACATTTTCATACCCCTAAACATGATGAAGCACAACAAACATTGCATTCTTTATCAGTCAATCAAGTCCTTATGGACGGGCATTAGACATTTACTGTCTGCTCTCAGTCTGATCACGAGACTAGATAAAAAGTTACTGCCAAATGGAACAAATGTAAATGTAAGTGTGTGAATGTATATATATATATTTTTTAATATATATTTGACCTGTTTATTGTAAAATAAATTCATTGTATAAATCCAGTAATTATATATAAAATAAAATTCTGTTTTCAAGTTAACCTGTAATCTGTATAAATATGCGTTCTGGTCTATGTAAGCAAGCATTACACTGCGCTCGTTAGTTTTATTCGTTATAGCCAGGTGTCTTCGTTTTTCTTTTCTTATCAGTGGTTCGTACTTCGAATGTGTGCACCTGTACAGGGTCCAGGCCTTGATTATTTCTGTCTTGTGTTCACCTCTGTGATTGTGTTGTTGTCTTGCTCTAGATTCTTAACTCCTGCACCTGTAATTTATTTTAATCTTTATTTGAGACGTGTCCTTATGCGTGTTGTGTCAAATTATGACTATAACCCTTGGATCACACATAGTAGCCCAACTTAATTAGCGGTACTTGTATTCGCCAATAAGCGGGAACAGAATATCTGCTACAACAGGTGTGTAACTGCTTCACATCTGAAACTCTTTGCTGGATCACAGTTTAGCAGTTAAGGATGCAGATCTAGGTCATACATCTATACATCAACCGACAGTTTTACCCATAGCACCATACATGCACTAATATCCTGTCAACAAGAAGTGTTCCCAAATATCAATTAATCATGTAAATCAGGGATGGGCAATCTCGGTCCTGGAGGGCCGGGGTCCTGCAGAGTTTAGCTCCAACCCTAATCAAACACACCTGAACCAACTAATCTAGATCTTGCTAGGTAGACTTGAAACTTAAAGGTAGGTGTGTTGAGGCAAGTTGGAGATAAACTCTGCAGGACACCGACCCTCCAGGACCAAGATTGCCCACCCTGTTGTAAATGCCGCTGTTTCAGAAAGGCTTAAACTTTAAACAAGGCTCCTCATTGCCTTAGAAAAAAGGTGGACACTGAAAAGCAATACAATGTTGCCTGAACCCAACCTGAGAATTCTGTCTGTTGTTGTCCTCAGGTTTGCATAATAATTAAAAAAAAAGTGAAAGAAGCTTTTCGGTGTAAGCTGTTAAGCCAAATGCATGCTTGAGTGTCCACTCGGAATAATCGAAAAGCAACAATTTCCTGCTGGCATAATATAAGGTGACCCCTGACTGCCTTAGCAACACCAATCCATAAATGCTGTCCTCAAATTCATTTCCCATCTCACAGCTGAGAGCGAAGAGCACATACAGATGGGGATTAGAGATGTTTGCTTGTGGAGGACAGAGTGAATATGTTATGTGTACACTGTATGTGCCAGGTCTGCTGTAGGATTATTACTCATTAATAAAATATCTGCATCATCCTGCAAACTAGAACTTGCCCTCTTTAGATTTGGTCCTAATAAAAAGAGCGTGTTGGGTAGATCAAGCCGTGTAGTTTTATCCCTCGTGTATGTGTGTGTGTCGAGAGTGAGAGACGTGCTGTTCCCTAAGCAAATCAAGCATGAAGCCTCCACCACGAACCACCCCCACCCCCTAACGGCCCTGCTCGGACACCGGGCCTACGTCACTGCGGTCAAAGACAAGATGCTGATTGACTGCTTTCGACAAGGGAATACTGGCAAAAAATAACTACAGAACAAGTCCTGTCAGGCACACACACACACACACACACAAGCCCAACATACACAACCTGAACACACACTAAGCTGTAGGCAAAGGACTAGGGTGTGCTGCCTTTAAAGACGTTATGTCTGCCACTGAGAGATTGAACTCTAACAAGTTTATTTTTTTTCCAGACCTTGAGAAATTGAGCTGCTTGAAAGAAAAAAAAGTTTTATTTGCAGAACATGAAAAAGAATTTTGTAGCAATATTTATTTGGAAGCTATACGATACACTGTGCATGTGCCATGTGACTTGGACCATTTGGCATTCATCACTTAAAAACATTACATGGCCCTTCAGTACAAACACACACACACACACAATATACTGTTCCTGTTACACCAAAAGTGGCTCAGGACAGAAGGTACTGCTGTCATCTCTGACGTGGTTGTTTTACTTGACGTGTGCCTGTGTGTGTGTGTGTGTGTGTGTGTGTGTGTGTGTGTGTGTGTGTGTGTGTGTGTGTGTGTGTGTGTGTGTGTGTGTGTGTGTGTGTGTGTGTGCAGTTACTGTTTTTGATACTAGTTAAAATATAGTGAAGTAATTTGACATTAAAGGGAAAGGAAAGGAAAGGGGAAAGGAAAGGAAAGGAAAGGAAAGGAAAAGAAAAAAAGGAAAGGGAAGAAAAGCCATAAAGAGAAGAGAAGAGACTAAAAGAGAAGAGAAGAGAAGAGAAGAGAAGAGAAGAGAACGAGAGAGAGAAGGAAGAGAAAGAGAGAGAGAGAGGAGAGGAGAGGAGAGGAGAGGAGAGGAGAGGAGAGGAGAGGAGAGGAGAGGAAGGGAGGAGAGGGGAGGGGAGGGGAAATAAAAATAACCAAAGAAAAAAAGAAAAGAAAAGAAATAAAAGAAAGGAAAAGAAAAGAAAAGAAAAGAAAAAAAGAAAAGAAAAGAAAATGAAGGCAAAAGTAACCAAAGAAAAAGGCAAGTAAAAAGAAAGAAAGAAAGAAAGAAAGAAAGGGAAAGGAAGGGAAAGGAAAATAAAGGCAAAGAAAAATGAAGGCAAAGGAAAATTAAATGAACGGAGTATGAAAGGAAAGGAGGAGGGGAAACAGAAGAGAAGAGAAGAGAAGAGGAGAGGAGAGGAGAGGAGAGGAGAGGAAAGGAAAGAGGAGAGGAGAGGAAAGGGAGAGGAGAGGAGAGGAGAGGAAAGGAAAGAGAAGATGGGAACTCTGCTGTGTGGGCTGTGTAACACAGGCCTGCTTACATTTGCTAGTTGCTACTTTTTTTCAGCTCCTCTCTCGTCCTTGCATGAGTGGGAGTCTGAGGTCTGATTGTCACGATATACATAGCTGCTGATGGAACACCTTATCATAATATTCTCTTATCTATCCCACTCCATCTTGCTTCTTTCACGTGTCTCTGTAGCTACAGCAGTTCCTATGAGACAGGTTTCCCCAGCATCCACGTAATAGAAGTCTTTCTACCCACGCTGCAGAATCAGGAACATCTCATTTCCATCCACCCTCACGTACTCCCTCACTTGCACAAGGATTAACGCCTTCTCTTTCTTGTCTCCTCTTTATTAGCCACTATTTCTCTCTTGCCAACTCTGCCTATTCTCTCTTTCTCTGCATCTCTCTCTCTCATCATGCTCTCCCCCGAGCTGAAAGCAGGGAGAACCTGCGTGGGTGGTAGCGTCTCTCCCTGTCACTGAAGCCTTAGGCCCGCGTTGACAAATGAGGCATCGGGCTTCTCTGCTGAGCGTGGGTGTGAGTGGGGTTTCTGATTCTCTGCAAACACAGCAGCCCTGGCTGCTAGTTAAGTGATACACACAGAAGATGGAAGAAGATTTTGGGTGGTTGTGAAGAAAGGGAAAAGACTTATGGTCTGTCTATCTTCGATAAAGAAGATAAATGTTAAGCCAATGATGAATACACAAGCAGCTTAACTTTTAATCAAGACCTTGGCAGCGTCAAACCAGCAAAATCATCTGAAGTAAGCCCTGTTGCAGCACAGTGATCAATTAGCATATAATATATAAAAACACAGGACTCATTATATAATTTACGAAATGTAATCAATACAAACGATTATTAATTAGGGCCGTTTTAATCTAGTTACCAGTTGTCATCGGAAATTTGTCAAAAATATGCCATTTATATCGGTATTCTGTTTTTATTAAACAATAAGAGAAGATATCAAGTAAAGAAAAAACTCACGGGTATTCTTCTGCTAGCTTCTGCGCTAAACCAAACGCCACAGGATCTCGATCCACAGCCACCAGGGTGACACCTGGCACAGATCTCAGGATAGCCTTGCTGTGACCGCCACCACCGAAGGTCAGATCCAAGACAACCTGTTTCCAAGAAATAAAAAGATCATGTATGTCGATCATCGAAAAAGTCACTCTGAAAATAAAACATACTTATAATGCATATGTGAGTTTAGTTTCTGCTGTAAATTCATATTATGTCATTGCAAGTGTGTCTTCCCCAAACTGTTGCCACAGCGTTGGAAGCACACAGTTGTTTAGAATGTCTATATATGTTGTAGCATTACGTTAGATGAGACTTAAACACTTCTCCAGCATGAAAATGCCCCCCTTCAGGATATGCGTCAAACGCTATAGGAACAACTCCTGCATGATATCATCAACCAGAAAGTACAAAGGCAAGCACCCAGCTATGATAAGTCAGTCTTCTTCACTTCAGCAGATACACACGAGCAATGTGTGGCTTATATCAGCGTGGAGCATGGTAGGTCTGCTCTCGAGGGAGCCGACTGCCCGCAGTGCGAGCTGCTGCCGCTGCGCATGCTCCGCTCCAGGTTGGCTCTGTTTAATGAGAGCGGCTTGCTGCATAGTCCCTGCAATTAAGCAGAGGGGTCTGAAACAGACATACTCCTCTCTCAGCTGCCTCTGCATGTGGCCACCTCAGAGCCATTTATCCCCCACCCCTTGAGGGAGCGGGACCACCTCTCGCTTGCACTGCCATAGAAGCCTCAGAGGAGCCACAGCTTCTAGCAGCGGGTCTTACAACTGAGGTCGGGGAAACCATTATGAATTGCGCCTGGAGTTACTGCAGAAGTGGTTCGCTTCCACCCTGAAGGTCTATATGGTGGCTATAGTGAGTCCTCTGCTTACCTGCTACCTTGTTGGATTGAGGAGGCTCAGACATAGACGGCAACTGAGGTGGTGATGTCCTCCCTCCACGGCCTGGGTACCCGCCCAAGTTGGATCGGATCTGGGCTCATTAGAAAAGTTCAAACCAGTTGTTTGTCTGTTTTGGAGCAGCTAGAAAGATGGTTCCAAAGAGACAATGAGCAGGTGTGTGGTCAAGACCATAACTCTCACCTATAAGGCTGCCGGTCTTTTGGCAAGTGTTTTAGGGAAGGGAGGGGGGTGTCTGAGCGCCCTTAACAAGAAGAGTGGCTGCCTTTAAAGCATGGGCCTTAAAGACTCCCCTAGCTGAAATATGTGAAGAGATGGTCCTCCCAGTACGCATTTGTCCACTTCTATTACCTGGATCTGGCAATACCACCAAAAAGAAAAGAAAAAGTAGAGCAGGTTCGGTGGCCATGACAACATGCCGGCCGGCAACCTACACAAGGCTGCGGGTGCGTTTTCTACAGCGTGCACCTCAGGGAGGCATGGTGATTTCCAGTACCTAAACCATTCTAAAATATGGGCACTGTGCACCTGCAACAATTGTGACCCCAATCCCATATGGGGCACTATAGTATCTGATACCCCTAATTTAAGAAAGATTTACCTATGGATTAGATGGTCAGTGTTGGCTATATATACTGTAGAATAATATGATGCCAATATGCTTCCAAATTGATTTCCCATTTGGTAACAGAAGCTTTGAGGTAAATTTGCGATAGAATTTTAGTTTCATCTGATTCTAACAGCTTCGATATCAGGGTTGGTGCATCCTTAACATAATAAGCCATGTATAAAGTTTAACAACAAATTGCTTTAAACTGCAAGCCAATAATAATGCATTCCTCCTGCTTGTCTTATTTAAAAAAGCAGCATTCCAACATGCTATGTTACCTAATAACTAACCATATTTTAAGCCCTGACAATAAATTACTGCTTGTCCTGGTATTGTCCTGATTTTGTTTGCAACCAATTCTTAATATGAATTAAAATGTGAACATTGAGAGGTATTAAAGTCATGTCATTAGTGAAGAAGCAAACTGAGTGTTTAGTGCCTATAATAGCTATTGGCTTGTATTGATTAGTGTGTCGATTTTGAATTTGATTTATTTAATGCCATTCTGGTAAAGGGTAAATATTCCATGTTTCCTAATTTACTTTTGAGCAAGCGCTCCATGCCAAACAAAGACAAACTATTACTGTTCAATTGAAATAGTCTATTAAAAATAGCTCACTGCAGTGCTTACAATAAGTGTAGCGTTTAGTTATTTGTTATAATATTTGAAAGGCAGGGTATTTTTCCATAGTTATTTGTTACTCTGATTTCACAACTAATCTGAAATATAGCAATGACAACCAGCTTGGTGCTGAAGACACCAGTGTGAAAAGCACACTCTAAAAGGTTCTAAACTGCATTTGTGCATTTACCCATTTTATCGCTTTTTCTCCCTCAGACTCAAACACTCCAGACACCCTGTCATCCTTTCTCCTCCGAAAAAGTCAATGTATGAGTCATGGTCTCTCCTGCTGAAAAAGCTTCGGTGGGTTTTAAGAGATACTCTTGTATGTGTTCGCACTACCTGGGAGCCCCATACCGCACAGACACGCCGAGCAAATATAAGGACACTGAAACCTTAAATCCTTTCAGAGGAACAAATATTTACAATAGGCTTGGTTGCCTTTCAGACTACCGATGTCTTTTTTCGGGTAAAACTGGTCTGAAAGCTGATTATAGGGTTGCTTATCATTTTATGATTGGTGAAGTGTCCGAAACTGAGCCTAAGCCTTTAACTAAGCAGTGTGAAAAAAAATCCCATCCAAGTATTCTGCTATTATGTTTTGCAGAACGTAGCAACGATGACTCCAGAGTTCAAATCATAATTGTCTTAAGTGATCCAAATACGTACGGATGCCACTTAGTGCAAGTGTACGTGGGTCAAACGTGTCTTGGAGACATGCTGTAATTAGATTAACCAAACCCGTTTTAGGGGTGATTGTGCATTGGTCACAAAACATCTAAAGCATGAACACTAATGTGTCCTGATCGCCAGGAATCAGGGTACAGTGGCCACAAGCCTTTCTGACAATAAGTCATCCGCATCAAATATAAATAAAACTAAATAGTATCTTAATGAAAAATACGTTATCATTCATTCATTCATTCATTTTCTATACCCGCTTATTCCCTAATTCGGGGTCACAGAGATCTGCTGGAGCCCATTCCAGCCGCCTCTGCAAGGGCGAAGGGCAGGAGGGGTACACCCTGGACAGGTCGCCAGTCCATCGCAGGGCCACACATACACACACTCACTCACTCCTATGGGCAATTTAGAATCACCAATCAACCTAACATACATGTTTTTTGACTGCGGGAGGAAACCGGAGAACCCGGAGTAAACCCATGCAAGCACAGGGAGAACATACATGTTATCATGTACAACTTATTTAAAATGAAAAGAATAAACCCAATAGATAGTAGTCAATTACTGCCATATATATAATTAGTTAATGAGTATTGGATTAAGTGCTGGAAGATGGAGGAGGTTGAAAAAAACAAATAAGTGCAACTGCATTTACATTTTTTTTCCTAGGGATGGTCTGTGTTATGAGTTAGACATGCAGTATTGAAAAACAGAAAAGGTTAGACTAAATGTCAGCGTTAGCCTTTATTGTCGATGTGAATGTCTTCAGAGGATCCATGCAGGATTCTTTTCACAATTGCAAAAACTTTATATTTTCTCTATGTCCATGAACATCTAGACCATAAAGGGCATAATTAATATACAAATAATGACTGGCATATGTATGTATATGTATATATGTATATCTAGAAATAACTGGATATAGATATAGGACCCAGGACTAGTCTAAATGGTGTAAATCCATCTATCCAACTGGTAAAAATCATATCAGATCAGACCATCCATATCCATCTTTTATTAATTTATGATTTATAAAAAGTCACAAAATAATCGGGGACAATATTGATATAATATAATTATAGATGGAAGGATTATAGATGAATAGATAAATAGACGAAGAAACAGAAGACAGATAAGAGCATGGATAGATATATATCCACAGAGACAGATGAACAGATAAATAGGAGCATGGACAGGTGGAGAATGGATGGATGGATGGATGGATGGATGGACGGATGACTGGGAGCATGGACAGGTGGATGGACAGACAGGTAGATGAGAGCATGGATAGATGGATAGATGAATGACTAGATAGATAGATAGATAGATAGATAGATAGATAGATAGATAGATAGATAGATAGATAGATAGATAGATGGATGGATGGATGGATGGATGGATGGATGGATGGATGGGCGGATGGGCGGATAGATGGATGGATTGAAGCATAAACAGGTGAAAGGACATACAGATATATAGAGGATAAATGGATAGATGAATGAATAGACAGACAGATGGACAGATAAATAGGAGCATGGACAGGGGATGGGCAAAAGGACAAACAGACAGACAGATATAAAAGGAGCAATTATCCGTCTGTCTGTTTGCAAGTGACTTGTGTTTAAAAAACGTCTTCAAACTAGGAAAAAGGCCATGAAAGGTTTTAATCATCTTCTCAACGGTGAGATTGAACTTATTTTCCCCATCTCGTATCAAACACCTGTTATGACAGCCATCTCCCACTCTTTATTTCCTCAGCTGTTTAATCCATTAGTACGTTCTAATATCTGCTGACTGTGCTTTCAGCAGTTAGTCTATTCAGCAGGGCTGCTGTTCAGAGAAAATAATCAAGAAGCACAAAGCTACCTTTCCACTTGCTTGCAATCATATAGTGATTAACTAGTGAGGCGGGTAAAATCTTGCCCCGCAGCCAGACATGGGCCCACTCCAAAGACAACGACATTAGACTCATCTAATACATGTCCTTACATTGTTGTGTGTACAAACTGTACTGCGGTGACATTGCAAAGGATGTCATAAGGCGAAACTTTTCATTTAATTGCAGTCAAAAATTTACCGTGTGTATACGTGACCTGCTCACACTTTCATTTGCTGGTTTTAAATAAACAATCTGAATTTTTCAATTCTTGGCAGTGGAAAACCAGAGGATACGGTGCTCAGAAGCTGTGTGATAGATGTTAGTCATTTTGTTTCCTTGAACCCTGCTCCAGTCCTTTCCCATCTCTTGAATAAACCATCTTTGGTGCCAACTGATTCAATAAACATACGTGATGTTCGTTATAATTTCCTATGTAAAGTCAGACTGCCCGGATTTCACAGTGTCCATAGCAACCATAAAACTGTCACCTGCCTAGCTTTGCCCTCTTTATGAGTTAGAACGCATACGAGAAGTATATTCAAACTTTTTGCTATATCTTATATATCTCCAACATTCTTTTTTGCTGTATAATGGAATTAAATGTCGTTCAAGTTGTTTTTCAGACATGGTCATCTGGCTAAACATGTACTGGGAGAAAAAGCATAAGCGATAATAAGCGGGAATAAGCAATAAGCGGGAAGCAATTTCTGTTCTACGCTGATAATACTATACTGTATATAATACTATGATAAAATTATAAACACTGTTTCTAAGCTAACAACAAATATACTTTATCATTTTAATATTTATAATAACACATTTTGGTATATTTTAGAAAAATGTAAAGGTAAAAAAACAATGGGCAAAATAATATAATATAACAAAGGATAAATGGATGGACAAACAAACAGAAATACAGATAGATAAGAGCATTGATGGATGGATGGATGGATGGATGGATGGATGGATGGATGGATGGATGGAAAGAGAGACTGACAGACAGACAGACAGACAGATAGGTAAGAGTATGCATGGATGGACTGATGGATAGAAAGACGCAAAGCCTGGAGCGATGAATGAATGGATGGATGGATGGATGGATGGATGGATGGATGGATGGATGGATGGATTGGAAGGGGGACAGACAGACAGACAGACAGACAGATGGATAGGTAAGAGTATGCATGGATGGACCGATGGATAAATAGAAGCATGGACAGATAGATGGATAGACATAATGTAAGGATGGACAAGCAACTGGACAGACAGATGGGCAAATGGCCCGATGGATGGATAATTGTATAGATGGATGGGACAGACGAACGGACAGACAAACAGACCGAAAGAAACATGGACAAATGAATGGATGGACAGACAGACAGATGGCATAGGTGAATGGATAGATGGACAAAAAGCCAAATGTGAGCATGCACAGATGAATAAATAGATGAATGGATGAATGAAAGATAAGATGATTGGCACATCAACAAAGGCCAGCTATTGGTTTTAGAAACTTTTTTAACAGTCTTTCTCCCCCTGCTTTTCAATAATACAGTTTAAGCCTGTGCCGTCTGTGCTTGAATGCCACAATCTTATTGTCAAATTGATGACTCACTTAAGGGCTGTTGATTTAAGTGTCATTACACATAAGAAATACATCAAAATAAACGTCTTTGCGCTATGAAACACAGGAGATGACGCACATTCCGGTTCGCGGATGTAATTTTTTTTTATTTAGAGAATAATAAATATGACTTTGGCCTTATCCTGTAACACATTGCTACAGTTAAGTTTTTTCTTTTAGCACCTAGCTGTTTAGAAGCATTGGGATCAATAGTGACGTTGGTGGAGAGGTGCGTGTTGCGTGTGTGTGCGGTGTTTGTGCATGTGTGTGTGCAAGCTGGTTGAGGAGGTGATCGATGGCAGGTTGAGTCTTCCTCTCGTGTCTGAGACTCAGGCAGCAGATGGGGAGGGAGAGTGGGCCAGCATGATGACTCACAACCAGCGCCATCAGCACGCCTGACACTTCATTCAATACCACAGAAGAATATGAATATATGAAGGGGAAAAAAAACAAACAAACTAGAAATTGTTGATGCAAACCGTAAAATTGGTAAAGTTGTGTTCTAATATGCTTAGCAGACACTTTTAATAAAATCGACTAACTTTTAAGCTGAGACGATCATCGTTATGGGTCTGGCTCAGGAATCCGTCGGAGTCAGCTTTAGGGTCTAAACTCCTATTCTTTGAATCAAAATTCCAGAGTATTAATCATTGAACCACTGTAGCCTGGCGAACCTCCCTAGACAAATCTATCAGATCTATATCTGATTCGGCCTAAGACCGCTTTCAGCTGGCTGAAGCTAGGATCTGTGATGTCTGGTTCCTGTAGTAGATTTAATCATATCAAAAAAGGTGTTTATAAGCAGGTTTGAGAATTAATGGAATTTTTGGGTTGTTCCTGTAGTTGCTCAGAATTATTTCAATAACCCACCAGCTGCAACTCGTCGTGTGCTTTGTGAAGAAGTGCAAAGCAAGGTGAAGAAGGGCTGGGAACCTGAGAGACAGCATAAACTCTACCCATAGCTCTCTAGCCCAGTTCAATTACAGCTCGAGGTCTAAAATGTCACTGGGCCACATTTGAAGATCTGCTTACACTTGCATCACCTGGGCAAACCATACCTGAGCTTCTCAGCATGACTAGGCACTCTTCCATGTACCAATGTTTCAATGGAGTAACCCAGAGGCTGGGAAAAAAAACCTTATTCTGAACAATACAGCAAATAGGATGCAGCACTATCTTTTTAGACCAGTGAGTCTAAAAAAAAGATGTATTAATATTAGACAGAAATGCCATTCTGCAGTGCTGTATCATAAAACCCCCCAACACAGCTGAAAGAGATCTAAAAAAAGGTACCTTTTGTAAAACCCATTGCGCCACAAAAAAAACATCACAGCATCAAACCGAGCAACCTGTGCCTGCCTCGTGTCTAATGAACAGATCTAAAATAGCAAGTCAGTTTCATGACTCCATAGCACTAATGTTGAAAACCTATGCTGCCTCTTTAAGAAACGTTCTTTCTCCACTGGCAGAGATGGACGTAAAAACTCCCTGAAGGATTTGGCTATAATGGGCTTGGCATTTGCAATGGTGATTTACACTGAAGTCGAAGTGAGTCATCTGCATTGATATTTCATTCAGAGCAGCATTGGGAGCTGGGTCCTTTAGGACTGATGTGGTGCAAGGAAAGGCAGGGAAAAGGTGAGAAAGAGGCAAAAGGAGGAAATTTTCACTGTGCCCCTATGTATTACAGAAAACAGAAAACCGAAAGATGCCAGCAGTCTTAGGGTGGAAGAGGCCAATAAGAAATACACTATATACCAGGTTCAATTGAACGAGGGGCATTCTGTTGTAATACAAGCCCGTGGTGGGGATGAGGAACTGTGGTCTCTTAGGGTTGTAGTTACTGCCTTCACCAGCAGAGGGAACAGAAGAATCAGGAGTGACTCTCGACCACTGGCCGAAGACATGTACCAACTTGACCTCCTTGGAAAAACTTAAACAAAACAAAGCCATGAAAAAATCCAGAGACTTTTGATTCTTGGCAATTCCAAGACCTACAGCCAGCCAGTGTGCGGGGGGGGGGGGCATAGTTTAATCCGTCCATCTCTCATTTGCACAATGCGATAAGCAAACGAGGTAGGCAACATGAGAGACAGCGGTCCTACCTGTGGCTCACCTGTCCAGTTCAGTTACAGTGTGGGGGACTAAAATATCTCCTTACACTAACTAACGCACTATTAAGAAAAGAGATTGCCTGGAACAAGATCGCTTTTCCTCCTTATTCTGTTGCCATGGCACAAAGTGGTCAGAAGTAGAAAGCATGCCTCATTCTTTTTTTTTCCACCCTCATTAGGAGTTCAGTATCATGGTGTAATTGTGTGTGTGTGTGTAGCTGAATTAATAGCATGCATTGTTTGTCAGGAACCCTGTTTTGCAAACCGGTGGTAAAAGAACGCTTGTTTATTTTCAGAAGGTTATGGTCACAGTATCACAATTGCGAAATTGACAGACATTAACTTATCATTTACAGATCAGCTTTACGGGATGGAAGCTTCACAGCATGATGCAACTTGATGTTCTGCTTTGATACATGGATCATGCCAATGATAACGATAAAAGCATTTAAAGTCAAACTACTTTTTTGGAAGATTTTTTTAAAGCAGCTGCAAAAAAAGGACTACCTGCTGACAGGTTTGATCATTTATTGATAAAAAGCACAGAAGTGTATTTATCACTATTGTGAGCAAAACCATACCTTCCATCCAAGCATCCTTTCAAGCAGGGAAAGTTAGAGGCCTGGCTTATGGAGCCAATAGTGTTAGACTTTGGGTGCGGCGGTTAAGTTCTTTATAAAGAGCTGTAGATGCATATCATTTTAAGATAGTGAATATGTTCGGTTATTAAATTTGTGTTTTGTGTAATTGTGGTTTGTTGTAAACAGCTGTCCTTAATAAGGCTAATGAATGTAATAACTAAGCAAACAAAAACGATACCGCATCCCATCATCGACAAATAATGAATGATATGGTGCTTTGCTACAGCACCGTCTGTTACCAGCCGGGTACAGACGAAGTTCTAAACCAGAGCAATGCTCTAACAAATGTTTTAAGTAATTAATCCTACAGGGAAATAAAAAAAATAATATTTGATCCCCTGCTGATTTTGTACATTAGCCCACTGGCAAAGAAATTATCAGAAATTATTATAGTGTTAATGGTAGGTTGATTCTAACAGCAGAATAACAACAAAAAACATCCAGAAAATGCATTTCAAAGTTATAAATTAATTTCCATTTTAATGAATGAAAATAAACATTTGATCCCATATCAAACAGCAAGATTTCTGACTCACAGGTGTTTTTTTTACAGGTAACAAACTGAGAATAATATCATCTAGTTTTCTATATAACGCTTGTCCACAGAAGCAAGCAATCAGATTCCATACTTTTCACCATGGTCAGGACCAAAAAGCTGTCCAAGGATGTCAGTTTAATGCAATATAAGTACAAGTCCCAGCAAAATCCAAGACGGCCTACAAAAAAGACCTTGGCATTTGAAGTATTTGATTGATGGAAGTTAACCAGGGGAAGGTACACAATTCCAACAATGATCAATTAAACAAAAGCCTGACCACCCCCACCCCTCCCAAAGAAATCTCGAATGCAAAGGAACTGGACTGCTGCCAACTGTACACATAGTGTCAAGAAGAGAAAGAGTGAAGGCTAGACAGCCAACAAGGTGTTTTGCCTGCTAAAATACAAGAAAAGCTTTCATGTAATTGTGCAATTGTGTTGTAATAGTGCTCATGACTGGAAGCACTGATGTAGGCTGCCAGACAGCATGTGCTCTCTTGCCCTTGACAGTTTGTTTGAATTGGATCTGAGAAGATCTACAGACGATGGATGGCTGGGAACTCTGGTGAGGTTAATATTCGCTCTTAAAAGACTGAACCGTGGCACCATTACTATAAGCGTAGCAGATTTGTTTGGAAATCCTCAAATAAAAACGTTAAGGCTTTACCATCATGTCTTTCGTGGGACAGCAGGGTAGAAACAAATTGCAACACATTCCTAAGCTATGGACGTCTGTGAGACACTATATATAGAGAGAGAGAGAGAGAGAGAGAGAGAGAGAGAGAGCTAAAACCCTGACAGGGAACAATAAGGCTGTGGAGAAAGTGGTTTGGGTGATCCAGACAAAACAACACCTTCTTGTGCTGAAAACTAGCAGCAGAGATGTTTGCGCTTGAGGAACATCTAAAAAAAATAACAACTTAAAAGTGACTTGTGACTTTACTCGTGGCATGCAAATGAATGTGAATATGCATATAAGTGTGTGTGTGCGTGTGTGTGTGTGTGTGTGTGTTTGGAAGTAAAAAAGAATCATTTGACTCTAAAAGTTAACAAGGCAATAAAAAATCGTTAGCAGCACCTGTGGAGGAGATCACTTCCAGGTGTGAGCCTGAGCTTCTGAAGAATGAATATGTGCTCTCTGTCTGTCTGTCTATCTGTCTGAGGCTCTACACACATAGTCCTATAACCTTTTATTGTCCATCCAGTCTAGTGTCAAATTACCTCACACGTCGAGGAGTCGCTGTTACACCCGGCCAGATGTCTCGACAGGTACTATGAAGAGTACACACTGTACAAGAGCACTATTTATTTTGTCCACAATTAATAGGATTTTTAATCCATTTCTAAGATATTAAGGAGGACAAAAAAAAACAGAATAGAAGAGACGATTTCAGAGACAAGCGCACACAATTTGCTGCAAGGCAAAAATAAGGTGGGGAAACTAATCCAAACAAAAAAAAATAAAATAACTGAAAATATAAAGAGGTAAGGTAAATTAATAAAATGGCATTACGGAAAAATAACACTGCAGTTATACTAGATTAATTAAATAATAACAACAACAAAAAACAACAACGGATTTATATTTTATTTTTTCATTCGCAGCATTTGGCAGACGCCCTTATTCAGAGAGACTTACAACTGAGCAATTAGGGGTTAAGGGTCTTGCGCAGGGGCCCAACAGTGGTAGCTTGGTGGAGTTGGTACCATCTTCAGGCTGGTAGTCCAACACCTTAACCATGAGCCACCACTTTAAAGGCAGGATAAGACACACAGATTAAGATCTACTCCACTAAATTAACACAGAGGGAAAGACATTTTTAAGATACTAATAAATATTAAAAACATATAAAAAAAAATCATATAAAATTTTTTTTAACTCTAACACACTATACAGAGACATCTGTGAACACAGCGAAATGTCTAGTTGCTATAAATAACCAGTCTTTGGTCCTTGGTTGTCGTAATAGCAAACCTTTCCATTGTCCATGTATACACATTATATAAAAACCTCAAACTGAATCTGTAATTATTTTTCATTCAAACGGAGCCAAGTGAAGACCATGAATGTGTGTGTTGTTTGCTTTCGACTGTATTCATCTTTTCCTGGCAGCTTCAGGGCCATAAATGAGTGATGTGGTACACAGAAGCTGGTCTGATTCCACTTGGCACAACCCAAATGATTAGCAGCGTTGAGAAATAAAGAAACAGTGGTGGGGGTTTTTTTCTTCTTACTCCAGGGAACTCTTTAACACTGTACACTTGGCTTTGGCAGGCCACGTCTGATTTAAACGTGTAGGGGAAGGAATATTCTAGCGCCTCTCAGGAAAACGAAAGTGACCTACAGCAACGTAGAAGGATTTCGCTTGCTGGAAAATCTCAACTTTAACCAGGAGCAGCCTACAAGATTCATCTCAGCAAGTTACAAAGTTTGTAGTAAAAACCACAATTTTTTTTGTTTTGTTTGTTTTTTGAATGACATCAGCCAAAGCAGATTCCAGACGGCCAGCGCTAGGACCTGAATGGCCAGTGAGCTAAGACAGACATAACTTTAAAACGAAAAGAAAATAAATTGGCACTATTGACCGTCTTGTTTTTACAGGTGGTTAACTGCCTCATCAGGGCAGTAAATTCTTTTTTAAGAGCCTGTGATCACTCATATGCTGATAAACTGGAGTCTGCTGCCTACTGTTGGGACCAGGGGGAAGGAGGACGAGTTGAAGTATAGCCCTGTCCTTAAAGACTAAGGGGAAATAAAAAAGGAACAAGGAGGGGGGGTAGGAAGGTAGGGAAAGCCTCAGGAAGGGATTTATGGTTGGGTTAGCTCCCCTGTGCATGTCACCAGGTGTTAGCAATGACATCTGCGACGTGTATCCACCTCCGTCCATAGTCCAGGCCTGTCAGAGACAACTGGCTCAGATGCTGCACCTACACATGCTCTCTATGGACAAGAGACAGCCTAATCAGGATTTAGAAAGTGTGTGTGTGTGTGTGTGTGTGTGTGTGGTACCAAGATATAATTTGGAATTTAAGTGTGAAAGCATATTTGAGGAATAGAAACCTGATTTGTAAAGTGTGTGCGTGCGAAAGCTAGAACGGCTGCATGCGAGCATTTGTGTACGTCTTCCAGTCGACACTGATTACCATAATGCGCTCTTGTATTTTTGCTCCAGGCGCAAAATTCTCTGCAATACGCAGGTTTTTACACGTGCGCCGCCGAGACGACCTGGAACCCACTAAAGCTTAGTATAATTATGGAGCCGTGCTGCAAAAAAAAGGGTTCGGATTGATCCTTGACACAAAATAGAGCACACAATACAAGTCTGTGTTTGCTAAAGCGGCAAACTTTTGCCTTCTAGGCTGCGCCGTTAGAAAGGTTATGTATTATGTTGGGAAATATAAGCAAACAAATTCGTTTTGTTGGTTATTAAGGGGGTTGCGGGAAAGCGGGAAAGTGGATGGCACTTGGTTGCATTCTTTGAACGTTTTCGGCTTTGGGGATTTTGTTCCAGGTTACCACGGCATTGATAAAACAGCGTTCGGAAAGTCGAATATCGGTTGTGTCGCCCGGGATTCAAACCCACAGTCTTCTGATCTATGGAATCGTTAATATTTAGGATGCAATGCAGTAAAAGGAAAAAGATCTAAAAATACCTGCAGACAATAACCATTATAACACAGACAGGCATAAAAATTGAAGCGATGATCTCTGAGCACGCACACACGCACACACACACACACACACACACACAAAACCCTACCTGAGGCCATCAGAGTGACACTAAGGTGATGTTGAATAGTTTTAGAGCAGCTGTGCAGTTGTGATCCTGTCTGGCAGCAATGAATGAGGGCTGATAATGAGATGTTTTGATATATAGGTGAAAGTGAAAGAAATTGTCTGTATGACTCATATCCCCATCCAATGAATTATAACTCTGCAGCTCTAACATCCCCCCCCAATGCCCCCCACCACCACCACCACCACCGACCCCCTCTCCGGGAAACTCTCAGCAGAAACTCTCAGAGAAATTCTTCTAAGCGCTCATAATGAGGGTGGCACGCCAGAAGTTTCCCTTTGTCATCATCTTAATCGAAAATAAGGCAAGAACATGAAGAAGTGCCGGTATAGAGAATACCCTGCATCAAAATGTTATTCCCTGCAGCGACAACTTATTGCTGCGTGTAAGCATGTAGTTGTGCGTTTTTGCTAGGAAACGTGTGCGGCTACTGTGAATTGCAAATGAAGTACAGCTTTGGAAGGAAGCTAAGGAAAAAGCCATGTTTAGGAAGACAATAGACTGAGCCATGTTTACAGTGTGTATCCAAATGTCTGACATTATAGAATAACAAAAAAAGAAATATAGATTTTAGGATTGTTTTAGAGATTTTTATACATTGCACATTTTAATTGTTTTTATTTATTTTTTTTGCATTTTATGTGTAATTATTAAAATAGCTCTTTATTTAACATTAGGGATGAACCAATCTGAAACTATATAAAGTTACACCCATATTCAAGGCTTATTGGTTGGATTGTACAGGATATCCGGGAGACGTACCAGACGCACAGACAGTGTTGACTTAATTTGCATGACTTTCTCGAATCAATGATCAACTGCACGCCGGTCTGCTTTGTGTTAGAGGCATCGACTGTCTATTTTCACACCCCTAAACGATAAAGAAATAGTGACCGGTTGTTTAGCATGTCAATCAAACGGCCTCTTGGCCAATAAAATCTGCTATAAGGACTGTGAATCAATGTCAGTATCAAGTATATCACTAGATCAGATGTTAGGAAGGCAAATGACTACTAAAACAATCAATAAAATGAATAAATTAAAGCCTGTTTGTTACAGCTCACAATTTAAAATTATTTATAGTTATTTATGAAAAAGTATATTGTAAAGCTGCTATTTGCCAAAAACAGCACAGCCTGAACTGTTTTATGTCTCAGCAAATTGCAACCACTAATGACTGCAGATGCATCATGTCATATTTTTACCTGTTTAGCTGTATATTCGTTTTAAAAAAACAAAAAAACGCCATGTTACATAAAAAAAGTACTTTCATGTAGAGCTTTGACCTCTGACCTCTGACCTTTGACCACTAAACTCATTGTTACATTAATACTAAATTGACTGGAGACTCCTTTAGAAAATATTCCCGTATCTGTATATCCACAGGCACATTAAATCAGTTTATGGGCTAAAACTCTCATCCCTGTGTGAGTCAAATGCAAGTTATTTCTATAGCAACAATAACACATTAGCATGAGCAATTTAATTCAAACATAGCTGCAGAAATTTGTGCTCTGCTGCAAGACTATTTTTACGGTATGTGGGAAGTGGTAGCTCAAAGGTTATGATGTTTAACCGCTGATCGAAAAATCATGCTTTTAGATCCAACCAACACCAGGCTGCCACTGCTGGCCCCCGAGCAAGGCCCTTTAACCATCAAGTTTAGTTCGATGCTCGGTTGGATAGATAAAATGACATAAATGTAGGTTGCTCCGGATGGGGGGGGGGTCTTTTAATTAGTTAACTAATGCAACAAAAGATAGATTGTTATAAAGCTTGCGGCGATCACATCTATTTTGCTATTCCTTAAATGACATAAAGAAGCTTGCAGAGTCACTCTGGTATTGAATTAGGATCGGATATCAGCTCGTACCTTTTGCACCAATAACAGTACAGCAACAAAAACAAACCATAGTATTGTAAGGTCAAAGTTTTAGTTTAATCCGGATCGTAAAATAGCTGGATTGTGGATGTTGGTTGGGATATGCGTACACATGCTTTTAGTGCCGAAAGAAAGAGGCACCTTAAAAATATGGCAGTATTTAAAAGAAATGTGGGGATGTGGTAGCTCAGTGGTTAAGGTGTTGGACTGCTAATCAGAAGACTGTACCACCCTGTACTAACCAGTACCATTAAGTTACCACTGCTGGGCCCGGGCCTTTAACCCACAATTGCTTGGTTATATGAATGAAATAAATGGAAGGGCGTTTGCCAAATCCTAGAAATGTACATGTGAATGACCACATGCAGACTGAGGAAATCCTGCAAAGGGGAACGACTACAAATCTTTAAAGTCACCTAAAAACCAAGAAAACCAACCAGGTGGTTCAGCCCTCGTTTAAGGAATGTACTGCTGATAATATCCCTAGAGATTCCATTGACTGTTTACCCTCTTTTATGAGCTTTAAGACTAATTGCACAGGTTTATGATATTTTTTCCAGGGAGGTTTTAATTAACTGGTTGTTATCTAAAATAATAATTCACGGCCATCAATGTAAGCAGTGTATTAGTGCGCTTACTGGAACATGACACTTTTGTCCTGATCCCTTCACGCTTCTTAGCATTTATATGGGAAATTTGAAAAAAAAAAATCGCACCCTAATTTAATGCAAACAAAGCTAAAGAAAAAGGGTCAAATCTGATCTGACATGGTCTCTCCAGCAGCAAGACCCGGTCGACTGCTGGCTCCTTTCAAGAGCTGTGCACGAAGCAAGCACTGCCACGCTATCGCCTGCAGTAAACAATGCATTCTATATTTAAACTCTAATGATGGGATAGAGGATGTTTCAAAGCCTTGAACCATATACAAAAATTTAAGAGGGGGAGTAAGTGAAAAGAAAAGAAAAAAAACGGACATCCCCTGCTAAAGGGAATTTCATGTCAGTAGATGTGGACAAAGAAGTGGCTGCTGATTAGGCCATTAGGAAGTGACAAAGAGCTGAGCTAAATGAAGACATGCCTGTCTCAGAGTGATGATGTGCGGAGCGGAAGAAAGAAAAAAGAAAGAGAGGGAAAAAAAGTGACACAGACAGGCAGACAGAAAGGGGACAGAAACGTAAAGCGGGGCAGCACGATGAGAAGTTGCTTCCGGTCTTTTAATAACAGTAAACGAAAAGAAAGGGACATTGATGAATAGATAACGAAAGGTGGATAGAAAGCATGTGGGGGTGTGGAGGAGAAGAGGTTTTTTTTTCTGCAGCAGGCCTTGGGCACCGTGTTTCAACGCTATAAAATTAGCGACTCGTAAAGGGTTTTATACGGAAACATCTTACTGAACGGTGGAAAAAAACACAAGACAGCAAGTCAACCTACTTACTGAGCTGGATGTATTCCATTTTTTTCTTAATTTAACCACAACTTGAAATATTTTAGGGTAATCAGGTGGGGTAGAAGTTTCTACAGTGCTTATAGTCAAGTCAAGAAAACAGGTTTTGTGTTATAACCCGGATCACCTTTGCTGCTTTAGCTTTATAAAGAAGAGCAAACATTGATGCAGCGATGAGTGTTTGGTCAGCGGCAGATTCGTTGTTGATAAAGGATGTGCGGCTGAGCCAGACAGTTTTCGACAAGGCTCTTTGTCTTGACGGTAAGCAGTATCCCCTGGTATCGCTTTACGGGACTGCACAACACCCACGTAGGAGGCTGGGGACAGACGACTCGAACTGTCTCACTATGTCAACCTGTCATTCCCACACTCAACTCAGATAACACAGTGGACAAAACACCAACAAACATACATATTCCCACACCTCCGAAGCTTTACTTGCGCTTGACGGCCAAATCAATTACGGAGGTAGCATTAACGCTAATTAATTAGGTTGCGTAATGCCAAGACTAAGCCGTGTGACACTTTTTAACGACCGACAACCTTTATGTTTATTTCATTAATGTCACGTTAGCCCGTCCATATAAATAATTGATGGGCAGCACCTCTACCATGACATGCTGGCATCCTCTAAAGACAGTAGTAAGGCATGTAAAACAAGCGTTAGACTCTTTCTTCGCCCAATACACAAGGCTGCGCTCTTGACATTGACGAGCAAACAATAGAAGCAGGAGCGAAATCATTAGCATACTAAACATATTTAGCTGCTGTATTTCCTCTCAGCAGGAGATACTGCTTACTGCTTGGTGAAGAATTAAAACAGGAATTGCTAAAATAGGGCGAGAACAGTGCAGAGAGGTGGTTTCTCTTACATGCCGAGCTCTATATCTTGAACTAGATATGGTCATTTACATCATCCACCAGTTACACATTGTTGAAAAAAATTAATTATTTATTAGGGGTGTGACAAATGTATCTCGCGAGATCTGACTGGTCTCGTGAGAAAGAAATGTATGTGTGTCATCATTTTGGTTTCCACACTTATTTAGAGCACTTTAAATTTAGCTTATTTTTTATCAAAGTTAGACGACTTGTTCAGGGGGCCAGCAGTGGAAGCTAGGTGGTGCTGGGAGTCAAACCAACGATCATCCGATCAGCAGTCCATGTTAATCACTGAGCCACCACTTACCCTTTACAAATCAGACACTAATGCTGGGTGAGCAGGTCTGGGCTGCAGTCGGTGTTCCAGCAAGGCCCTTAACCCCAATTGCTCAGTTTTTTAAAAGGGGATAAATGTAACTCTAGAAAAGGGCATCTGCCTTATGCTGTGAAATGTAAATGTAATCATCCTATTTCCTTTTCTAGAGTTACATTTATCCCCTTTTAAAAAACTGAGCAATTGGGGTTAAGGGCCTTGCTCAGAGGCCTTACAGTGGCAACTTGGTGGTGCTGGGAATCAAACCCCAATCTTACAATTAGCAGTCCAACAACTTAACCTTTGCGCTACCCCTTCCCTAGAGATATTCAGTGGTGTTGAGTCAGAGTCAAGGCTCGATTTTTTTCACTACACATCATGACTTCATGGAGATCAGGGGCCAGCTGCATGAACATTCTTAGGTAATTTAACTCAAGGGTATCCTTGTGGGAAAAAGGCCCAAGGCAAAGGATTTTTTCAGAGAGTTGAAACTACTTTCTTAACTGTCAACCTTACTTCTACTACTACTTTTACTACTGTTTATTCGTAGTATTTCACAGTTGTTTCTGGCAATCTTTGGCAATGGGGTGCCGCAGTTCCTATAGTTCAGACATTTCACCGTAAACACAACATACCAAACCACAAAAAGGTAACCTTAACTAAAACCGCAGCTGTGCTAATACAGTTGCTCTATGGAGAGTACAGACATTACAGAAAACAAAAAACATAAACAAAAAACATAAACCAAACTGGACAGAGGATAAAAAGGTTATTTATTGAAATGAATAGGCAAAGAGGAAAAGCACTCTCCAAAGTCGCAGAAAGACGAAGGCTTGCCTGCCGATGAAACTGATACTCGTACAATAATTCTGTATCATTCATCGTTTCCAAGGGATTATTTCGATAAAATTAGGTCAAATTAAATAAAGTTATAAAAAGCGCCTCTGTTTCAATTAACATCAAATCAGCCCACGTGTTTGACTTGAAGTTGACTTCAGGGAGCTGTTTTTGTCCCTTAAATTTATTAAGGAGAATAGGTTGCTGAGGACCTTGAGGAAACAATTAGACAATTAAAAGGGAATACTTAAGGACAGCCTTGAGTTCCCTTAAGTTGACCCTCAGGTTTCACTAAGGGTATACCTAACCTTGTAAGTGATTTCTTATATTAAGGCTTTCACACAACAAAGCTTAGGGGCTTTGTGCACAGGGGCATTGTCATAAAGGAACAATCTTAAAGTCTCTTAGTTCCAGTGAAGAAATAATGTAATGCTACAACATTAGACATTTTAGATATCTGGGTGCTTCCTGCTTTGTGCCAACTGTTAAAGAGAACACACTTTCAGGCATATTGTTTGTCTGTATTATTGCACAAGGCTCAACAATATTGCAAATATCATATACTATATGACTCAAGTTGACTTCATTTTTAGATCCTATCTTATTGTGTCTTATGTCGCTATATATAGTTTAGTTTTTTTGGCATGGATTTAGATGTACATACATCACATATACTGTAAAAAAAACACTTTAGCATGCAATGAGATGTTTAACATATGACCCCTGAGCAAAACCCTTAAGTAGTTATTATAAATGAAATAATGTAGATCGCTCCGGATGAGGACATCTGCCGATCACCATAAATGTAAAACGTCTGAGTGGGAATTACATTTGATTGTATCACAGTTCAGAACAGATGTGATTTTAGGAATAACTGCAAAGTTTAATAATCAAGTAAAAGTTTATCATTTGCACATCATTTTAAGTTCTTTTACTGCGTAAACATTTTAAGCAAGTTCTAAGCATTCAGACGCAAGAAACAATCACTTCTGTCATTTTAACAACGATTAATTGTACTTTATTTATACAGTAAAAACTATACAGTGTGATTTTTACATTTGAATATTCAATTTCTGTATCTAAATCTCCAGAAAAAACATAAAACACCGATTATTTCATTTACATTTTTGTTCTATTGTATTTCTCTATGCTTATAATTAGTGTATTATATTTTTAACAGATGCACTCCCTTATAAAATCACCACAATCATTCGAAAATAATGAATCCTTTCCAAATAGAGCTACTCAAGAGAAAAAATTATATTGCAATATTTATCGCAGAAAAACAACTAGCACAATAGCAGGTTTTTTTACCAATATCGTGCAACCCTCGTTCTCAGGCTTCTGAAGAGCTTTTGTACGTAACTCTATTCGAGTTAATGGTTCACTAATATTTAAGCAACACTTAAAAACATAATTGACATCAATTTATATTGAGGTTGAAATATAATAACAACAAAAACATTCCAGAACTAGCAGTAAATCTATATAGAATTGTTTTTTTGTATTCCCACTTTGTAAGATCACCTGCCAAAATACACATCCATTATAAGATCTGAATGTATTTTAAAGTTGCCAGATATCCTTCACAAGACTATATTCACTCCACGTGACCGTCTATTATAGTACCCTGCAGAACTAACAGCATAATGCTATTCAGCGAGTGCCTGTGGCTAGCTTCTCTTTGTCAGTGTCTAAGCCATCACACCTGTATCTCTCTTACCTTCTCTCATTCAGCGCACAATAACATGGTGTGTTAACCTACAGAGGACAGCGGAAAGCCTGCTGCCTGCAGCCACAGGCAAATATCTGCTATTCACCTGGGAGTGTTTACACTGAAATTATCAGAGTTCAAGCGCACCATGACACTAATACAATGTCAACAGTTGACCTGACTTCTCCACAATACCCAGCCAGCTCCTGTCGTTGAGAGACGACCCATCACTGGGTGGACCTAGAGGTGGTAGCTTAACACAAAATGAAAGTTAGAGTCAACTAGCATTTGGTAGAAGGCATTTTTTTTATTTTGTGGCCCCAAATGTCCAACCTCTACACCAGCAGTCATCAAGCTGGTCACATGTCCCATCTCAGCCACTTAGTTCCTGGTTATGTAATATATATATTTGTTTGTCTTTACTAAAAGATATTATTGTTTAAAGTGAGCACATTTTCATTGTTTTTTTGGATCAAGAAGAGTATCAAAAACAATACTGGTCTATGTAATGAATTTCTGTAACAAATTACACATCAAAACACACTACTTAGCTTGAAGATACTTCAGTTATTGGTTGTGATGTAAATGCTAAACAAGGAAAAAACGATGATTAATAATTGATGGTTTGTAATGCTGGTGATTTTGTGTTATTTCTTGCTGGTAACAATAATCGGTGATTGCCAGTTGAAAACCACAGTAATTAGTGATTGGTTATTGGGGACAGCTGTAACCAGTGATTAGTCATTTAAGCGGGTATAGAAGATAAATGAATAAAATACTGATGAATTCTGGCCAGACTATCGCTAAAAGAAATGTGGATATCATCATGCATACATTTCTTTAACAGCTACATATTAAAGGAATAAAACAACATTACCTTCAGAAACATTTTTTGTTCTGCTGGTTGAAAGTCTCTTCACAAATCGAATGTATTTCTGTATATTTATATATTTTGTGGAAGGCATAGGACCAAGAAATGCTTGTTTAATCAAAATGTTGAGTCTGAACTTTATGATAGGCTTGACAACATAAGTATGTGTATACAGGACTCGTCATCAGCGATAAAAACAAAGGGGAAAACCAGATTAATAACTATTCCAGTCTACTACAGGAGTCAAAGGGTTTCGAAAGCTGCTGTCATGGTTACAGTTTTTCTTTTGGACAGGTAGGAATATAGTGCAATTGGATTTTGGTGTGTTTTAATAGTAACTCATAGCTTAGATTATTTTATGTACCATTACTAATTAGCTAAACTACAGCGGGTCTCTATTTTAATGTTTGATATTTTAGTACTGTTACTAACTGCACTATAAACGCTTTTCACAGATGAATGTCACATGATGTGATGTAGTAATGTTGTCTCTGGGTGTTACGTCTGTGCGTTCATGCATTCTGGCTTTGGACGGCGAGGTTGGGACGTACGCTTTCGGTGCTATCAGGCTACAGTTAATTATAGCACCAATCAAGATGGCAAAGGTGCATAAAGGTATGCATGGGGGCGGTTGCAGGAGCATGCGACTTTTAACCTGGTATGGACAGTGAGATATAATGATCATAAGACATAGGAAGGGCATATTGATAAACATGGTGTTTTATCGAATGCCAGTGCTCATGCAGCACATTCATTCATCTTCATTAACTATTTAATCTCAGTCAGGGTCACAGAGTTACAAACTTAATTTCATTGTTTATATTGGGGGAATAAAATTTTGAAAATATTCTTCTTTAGAAAATATTACAGCCAGAAAAAAATAAGAGACAGAGTTGCTTGGGAGGATTTGATTGGTCTGAAGGCCTATGGGAGTGGCCATAACAGATTTTCTAGATATTTCCTGTTAAGTAAAAGATTAACAAAAACATACAAAGCATTTAATTGATCTGTTTTTTTAATCAAACCATTAAAAATACTTTTAAATACTTAAAATTATTATTAAATGAATTTCAGTCCGTGAAAACGGTTGGCAAGGATAGTAAAACTCTCAAAAATTTCATCAATAGTTCAACAACTACAATAATAATATTTTTAAGGGAATCTTTTAATGGCTTCCCCGGGGGGACACAAACCCAAACGGTCTAAAAGCTAAACTATTTTTAATAGTTTGCCGCCATAGAGACACTTTAAGTCACACTTATAATTGACACAAAATCTGAAAAAGACTATTCTGTATTTTTCTATAAGTTTTGCTTGTTTAGACGAGTTCTATCCGACGGAGTTTTTGAAAACTTTCTATGCAGTGTCAACAATACTTGAATTACTAACTAAATAAAAAGAGACTGGAACAGAGTAGGAGTAAGAATGAACTAGTGTTGCAGTGTAGATTGTTAGATACGAGTTTATAATCTCAGCCCAGTAGGGAGAAAAAAAGAGAGAGATGTGTTGAATAAATTATGTAAACTCTTTTACTGTAATAACAGAAACTTCGAGGAACTTCTAGACCACACCACAATAACTGCCTTACAAAACATCAGCACTGGCAGTATTTACCTATCAAAGACTTTTCCATTGTGCTTCAAACTACCAGCACAACCCACAAAAAAAATTCTTCTGCTAAGGAAAACTCTAATATTTTACATTTTTATGCAGTACTAAATTTCTTGCTCACTGCTTCTGAACCCAGTTCTGCATCACTGGCTCACTCCCAGGCCTGGGGTACAGTAACCCACCCCACCTCCGCCTGATCATCCTAAGAGCTTGTCATCAATGGGAATTGAGAGTCTAGTTGTCTTTAAATGCGTCATGTAAATACACTTGTGCGCCAAATGAAACAGATCTTTAGCCTGAGGGGTTAAGGTGAAGCCTAAAAATAAATTCATTAAAGATCTTTCAAAGTACATGCAGATTGAAGTTGCTGAGATATTAATTGATTTTAACTTGATTTTCTAACGATTTGTAATTTCAATCTACTTCAGACGCCTCCAGATTGTTTGGACTATTAAAATAAGGGCAGTAAATATTATTACCTCAGACCTAAGTCATGTGACTATATATTAATAATGCAACCCTTTTGTGAGTTTTATGGCTAACAGCTGTCAGAGTTTTAATAACTTCATAGTTATATAATTAAGTTATCTAGTGATTAATTAGACATTAAAAGCGGACATTATTTTAATAAGTTCAGGATCCTACCAGTTTTGGTAAATATTAATAATAAAGAATTCTTCATACAATTGATTGCTCTCTACTGTATATATATATATATATATATATATATATATATATATATATATATATATATATATACATTATAGATATATATATAAA
Organism: Bagarius yarrelli; assembly: GCA_005784505.1. NCBI lineage: Eukaryota > Metazoa > Chordata > Actinopteri > Siluriformes > Sisoridae > Bagarius > Bagarius yarrelli. The sequence continues at coordinate 1,219,671 of VCAZ01000080.1, forward strand.
ACATGGGCAACTGTGTGTTATCCTTAATTCTGAGTGTATAGATCAATATCATTTCTATAGTAACACCTCATTTACATGAATGGCAAACACTGCATGTGATAATTAACTAAACAAATTTATAAACCCTTGTTAATATGTATGAGGTTCCCATACGTTCATATTTATACCCCAATACCCCATCAGCGTCAGCACTGTATAAAGCAGGGTAAATATTTCTCCTCTGGCAGGGGACGTCCAGCTTCCCAGTGGCATGGCAAGTGGAATGTTTTTTAATTTTTCTCTCTTTACATGCCTACCTCTTTCTTCAACACCTGAAACTAGACATTAAATAAATAAAAGGGGGGGGGGGCCAAAATGTTGCTGTTTTTCCAATTATTTTGGGTCGTGTTACATTGTTTGTAATCTAACGATCCGTTATTAATCTGTTTATTAATAGAGACATAAAGTACTTTTTGCTCTGGATAAAGGCATCTAGAAACTAACTTGTCTTGAGGTATAAGATCACTGCGGATTAAGAGAAATAAAACCGCCTAAAAGCTTTATTAATCTTAATGTTGTCCATCATTAAAAAGAAAATTAGTTCAGTGTTTATTTGCTTACCAGTAAAATGCCCTAACAAAACATTTATTATATCATGTTTTCGATGCATATTTAATCTTTAATAAACATGAGTTACAAATCATCCTATAGGTTCCTTTTTTTTTTGCTACATTCACCTGGAAACAAAATGAATTAAATGCTACTCATGTATGCCCATCCGGGTAATTACGGCGAGACACGGTATTAGCTAGCATAATAAAACCCTGTAAGCTATGAGCCCAGAATCACAAGGAAATACTCATCACCTTTCATTTGTAGCGGTCCGTCATTAAAAAAAGACTTTACCGTAGGCTCTAAGTCACTGTTCCATCCCGGACTCGACTAAACCCCACCTAACAGACACCCATAACCACCCGAGACACCTGCTTCACATTGCCAAAATAAACTTCCATTCATATTCTTGTTACATTAAGCTGCCATAGTAAATCCATTCATAATAAAGTTAGCAAGATTTTGTCACCCAGTGGGAAAATAAGCAATAATACACACATTTCCGTGACGCTGCAGGGCTCGCAAAATCGTTAGCTTAATGAAGTAGGCTATTTTTTCTTTTAGTCCGGCTACCAAAATGTCCCTCCCCTCCCTGTCGATTATAAATAGGGAAAATATATTTCAATGCTTTTGCATTCTCTTACAAATCAGGTAGCCACTGTCAAAATGTAGCCCATTGAAAGGGCATTTGAATACGTGTGTTCCGTGACTTTGTGTTGAGGGCGCAGCACTACTGACTGTAAAAGATATTGTCACTGATGCTTAGCATCTGCTGCTTTCCAATTCCTTCCTCTATCGTCCTGTCAGTAATTAGTATATTACGTCACAAGCTTGAACATGTGATAGATCTGGAATAGGATGTTCAGCGAGAGCAGAATATTTGCACTGATGACTGTAATGTCATTATTTTTATATGATTATTTGTGTTTCGAAAATGTCTTTGATTGAAGTTTCGTCTTTGTTACAATATTCTACGTTAAAAATTATGTCTTCTAATATTCCGGTTACTTAAATTCATTTCAGGCTACCAAAAACGAAAGAATACCTGCCCGAAGAGCTACCAGGACGTTTTACGAGCCCAGCACTGCCATTCTTGTACAACGAACAAAGCAGGTGTATTTGTATTTAAAAGTTCCTAATCAGGTGCTTGAATCCAACTGTGGCACAGTAATTAAACCGGAAGGCAGTTTCTAATTAGTTAGCCTGAGCCACGGATGGTCAAGAAAGCTCTGAGTCAAAAAGCTGAGTCATGAAGCGTAAAAAAATAAAAGATATTATGTTCTTTTGCTTTCTTACCCTCACAATCTGTACTTCACTCTTCGGCCCATGAAGAGGGAGAAAAAATACGGAACAAAATCTGAATACAGTGTCCACAAATCCTTGGTATTCCTCTGACGAAGATTTGTATATAATTGGACCTTCATTAAAACATAAGTATATTTTTTGGTTGAAAAGGACAAAAATATTTTTGATGTGTTTACCTCGATTTATTCTTCGCCATCACAAAACCATTCAACCATACCTTAAACCACAATATCACACCACTGTCCTGACCCAATCAACCTATTCACCCTCACCTAGTCATTAAGCTTTTTGCCCCCGATACACTGACAGATGATCTGCTGCAATAAATTGATATAAATTGTTATTGTTATCATAAGAAATAATAATAATTCTAATAACAATTTCACAAAATTATTATACACTCTTACGACCAATGTTCAAGGGCTATTCTAAACGTAAACTACCCCACTAATGTGCAAACTGAAGGTGATGAACACATTTCCCAGAGAATTCAAAAATTGGTATGTTACCATGGGGAAAGCTTGAGGGCTCCTGCTGAGCTCACACTAGGAGGCAGTCCCCTCTGCGCCAGAACAGCCACCTGGTACAGGCGCAATGCATTTGGCTAATGAATTCGAGGACTCTGTTTCATGCCGCGCCTCCACCACCGTTGATGATTTTCTATTTATGAGGGTAATGAGAAGTGGGGATCAGAGTGAGACTGTAAGAGAGAGGAAGATCGAGAGTAAGCAAGAGAGAGAGAGAGAGAGAGAGAGAGAGAGAGAGAGAGAGAGTTATGGAGCAGTGTTCATGGCCACTGATAACCCCACACCAAACTCAACCTTACAAGGCTTGAGCTTAATATCTGGCAGTCAATCAGCTCTGTCGTCCCACGCCGGAGTGTTTAATTACAGGGATTAATAATTAACCAGCCTCCTCTTTTAACAGGACACACTCCTCCAAAATAACATTGCATCAGGCCAAAGGGGATAAAGCAGAAGCAGATGCATCTGGTCCACAAGTGGGGCTGATGTCCCTAGTCGAGAAAGTTTTACACCACTGAGATCTATATAAATCACCTTTGCACTGGAAAGTAATGACAATAAGAAAGTGTTATTTTTCAGTGCTCAAATAACATTGCTAGAAAATATCTGTTGTAGAGTTGGACAACTGGCTGTCGACGTCACTGCTTTTTAAAAAATAACACCTGCCGTTGCTGTCAGTCACACTTTTGTGCCTGGCCTCGTTTTTTTATAAATACTTTATGCGCATTTAGTGTATAAGATGCAACAGACAATGTTCGACACCACCAGTTGCATGTAGGACTATTATTGGTGGGGGTCGAAAAGGAGTCAAAATAACGCCTGATATACATTTTTCATTGTTTATACAAAAAAATATAGCGTATACTACAGAATAGAATAAAATAGAATAGGAAATAGGAAAGAACAGGTTGTGATGAGAGAAGAAAAGTTAAAGACAAGAAGACGGGCGGGATGGGACGAGAGGAGAAGAGAAGAGAAGAGAAGAGAAGAGAAGAGAAGAGAAGAGAAGAGAAGAGAAGAGAAGAGAGAAGAGAAGAGAAGAGAAGAGAAGAGAAGAGAAGAGAAGAGAAGAGAAGAGAAGTAATTCTGATCTAATTCTGTGTTAGACTACCAACTTGAAGATCCAGGTTCAATTCCCAGCACCACCAAGTTGCCACTGCTGGGCCCCCTGAGCAAGGCCCTTAACGCTTAATGGCTCAGTTGTATAACAGGGAATAATGTAAGTCACTCTGGATAAGAGCGTCTGTCAAATGTTGTAAATGTAAGGGTTAATTAAGGAAATTTTTTTATTAAATAGTACAAATACAAAATACCACAGAATTAATTATATTCTTGAGTTAATTTTGTTCACCAGACCATTCCTAAAGCTTCTAAAATATCTCAGCAAGGCATTTTTTTATTTATTATCATTAGGTTATAGAAACGATGCTGATTACTCTGTAAAACAATCCATTTGTATGTATACTATTTTGAAAAACATTTTTACGCTGAAGGCATATTCTCATTCCGAGCAGGAGAGACCTATGTAAATTGATTCAGAGGATATTTAGACCTAAAGGCTGGAAGGTTAATGATCATGACCTTCATCTGGGTTGCATGTCACAACAGAACAACATTGCCCTTTAGGATTGACATCTCCTTTCTCATATCCATCCTTTTAGCGTTCTAAGAAAAACTGACTTCAGATTAGTAATGCCTGCCTTTCAATGACAGCTCGTTAATCATCACTGTGCCTAATAGCCTCCACCAGTAAGGATTCCCTCACGCTTGTCTGTGTCACCTGCATGAAGCAAAGTATGGCAAACCGAGGGGGGAACCGGAGACTCCAATAGGGTGTGTGTTTCCACCATAAGGAGCTGTATGCACCGGAAGCTGTGCAAAGTCTTTAAGTTAGATCTGCCCAGAAAGTAAAGCCTTGCTTGCTTTTAATAGCACATGAGAAAACTTTAGGGGGATGCCAGCACTGAGAAATCTATCACAGTGGAGACGTCTGATCGTGGGTGAACCTGCCTCTGTGAAAAACAGCTCTGTGGTGGAGATGTGAGACTACATACGTAGGCACACCATAAGTCTTAGGGAAGACGCATCAAGGGGAGACAGGTGTCTGATAATCAAAGGTGAGGTCAATTGCTAGTGACTCAGTGCGTCCACAAATCCACGAGTTGCAATGTGATTGGACAGCATTGAGTCAGGAAATTTAGTGAATTTTATTTTGCGCTGTCTACTTACACAAGTAAGGGTGTGATTTAAATTTAGTAGAGTCATCATTGCAGGAGGCACAGTTAGCCTAGGATAACTGAGTCCGTAAAGCCAGTCGATGATATGACTCATGCATTTATACAACTGAAGAAACTATATAGCAAATATGCAATCATCCAAGCTGGGGGTTGCACGATTTTTAAGAAAAATGCTTGCATATGCGATATAGCAGGCATAAATAATGCGATATTCGATATGCAATGCGATATTTTTATTAATAATATAACCAACATAGGGCAGCACGATTTCTCACAGCAAGTTTGTATCCGAACTCCGAATCCGTATCCGAATAATCGTATTCAAACACCAGGTTCGTTTTCCTGGCAGGGGGTCTTTCTGTGTGGAGTTTGCATGTTCTCCCTGTGCTTGCGTGGGTTTACTCCGGGTACTCCGGTTTCCTCCCACAGTCTAAAAACATGTTAGATTGATTAGTAAATCTAAATTGCCTATAGAAGTAAGTGTGTGTTTGTTTGTCTGTATTTGGTCCTGTGATGGACTGGCAATCTGCCCACGGTGGTCGCTGCCTTTCACCCAATAACAGTTGGGATAAACAGCAGAAAGAAGATTTGTAGTGTTTCCTCTTTGCGTTGCCACTTGGGATTTACACGTTTTACATAAAAATGTACATGGAACGAAAATACTGCGATATTTTTGGAGTGCCTCTTCGTTTCGGCATTAAATCATCGCCAGCGGCTGCGGCTGCCTCAGGCGTATCAAGAGTAGCTTGCTTTGAAAGCTTCACTGCTTGTTGATTGTCTTGCATAAAAGCATGCGCATACTAACATCCAGATATTTTACTATCCACGTCGGTCTGAAGCTATTGCTTATTTATCACAAACCATTGTGATTGTGATATTTTAATAATTGCTATCTATTGTGCAGCGCTAATACCAGCCATCCAATCAAGTCAGGATTGACTTGACTGTCTTTGAGAAGGTGGCAGTGGTGGCATCTGCCACCTCAGAGAAACAGAGACTTTGGTTGTATCCTAAGTGTGAATTACCGTCAGTACCAAGTTCATATTCTTCCACATAGGTTTCTATCAGGTTTCTCAGGTTTCTTCCCACCGCCCAAACACAGATCAAAAAGTGGCTCTTTTGCCCAAGGTAGTGAGTGTGTGACAGTAGAGGTGAACAAGCACCCAATGTTATGGGACTGGACTCTGGATCCACTTTAACCCTGACTACAGGAAAATATACTGATGATGATATCTCAGGTATTTTAAGAATTCCTAGCCAGTGTCCCTAACTAAAGCAAAGTTCATTGTGCACTAGTAACGACCAGAGATATACTAAAACTTTGTCTTTAGAACCTTGTCTCACTGTCTGCAGCCACAGAAGGCGAGGAGAAAATGACTGCCACCGTGTCACATCTGATTTCATGACTAGACGAACCAGCAAAGAATGAAAAAAAACCCTGAACCTGTGAACTACCCCCTGTATGAATCCATCCCGCTCAGTCATCTGCACTTTGAGATGGGGCCAAAAAAAAAAGAACAGAATGAAATGACATTGCAAATGAAAGTCTCCTCAGTACATTTTCATTTAGCACAGATCTTTCACAAACAATGCCACCGCTGAATGAGACACTTGCACCAGTACCAAGCTAATTCACAACCAGCAGGCGCTGTATCACTCTGTAGATGAGGTTCCATGTTCTTCAATCAGTAGATGAGGTTGTAGGTCTGAAGCTATACGGATAGCTTTTACTTTTTTTCTCTAATGTAGAATTCTTTCAGGGTCCGCTTACCTTGTCTTCGTTACTTTCCTTCTTCTCCTTCTTCCTTTTTTCTCTTCAACCTCCTCCTACACTACTCCGCTGTAATCAAACCGTCAGCCTGCTGCCTCATACTGCCCGTTATTTAATTAGCCAAATGCTACAAACGCATCCTGATTGCTAAGATAATTAGAGTAAAATGGTTATCCACACTGGCCAAGTGGATCAGCAATTCAAGGTGAACAAAATAATATCCAATTGTAGCAAATGTAATTTTTCGCAGGCTAATTTGGCAGCTAATGAGGCTGCTGTAGTTTGGGTAATAAATGGGTGCAGGTTAAGTAACTGACGCATTTCTGTGGTTTAGCAGCTCTCTGTTTCTCTGCCTCTATTTATACAATTACTGACATGAACCCCACAGCCCATCAACCTGTAATAGAAAGAAAAGAGGGAAAGGAGAAGCTAAAAACTCCTAGTCTGAATTGCATCTAGTAGCAGTTGCAACTATCTTGTTTTGTAACAGGCCCATAAAGAGACTTTTCTTCCAAACTAAAAATACATGAACCAGGATTAAAGAGCATGGCCCAAAACCAAAATCATACTGCTTCCATTCATGTTTCTTAGCCGATTTGTCAATTGAAAAGAAAGATAAATGCAAAGGGAAGGGAAAGGAAAGGAAAGGAAAGGAAAGGAAAGGAAAGGAAAAGGAAAGGAAAGGAAAGGAAAGGAAAGGAAAGGAAAAGGAGAGGAAGGGAAAGAGAAAGGGAAGGGAAGGGAAGGGAAGGAAGGAAGGGAAGGGAAGGGAAGGGAAGGGAAGGGAAGGGAAGGAAAGAAAAAGGAAAGGAAGGGAAGGGAAGGGAAGGGAAGGAAAGGAAAGGAAAGGAAAAGGAAAGGAAAGGAAAGGAAAGGAAAGGAAAGGAAAAGGAGAGGAAGGGAAGGGAAGGGAAGGGAAGGGAAGGGAAGGAAAGGGAAGGAATGGAAAGAAAAGAAAAGGAAAGGAGGAAGGAAAGGAAAGGAAAGGAAAGGCAGGGCAGGGCAGGGCAGGGCAAGGCAGGGCAGGGCAGGGCAGGGCAGGCAGGGCAGGGCAGAGCAGGGAAAAAGAAAAGGAAAAGGAAAAGGGAGGAAAATATAAAAAGAAAGGAAAGAAACAAATCATTTTACTCATAAGTTCACACCCAGTTTTTTTTAAACGTTGGCCATAATCTCACGCATCCCAGATATCAAAAAGACACCAGTTAGTTAGAGTGTCGACTCTCTTTTTGGCAGTGGCATTATAAGAAACATCCCATTCCTGCATCCGAAACAGCTTTTGACAATGGGAAAAGCTTTTTTTTAATACTTCATCACAAAGCGTTTAAGCTTAACAAGCAATGCAATCGATCTTTACATTACAGTTTACTATTTGACACATACAAATACAAACACAACATGCTACAATACTACAAAGTATCACACCAAAAGCGATAACCACATCTTTTTTTATATATCAGTGGGCCTCAATAAAGTATATCGCATGGCCCAACGTATTAGTCTTATTCTTCATACTTCTGGAAAGGTTTTCCACTAGATTGTGGAGTATAAGTGTGGGGATTTATGTCCATTCCAATCACAATAGTATTAATGAGATCAGACAATAATCTTGGGTAAGGAGGTCTGGGGTGCAGTTGGTGTTCTAGAGTCGGGGTTAGGGACGTGACTTTATGTATCTCAGGGGCTTTGTGTACAGGGGAACTGTAATGCTGGACAAAAAAAGTTTTATTTGGATAAAAAACATTTCTTGGCATGTTTGTCACTACCATGTTCTACTCACTGTACACAGATACAAAAAATTAAAAATCTAGATAGAGTTTATAGAGAGAATTAGCTGCATCCTGTTTTATAGCCAAGTTCTATGCGAGTAAACCACAGAGCGCTGTAAGAAGTATAACACAGGAGGCTTGCAATCCTTAATAGCTTTTTTTACTCTCTCCATTTATGTCGTTACGTCTGAGGAGGAAGCAGATTAGAGCAATGTAATCTGTTTACGCACATTTGTGGAATCCCCTATTTCTGGAGACGCAGTGTAGCAAGCTGATGGGTAAAATGGAAGCAAATCCTCCACCTGTGCTGCTCTCCATGCGCTGGATACCTGCGTGGGAGGCGCTCGACCGTTGAAAGCCTACATTTACCCACTTTGGCATAATTGCGGCGTTTACTCTCGGCCCGCCTAAGTGGTCCATTCATGCCGCTTCGCCTCGCCTGACGAGAGCCTCCGTGCAGGGGTTGATTGCTTTACAATAGCAGATCAAAATATTAGACTGATTCCTCTCAGGGATCATAGAGAGTGTTTGACTAACACTATCATTAAGTTGTCCATCAAGCAGCACACACACAAGGCTGGATGAATAGAAGAACGGGAGAAAAATGAGGCTGTTGTAAGGGCAGTGAAAATAATAATGGTGTGTTTATTCCAGATCATTAACTGCAGTGAGCTGTTGATTTTTGTCTAAACTATCAATTACTGAAATGATTAAATTGCCTCAAATTGAATACAAATGGTGCATAGAATTAAGCTTTATGCCGCCATAATGATCTCAGCTTAATCCATTTCTGTACATTTAGTTAATTTTACTACAGCAGACGCGCCACAAAATAAGCTCCACATGGTTGTTCAATAAAACTAAGCTTAAAAAACATGTCAGGGTGCATGAGGTCATCGCTGGAAATATATAATGCTTTAAACCAAATGCACAAAAGTGAAAGCAGGTGAATCCACTCAGCTGGTTGGCTTGGCGAGCAAAATAAGAACACCAGATCTGTGACACTCCGGGATCCCAGCGAACGCATGATCATGCACAGTGATGCTTTGTTTAATTGCCTGATTATATCCAGGCCTGTTTGGCAAGCTCTTTCTGCACCAGTTGGCCCATGGGCGGATGATGGTTAAGTTGAGAGATGCACACTTCAGACAGGAGATAAGCATTTGACTCACTCACTGACCCGAGGCCTCCACCTGCACCGGCAGTGCTTGGAATCGCAGGACCCGGAGTACTCCTTGCTGAGCCAATCGCCACAGCAGAAGGCCTTTTGACTCATGCCCATCTGGCCTGCTAACACGTTAAAAGCACGCCAAGGTCCCTGCTAGCACCTCGCTACCTCGCCCGAGCAGATCGGAGAGCCTTCGAAGTTTTGGTGATGAACAAGTTTTCTTTCAGCACGACTGCATGTGGTTACTAAAAGAGATGACATGTCAACAAGCCGCCTCCGAGTTCTCCTACGTGTGCACACGATTACACAATCACAGAAGTACAAAATCACACCAAGGATAAGATATTATTTACGCTATACTAATTAGGATGTAGACTTTTATGAACGTTTTATATGCTCCCTATACTCTTACTAAATAATTTACACACACACTAAAACTAGATTAAAGACCCATCCTTTTAACTTGTCCTACACATAATACACACATTTTTATTATCCAAATCTGTTAAGAGTATTTTTAGGCTGCAATAATCAGGTCAACCAGAACCGGAGTCAATTTCAATAATACACAATATTTTTGTATATCGTAAGTAGAATGGCATCTAAACTAACATAACAGTCTGTTTCTTTCCTATTCCGAGCTCATCGTCACCACTTGATCCAGTCTGTATTCGAACCAGTTGATGGATCAGCGCAGAACCTAGTGGCAGTTTCGTCTTCTAGACGACCACCCAGACAAGACCGCGGTAACTTTGCTGCAGCATGGAATAACCTGCTGGTTTGTCTGGTCAGAGGAAAACTGTTTCCCAACGGAGTCTGGTTGAATTAATCTTGGCTATACAGGCCCACTCGTGGCTATAGATCCAGTCTGTATTCAGACTGTACCCAAGATCATATCGCTTAACTTTGTGAATTAATCTTGGCTTTACAGGTCCACTTGTGGTATATGTCAAGCTGTGCCTGTTTCACACTGTATAAATTGATTTAGCCATCCAATTTTTGGACCAACTGTTCAACTGTTAAATTATCAGGGGTTTAAAGAATTATATTTCCATATGGAACCGGAGACATGAGAGGTTTTTTGGATGTGCTGATGAAGGATTCATTCGACCAAACATTTCATGCTTAAGCACAAATGCACAATATCATCATTTAATTCCGAATGCCATTTTTTTCTCTGCTTTTTCTTTATTTCAATCCTTTTGACATGTTGTTTCGTTAATGCTTTAAATACACTGCCTAAAATACACTGCAAAAGGTGTCAGTGTGTCTTTCTTGGTTCACACATCAGAAAAACCTGATGATTTTATTAAGTCTTGTGACGTTACCGCTTGCAAGCATTCATGTTAAACCCCTTAACAATTAATTAATGTTAAAAAAAATGGTGTAAAAATTGGTGTGAAAGTCTAGGTAAGTCAATCAAACCTTGTGTTTTTTTAACCCTAATGATCTTTTATCAGAATAAAACATCATATGATGTGTCGTAAGTAAATGCGCTGCAACATATCCGAACTAAAAGCATGTTTCTGTGCCAATCACAAATGGAGCTCAATGGTGTAAAGTGCGGTGTAGTTATGCTATTGTTGTTATGTGGCATGTCAGTGTCTTGTTCTTTTAATATCAGATGTTCATATAACCCTCACAAAAAAAAAATCTCTAGATACACAGAAGAAATCGTGAGAAATAAAGAAACAGGAGATCCTGACCTGGCCTGGTTTAATGTCCATGTATTGCAGGACCTCTTTGAGCAGGACTGGAGTGTGTGGTTTTTGGTCAGTAGGCAAAGACGAAGGCGCCGGGCTTCTGCTCTGGCAGTCTGGTGTAAAAGAAGAAGAACTGGAGCAGAAACGCTGAATCTGGTTTGGCTTCCTCCAGGAACTGCTGGATGCACTTTTGTGCATTTTGCACTTCCCACAACAAGCCATGCGCAGGGGCAACGGCAAGCAATACCTAAAGAGAGGCATCTAGAAACTGAAAAATGGAATGAGATCCAGACTTTGGATTTAATATCTGCAAAAAAATAAAAAATAAAAAATAAAGCTGTTAGTATATCATTTACAGTACCTCAACGTCTACCATTGCTACTCCTACTTTTACTACAACTACTTATATTATTACTACTTTTACTATTAACACTATAACTATCTCCATTACTAGTATCAGTATCACTACTAATGTTTAGATATATTAGATTTGTGGAAATGAGGCCTGTTTTCATTAATACCATATACAGTAAAGAAAATATACAGACATTCTGCTACTATTGTTATTGCCACTCCTTTTACTATTGCCACTTTTATTACTTTTATCGCCACTACAAAGTTTAATACCAAACCATTTTTCTTACATTTGTGGCATTTGGCAGACCCTCTTATCCAGAGTGACTTACATTTACCTTCTAGACAACTGAGCAATTGGGGGTAAAGGGACTTGGTTAGGGGCCCAGCAGTGGCAACTTGGTGGTGCTGGAAATCAAACTCTGATCCTCCAATTAACAGTCTAACACTTTAACCACTTTGCTACCACTTCTCCCAATTTAAGTTTATTCAAGTACATACTGCTTCATTTGTTATTACTCCTATTACTATTACCACTTCTACCACTTTTACTACCACTACTTTGACTTATAATCGCCATTTCTACCTCGTGTTCTTACATTTACATTACTTTCACAGCACTTGGCAGACGACTTTATCCAGCGCAACTTACAACTATCTCTCTCTCTCTTTTTTAACACAGCTAAGAAATTGGGCCCAGGTTGTTTTGGGAATTAAACCCAGCAGTCCAACACTTTACATTTACAGCATTTGGCAGATGCCCTTATACAGAGCAACTTACATTTATCTCTTTTACACATCTAAGCAATTGGGGGTTAAGGGCCTTGCTTAGGGGCCCAGCAGTGGTGGTTTGATTGTGCTGGGAATCAAACCCTGGTCTTTCTGGTATCAGTTCCACACCTTAACCACTAAGCCACCACTTCCCCAAATCACTTTAAACTCTGCACTACCACTTCTTTTATTACATACTGTAATCTTTTAGGCTTTATTATCATGTAAAGTATTGTTTTATTTACTCTTTATTTTATAACAATATTGTCATATTTGAAATATAAGATATTTTTATGCTACCTTTGTTCTTCTTTAACTGACAAATAAAATAAAATAAATGCTAATAAATAGCTTACTTTCAATAGAAATAAATAAATAAACATGCTTACAGGCTGCTATTGTGGAGTACTGCAGAAGGCGGGACAAATACATTCTAGAGAGGATTTAATTGGATGAACATGTGACTAGTACAGGTTGAGTCATAGAAAAATTGTAACTGCTTTAGTGGGTAAGGAAATGTAAAAATCTATGCTTAAGGTTTTGGACTGCTGATCAGATAATTCGAGTTTCAATTCCCAGCAACACCAAGCTGCCACTGCTGGGCCCCTGGGCAAGGCCCCTAATCCTCAACTGCTCAGAAGGATGAGTCACTGATAATAACAGTGTCTGTCAAATAATTCTACAGTATCAGTGCCCAAAACATTGAGAAAGAAGATTTTAAATATTAGAAACAGTTATTTCTGTTTGAGGGGCTTATAAAATGCTTATTACACTTTAACACATGTGGCGCCAAATTGTGCCCCAAAGGATTTATGCGTTTAAATAATGCTTACAGAATAACCGAATGAACATTCAAGCGTGGTGTTTTATTGGAAATGTATATACTGTATAATATTAATAATTATAACGTGCAAAATCTGTACACAATCCTAACAATGCAGTACGGAAATGACATTGAGCAGACGAACACATACCACTCGGCAAGACGCAGCGGCATGTGTTTTTGATGGTGTGCACCTATGAATTGTTCTCGGCTGCAACGTGCAGCGAATTCGCGTTCCTTGTGTTTTTCCGTATATTTTTAGAAATTCATATTCTTATTGATTATAAACAGGTTTTTTAAAATAGCATTAAACATTATTTATCCTTATTTATAAGGGGTAAATTTTACGTCATACCAGCTCAAGAAGAAAGTACGTGCAATATTATCTGCATAATGGAATAGCGGTCAATTAAAATTTATTTTTCGAATTGTATGCATTAAACTTTTTAATTTATAAACCATCTTATCCTAGGTTAGTTTTTTTTTTTAGATATATATTTAAGGCTCTGACGTTTATCCTAGCTCTGACGTCAGGCATTTGAACCCCCTAAACTACATCAGTCTGTGTCACGTGACGTGTTGCATGTGACGTGAATGTACCCTCGTCCAATCCGATTCCGAGTCTACAGGAAGCTTGTGTTTGAAAATCTTCGCGCTTACAAATGCGTCTGAAAGACCCTGTGCTGTAGAAAGTGCTATGTTTTGTGTTAAATAGCGAGTTTCTGCTGTTCGCTGTGGATATACATATTATTCCGAGGAGGTAAACGAACTCTACGTTACTCTAAAAACGCAAATTAATGGCTGACAGTTGTGGGACTGTTAGCTGTGTTAGCCTTGTAGCTTGCTAATGTTTCATTGAAGCTATGCCGAGCTAGCTTGCTAAAATAACAATGCTGGGAAAACGAGCAAATGATTCCTACATACCAAAAGAAAAAAGATTTCTATAAAAGGCCATAAATACCTAAGCTTATAATTATTTTAATAATAGTGTAGGAATTACAAAAAAATACCCTAGTTCTTATAGTTTCATGTATAGTTGGCTAACTGGCTGCAAAATAATAACATCCTGGAGCTGTCAAAAATAATAATTTCATATTATTATTATTATTAATAATAATTTATTATTATTATTCACTATTTCTATCTAATGCATTCTAGAAGAAATGCATATAAATCAAATGCAAATGTTTGCACCATCACCCTTCACTCTTTCATGATAATTATTAAATATATTTTGTATTTTAACTTAAATGTCCTTTAAAACAGAAACTATTATATATATATAAGGCAAAAGATGTATTTAATTAAAAAAAAAAGGGACTCCCTTGCTGTCATGTCCAATTGTCATTGATGTGATGAACCTTTTTGTTTTACAGTATCGAAGTGAACAACATCCATTATGTCTGAAGGGGAAGTTTGCAGCCATGTAAAAGTGGTGGTCCGTGTCCGCCCTTCCAACCCTAAGGAAAGGGACGGAAACTTTAAGAAGGTAGTCAGAGTAGTGGATAACCACATGCTCATCTTTGACCCCAAGGAGACGGAGGTAACGTTTTTCCGTGGCCAGAAAGTAGGCAGGGATGTGACGAAACGAGCGAATAAAGACCTGAAGTTTGTGTTCGATCATGTCTTTGGTGAGGATTCGACGCAAATGGAAGTGTTTGAAAACACCACCAAGGGAGTCGTTGATGGAGTCCTGAATGGATATAACTGCACAGGTGAGTCCATTACGGCAAGAAAAATGGAGAGAAAAACTGACGTAAGGGTGGAATAAAAAAACATCAATTTATTCCATGGTAAGGATATATACACACCGTCATACCACCCAGCTCTAATGCGGTGATGCTCAGGTGGTCTAATATGTAGATATGTGGAGATCTAGAGATCATAGCTTGCATCCAGTGCACTCAGTGATGTGTTTTTTCAGGATAATGAATATTGAACATCAAAGATTTAGATCTTCAGGCAGGGAAACACAAGTGTCTGCTTTTTCTCATTCTTCATACAAGCAGGCCTGGGGTTTTTTTGCCAACCATAGAAGGGTGGGCAGACTCCCAGGTGGGTGATTTTTTGGGGTGGGTATTGTGGTACCAATATTCTCACTTGGGTTTGATTAAGAAGAAATCATATTAAGCACAAATATGTTTTTAAAATCCTATCGAACGAAGGATTATTTTCACTGTTCAGAATAACTAATGACTGGACTAATTAGGCACAAATACAGGCAATATTATGATCCTTTTAAAGTTGGCTTGGGCCACTAAAAATCATATATTCAGGTAATATTTTTAAGAGAGAAATTGGGTAAACATTAAAAAAAATGTGTTAAACTAGTGGATTGATTGATGGATGGAGAGTTGGAGAGATGGATGGATATAGAGATAGATGGAGAGATAAAAGTGGTGGCTCATGGTTGAGGTGTTGGATTACCAACCCGAAGGTTGTGGGTTCGATTTCCAGCTTCACCAAGCAACCACTGCTGGGCCCCTGAGCAAGGCCTTCAACCCCCAATTGCTCAGTTGTCTAAATGAGACAAATGTAAGTCGCTCTGGACAAAAGCGTCTGCCAAATGCTGTAAATGTAAATGTAGACGGAGAGAGAGATGGAGAGATAGATAGGGAGCCAGAATTGTTTCTGACACGGGAGCTGGGGATGATGGATTTTACTGTTGCTGGAGCCACTAAAAGGCACCAAAAATAATTGCATGGCTGTCTGTGTCAGTTTCTATGTAATTTTTGACAGACCCGGCAAACCACCCGAACCGCAGAAGTATGTCATTCTGGCGAAATTAAAAAATATAAGAAATACTTGGATTACAGTTCTGTTGTCTTTTCAAATAGGGGGTGTTTGATATATGTCCCTGACGTCTCCCTGATAAACTAATCCAGTCCGAACAGAGCTCATAACAAAATACGTCCTGTGTTTGTGCAGTAAATTAGCATCACAATTTTATGACCGAACATCTACGTCAACTAATTGGAAACTAAAACAAACCTCGGGTCACAGTAATAAAACCTATAATCTCATCACGGCTCATGTGTACAGCGGCCGGAAGTCCCGATTCCAGCTTTAAGTTTAATGATTAATCATCGTTCGCATATTGACCGAAAGGCGTTCTGTTTATTAGTGAAGCGAATCTTAATTGAAAACTGTCGATGAGTCGGGTGTAGTTTTGTGTAACTTATATGATCCCTTTCACTCTGAAGAGAAATGGCTTCTGCTCATCTTCCAACCATCTTGCTATCCTTTCTTTTTCTTTCTTTTCTTTTTCTTAACTCTCACCTTTCTAATAAGTTTCCTGCATATGAAATGGATTCACCTGGTTGTAATTCAGCTTCCTGGGTCTAAAATAGTCTTCTCGGATTTGGCAGCTCATGCATAGGGTTCCCGGTATTACTCGTTATAGAATTCGTGAAAAAAATAGTCTTTAAAAAAATGTTCCGAAATGTAAAGACCTTCTGTTTTAACTCAACATTAAGACTAAAAGCCTTGACACTTTCATGCAGGGACGACGATTATTTTTTTACTTTGCCTTTTAATCCGCAAGCATTAACTGATCACGATATCGAGAGATTCAGCAGACTAATTTTAGTATCCTTGGTTAACTGAGAATCCCTGTAGGAAAGGGCATGGCCCGCATGTCTGAGCCGGTGATCGATTCATGCTCGTGCATTACATGTGTATGCAAGCTGGAGGGCAAACTACAGAAAGTGCTGCCCCCTAACACGGTGTTCAAAATGGACAAAATGCACAATATATGGTTTCAGAATCGACAACGCAGTGTAAGAAACTGCGATAATCACACTACAGTTTGTAAAACGTCAAGGGGGAATTTTATTTGACTGCGTCACATGTGATTGTGGATTCATTGCGAGAGTTGGATAATAAGCCATCAGCCATTTTCTCACAAGTTCATTTGATTTCTTAAGGTCTTTATAAAAAGTCTGTAATGTACTTTGATTAAAAAGTTTTCATCTGGGGAAATTTTTTCCATATCGCAATATACATCACATATAAACAAAATATCACAATGTCAGTTTTTTCCCCCAATATCGTACAGACTTGGTCCCAAGCTATTTTGCTCATTGGGTTTGTTTTTTTGTTTTGTTTTTTTTTTTGTTTTTTTTTGCTAGACAAGTAGTAGCCCATCTGCTGATCAAAAGGTCATGAGATCAATTCCCCTGACCGCACAGCTGCCACGGCTGAGCTGAGCAAAGCCCTTAGCCCTCAATTGCTCGGTTGTATTAATAAGATCAGTGGAAGTGACTTTGGATAAAGGTGTCTCCTAGGCTACATTTACACTGCAGAACTTTTTGATGACCCGCTTACATCATCTACAAAGTAGACTTGTTAAAATAGACTATACACGGCAAAATAACCCAAAGTAGACATACTGACTGGAAAAGAAAGTAAAAACGGCGCGATAATCAATGGATGCAACGGACCAAGGCAGAAAAATTATTCAGTACTTTGCTTCAGCATCATATTTACAGGTCTGCAAAACAATGCTTACTTTAGACAGAGAAGAAAAAAAGAGGAGGGGTCCTTATTCCTCCTTTTTTTGCAGCCAGGGAGGGAGGGAGGGAGGGAGGTAGTTAGGTAGGGAGGTAGGTAGAGTGCATTATTTTTTTTTATTAAACACAACAGATTTAAGTAATCAAAAATAAATATTAAAATACACAGTTGCACTAAGTTCTTATATATCACTGCTGGTGTCCACCTGAGTTGCTGTTTTGCCACTGTGGCTTGCTTATTGAATCAATCACGCTCGACTCGCATTGAAAATCCGATCTGTCTGTTTACGACCTGTCTGTATTTCCAATTATGAAAAAAAAAAAAAAAATTATGAAAAACGGTCTGAAATTGTTTATTTCCCTGCTTACACAAATTGTCGGACATTGAAGGAAAAATTGTAATTTGGTCACTTAAGGCATGTAGTGCAAATGTGGCCTCAGATGCCAAAAATAGAACCTTTTAATGTATATGTATCAGGGAAAAAACATGCAATGTTTACCTTAACTAGGGAAAGCGGTAGCTCAGTGTTTAAGGTGTTGGTCTGCTGACCAGAAGATTATAGATTCAATTCCCCAGCACCACAAAGCTGCCACTGCTGGGCCTCTTTTGAGCAAGGCCCTTTACCCTTAACTGATTATTTGGATAAAAAAATGAGATAAATGTAAGTTGCTCTTGATTAAAGGTGTAAGTTTTGCTATGTAGATTCAGTAGGGTGCTCATTAGCAGTGTTGAAACGGTGATTTAAATGTCCCCAGTGGGAACACCAGGTTTGTGTGGGCTTTTATCGGCGCCGCCATGGAGGTTTTCCTCATCTGAACGTACAGTTATTCACCTCACTGCATTAATTATTATTCTCTCATTCGCAGTCATTTTAAACGTGTTGTGTTGGTAGTGTTTGCCTATGGAGCTACAGGAGCTGGGAAGACTCACACGATGCTGGGCAGCAGTGAGAACCCGGGAGTAATGTACCTCACCATGAAGGAGCTCTTTAACAGAATGGACCTCATCAAGGAGGAGAAAGTCTTCGACTTGGCTTTCTCCTATCTGGAGGTAATTACATGGACATTACTTGCAAATGTTGATTTTTGTCTATTATTATTATTATTAGGGCTGCGTATCGATAAGGGCCTCACGATACGATACGTATAACCATAAATTGCAATATGTCAAAAAAAAATAACAAAAAATTTAAATTGAATTGCTAAAAATAGAACAAATGCAACGTCCTTTTAATATGTACTGATGCCAGAGGTTGCGCAAAAGTATTGTAATAGTTGTATTCATATTTTTACACAGCCCTATCCATCATTGATTTTAAAAATCCCGTCCCTTTTTTGTTCTTTATCATTGTAGGGTTGTTATGTATTTTGTGGTGTTATTTATAAATGTTTGGGGTTTTTTTTATCATTGCTGATTTAGTTTGAGTTTAATTGTGCTATAAAATAATCCTTTAATTTAACATTGATGACATCATTGACTTTGACTGCTTCATGTAACAGATTTAATCTTTTTTTTTTTTTTTTTTAAACAAAAAAAATCACAATTACTAATTAATCATACTTTAATTAAATTCTAACAAACCTTTGCTTCTATTAAAAATGGCGTCTAATTACAAATAGATTTCATGAGCAAAGACTCCTAATCCAGCATAATGCGTTCTGAAACCCGTCTTGTCTCTTGACCTACAGGTTTATAACGAACAGATACGGGACCTCCTGGTGAACTCGTCTCCTTTAGCTGTGCGAGAGGACGCTACAAAAGGAGTGGTGATCCAAGGCCTGACTCTTCATCAGGTATGTGGGAGAGTGCTAAATAAGTTTTATCACCTTTATGACTTGCAGTGGTGAGCATGTGGATGTAATTGCCTTTAGTATGAAAGGTGTAAAAAAGCCCGATTATTAGCAGAAATAAGTAGAGAAGGAAACACTGGTTAGTTGTGCTTTTTATCCATTTAACCCTTGTGCGGTGTTTTGGTCCGTGGGACTTGATTTCAAAATTTTTGTAGAGCGAAATCATGCTGCTTATTTTTTTTTTTTTTTATACCCCAGACTTATTAACCTTGGCTGTTTTGCTTTGTATAATATAAAAGTAACTATAAAACGTGTGGAAAATCACATATCGTTGCCAAGCAACCATCAGCTGCGCTCACTATTTCAACAAGGAGTATTGCAATATGTTTTGTATTGTAATGTATTGTTATATCGTATCGTTACCCATGTAATGTGATATGTATTGTAAAAAAAAATAGCAGAAAATACAACAAATACATAGTCGTTTGACACATACTGAGGGTTTCATTAAATATTCATGTGAATCAGTGAAGTCATTTAACTACATATCGTTACTGAAGGTTAGAATATCAATACACTATTGTGGAAAATATCGCGATAGTTAGCTGTAACAATATTTCTAAATGGCCCTAATTAACAGTAATTATTAATTAAAAGGCAAGGACCAATCAGATTTGAGAAAGTCAAAGTGAGTCTGGTTGCTTATTTATGAGCTTAATAGTGTGTTTAAAGTGATAACTGTCCGAGTTTTTTTTTTTTTTTGTCTAGAATTGAGGATTTTTGTTTTTAAAACAGATGAACACGTTAGTAATACTCACAAGGAGTAAATATAAGGCATGTGATTTGGGAGGGACGATTGCATGTAATTTTAGTTATGAATCTTAAATGTTAAGCAAGTGTTTTTAACTTTGCATAATGATGCATGTATTTATATAGAATTATTTAGCATCGGATACCAACCCTTTCATTACAACAACAAAGTGAATTTTTATGAGCGACCGCGCAAGTGCTAACCTTTAAACTAATCTCCCGCTCTCAGTTACTGACTCATTGTTAATCTCCAACCCTCCGTCTCCGAACTCTCTGTAATCTTTGGGTCTTACTTCCAGAACCTCCAATCTTAAATTAGTACTCTGGGGCAAAGTATTCTTTATTAAAATGTGAATGTCACCTTGAAGTTCAAAACAGTGGGTAGATGTGAAGAATTAGGCTTTTAGATGCTAACAAAAGTATGCCATTTGTGTCCTTTTACAGCTTTTTAAACATTTTTATTTAACTTATAGATCCGAGATGTTTGTCTTCCTCTGTGTGTGTGTTGCGTTTACCTGTGCCCGCTTACTCTTTCTCCTTGATTGACTTAACCACAGACCACTAAGAGCAGCCATTGATGCAGTGTTTGTGTGTGTGTGTGTGTGTGTGTTCTGTGTTGATCTCTGCTTTTTAGCCCAAATCCGCTGAGCACATCCTTGAAGCTCTGGATTACGGTAACAGAAATAGAACCCAGCACCCCACTGACGTGAACGCTTCGTCCTCTCGGTCTCATGCCGTATTTCAGGTAAATGGCTGTCTAGCCACAGTGCCAGACAAAACACATTTCCCCTAATGGAACAGAACAGTTGTGGCAAGTTGGACATGCGCTTCCTTTTATTTTGTTCTATTTATTCCCCAACTTCACACTTAATTTTTCTATAGTTTTTAGCAAATAATTGTTACTAATCTGTTATTTCTACAAAAAAGAAAATTCATATTTATATATTATATATATATATATATATATATAATATAATCGTGTCAGTGTTTTTTTTTTTGTTTGTTTGTTTTGTTTTTTACTATAAACCAACTGTCCAGTCAGTGTGAAACTGAATAATGTTAAATCTTATAAATGAACAGTTAAGGTGATGCCTTTGTTTTATTTATTATAATGTATTGAATGATACAGTATTACAAAAGCTAAATAATTAATCGAACCCTGCTGATCATACTATAGATTTTTATAACTTCATAATTTAATTCCTTAACTCATTAAAATAATTTTTATAACAGTAGACATAATTTAATTTCATTAATTAAATAAGCGAGGTATATGCTTGCCTAATGATTTATCTCTCTAATAGTGCTGACTTCAACTTTTTCCCAAAGACTAGTTGATTATAAAACCGATTTAACAAAGCATAGTACATAAAGGCTTAAATAGTGAGTTGGGCTCTGACCATATTATGGAGACTCCACACCGTAGGTGTTATTCCCACAGCGGTCGGATCTTCCTGGTCAGACGTGGCATTATTTTTGCATAACTAGACAAAGCACAGTCGTCCAGCTGTAACATGAGTGATAGCGTAAAATGAATAGCGCCAGTCATTGGAGTAGTGTTTCTATATAACAGCTCATACACAGGGTCTCGTGTAGCCGCCTGACTCCGTAAATCTTAAAGCCTTAAAGAAGAATAAGTGGACAAATGGCCATGTTAAGCCAAGTGAAATGATGTGTGGTGGTGGTGTAAGGAGAATTATTGAACATTTACGCGAGGGCTGGTGTCTGAGTTGTAGCGTTTGCAACGGCGCCAGAACTTGAAGGACGCGGAGTTTTCTGGCTCGCTGAAGCGGGACAACTACTAGAAACAAATGAGAAGTAAAGTAAAGTAGGAGAGATGAGGGAAATGAGAGCGGGAGTGTTAACACAGCTATAAATGTAGGTGAGAACAGATGAACGCCTCAAAAAATCAATTGTTAAAAGAAAAAGGTACTCACAGTAACAAATGGAAAGTGGTGGCTTATGTTAGGTGGGGGCCTACCAAGCCCAAAAGATGTGGGGTCGATTCCCAGCTCCACCAAGCCAAAACGTTGGGCCATGAGCAAGGCCCTTAACCCCCAATTGCTCAGGTATAAATGAGATTAAATGAAGTGGCTCAAGGACGTCGCTAATGCTGTTAAAATGAAAAAATGTAAAAATGTAGTAGCAGGATTTACACTATGCTGGAGTGTGGTCTCTTATAAACAATACAGTTGGAAGTTTTGATATTCATATTTTTTCCACTTGTCCGCCTGGGCAGATTACTGAGACAGGCAGGATAAGACAGCATGTCTAAATTCCCAAATGTTGCGTGTTGGCTAAGATGAGTCTGATCGACATGGCTGGTTCAGGAGAGAGCCAAGTGCCACCAACGCTAAAGGGAGCTCGGCCTCCCAGGGAAGGAGCCAACATCACCGCTCTCTTAGCCGCCCTGGCCAATGTCCATCAAACACACTCGCTTGACCCGAAGGTACCAAAACCTTGACCACTAATAGAAATTGCCTGCACTGACAAGGAATGTGTTCTTTTTTTTTCCCTAGTCGCACTGACTTTTTTGTGGTCTGGTCCTTTTACACCCCTTTTTAAGTACTGACAATTGGCGGAACTTGCCCTAATTTAAATTCATTTTACAGCTAAAAAAAAAAAAACAAAGTGAGTTTAAACATACATTTTTCATTTGAGCCTTTTTCGGAGCCATAAGACTAGATTTTAACATTAAAAAAACATCTCTTGTAGAAGGAGTCTCCTGTCCGTGTTTTTGACCACCTATGAACGTCTGTTAAGGGTGTGGCAGAAGATGGTTTTTTTTTTCAGTAAACGCTCACTGACTATACACAACTTGTGTGCAGCATTAAAAGAAAAAGGGCTTAAAGGGCGAGTTTGCGAGCAGGTTGTAAATCTCTTCTGTGGAGCCATCAACATATTAACGGTTAGAGAAGACATCAACACCCCTTTAAAATGTGTGTATATATTAGGGTTGATATATTGCAATATATTATTTGCGTTATTGCAAAACATTCCCAGTGACTTAAATAGCTCTATTTTCTCCTTTTTAGAATAAGTTTTTTAATATGTTATAAGAATCAACCCAAAAAAAGGTTTTGAACTGGTATTAGAAATAATTTTTCGTTAAAAAGAAAAAATATATTCACTTGGAAATGGCTTTGCATCCTTTGGTGTGTCACCCCAAACTTCATTGGCACTACAGACGGCCCAGGGTCAGTTGAGTTTGACCCAGTGCGGCAATCTCTGCCTACGACCTCAGGAATCAGTATCCGAACTCCATGCTTCCTTTTCGGCTAAAAAGATTGTTGTATCTTTGGGAGGCTACACCTCTTCTTAACCTTGCCGCTGGTTACATATCCCTCTCCTGGGGGCTCTGTTTGTTGGAATGTCTGTGACTCCCTTTGGCTCCAGTATGCGCGCCACACACACCGTGTTCAGCCCTACGGATTTCGTGCCAAAAGGGTGGAGAGGAATTCCGACAAGCCGTGACTGTATGATTGTAGTCAAAAATTGTTTAAATCTGCCTGTAAGTGTTTCACGTCATTAACCGTGATAAACTGCTTTTCTGTGTTTTTAGAATTCCACAGCTCAGCTGAAAGTACAATTTTTTACATCTACATACATTAGAGATCATTTGTTGGTTTCAGGAATTTGCTTATATTGATTGCAAATTCGTAACAAAATTATGTACTTGTATCAGAATCACAACGATGAACATTAACACGAGAACTTTGGTGTGTGTAAAATTGGTGTTGTAACATGCGTGGTTTGACTTTAACGTTCCAGGCCATAAAAGATGAAGGTTAGCCTTGTAGTGGCAGTGGGTTGTTACCAAAATATATTGCAAAAATTATTTGATCGAAAAAAAATCAACTGTTTATCAGGCACATCTTCTCACTTTTTATTTATTCTTAGTTTTTAGGGTTGTCCCGTCTCACACTGCCATTTGTCATTTGGTGTAGAAATCATTGGGATTAGGTTGGATTCTCAGTCTGGTCCAGGTGACCCCTGACCTTTACCAGTGGTTTGATATTTTAATTAGAAGCAGCCGTGGTGCTTATTAATTTCTTTATTTATTGTATTGTGTGGGTGTATATGGTTAGAGCTGTGGGTGTGTGGAGCAGGTGATCCCTCTATAGCACAGTGAAAATAAGAACCATTCACATTTAAGTAAATTTTTTTTTTTTTTTTTTTTTTTTTTTTTTTTACATAGTTTATTTGTAACAGCACAGAGCCTTGTACAGCTCTATGATAATCTTAGCTGCTGTGTTGGGGAGTTTTGGTTTATGTCCAATACTGTGGTTAGGGTATGAAATAACCTTCCTCAAAATGGCTTATGTTGAAGCTGAGGTCGGCTTTAAAGGTAACATAGTAAACATAAACTAAAAAGATCAACTGGCAGCTGTTAATAATATTTCTGGTGTGAGAGGTTTGTGGATCAGTCTGTGGTGTAGGTGTGTGTGTTAGAGTTAATGGGGGGGGTAAGGTGAGCAGGTTTGTCCCTGTCTCTGGGCCTCACTGCAGTATGGGTTTGTGGGTATTGTTTTCATGCTATCTGCATACATTAACCTGTCAGACAGACGTCTCGTCTTACCCACACCTGAAACAGGCCTGTATAATCCCTACAGACATTCTCGAGCAGTGTCAAGATGCTGGTAAATGTACCGTAAGATATAGAAATCCCTAGATTTTTTAAAAATTTTAATTAGCCTGCTTGTCTGCTCACTGGCCATTTAATTTAATTCATACTGAAATAGATAGATAACAAAAATTTATAAGTAGTGTATTTCTGTACTATGGCGGTGGATGCAAATATTAAAGAGTTAATTGTTAAAACGGCAAAGACTCCTGTGGCTGCAAAAATTTTGAGGACCCAATTCTGCAAGTCAGCGCACTTGTTCTATTGCGCACTCATCAACTAAATTGTGCACTTCCAAAATTGTATGAGCTTAAGAATCCTCCGGGGCACACCTGGCAAATCAGACATCCAGGTCAGTAGTGGGATGCAAACAAGTGGCGAGTCTGATTCTCTGGCGCTTGAGCGCTTAACATAACAATAGACTTTAACAGTGCATTTACTTTAGCGGCATTCATTGTTAAACTGTAGCACATTAATAGAAAAGGCGATTTACAAAAATCTGTAAAAAAAAAAAATTATTATGTAAAGCAGGAACACAAATAGTGGGGAGGTGGTAGCAGGTTTTGGACCGCTAATTGGAAGATTGGGGTTCAATTCCCAGAACCACCAATTTACCACTGTTAAGCATTTTAGGAAGGCCCTTAACCCCCAAATGCTTAGTTGTATGATAGTTGGGCGTCTGCCAAATGCTGTAAATGTGATGGATACATTTTTCAGAAGTAACTTTTTAGTAAAATCTACTTTATACTGCCCATCGTTTTTAAAGCAGTTTGGTGAGAAGTAATTAGTAATTGTAAAATTGCAATTAAAAATGTTTTATGAATTGTAAAATAATGTCATTTTTCCTATTTCTTTCTTTTTTTCTTCTATACACACCCATCGTCCTACACACGCATCCAAGATGCAGCATGTAGTTGTATCGAGTCAGTTCCCTGTGAACTGGAATTACCCACTCCTTCCATCTGGATCTGCTGCCATATGTGTGCAGGGCCGTGAGTTTCCTTAACAGACCCAGCTGTGTAGTAATTTGGTCATAAAGCTTCATGCTTGTTGAGTTTTCAACAGAGCTGTGGGATTTCACTTGACATTTTCGAACCTGAGATTGCCTCAGGTCGGATGCTGTGAAATATGACTCACTGTGTAAATGCAGAGAAGGGAAAATAGATGCGTGCCTCTTTTCTAAGTGTGTATTACAATACAGCATCAGTTGGCCCAAATCAATACGCTGCCAGTGTTTAACAATGCCCTGTTAATGGGCGTGTCAAGCTTCCTGTTTGGGTCAGAGTTTGAGAAAATCATGCTCGGTTCCAGTTTCTGTTGAGCCCTACTGTATACTGTGAAATGCAGTTTTGCTTGTGGATTTACTGATTGTTTTCTTTGTCCCCCCCATCTGGTTTAGAGTAAGAAAACTCACATCCCTTACAGGGACAGCAAGTTGACTCGGTTGCTAAAGGACTCGTTGGGTGGGAACTGTAGAACCTTGATGATCGCAAACGTTAGCCCGTCATCTTTATCCTACGAGGACACACACAACACACTGAAGTATGCTAACCGGGCCAAGGAGATCAAGTCCACAGTAAGATCATGTCTCAAACACACATACACATACACTAACACTTTACTCATTGATATTTAATGCATACCAGCACACTAGTGTGTCTTAGTGTAAACTCAGTTCCATAGAGGACCAATGTCCTGCAGAGTTTAGTTCGATCTTATTCCAAACCATACAACATGGATTTTTTTAACGAACCTAAAATACATTATTAACTGGATCAACTGCAATTGGTTTAATTGCGGAGGGTGGTGGCAGTGAACCTCCAGGAGCTGAGTTTGAAACGTGTTTTAGAAGGTCTAGCGTTCTGTCATTTCTTACCCTAAAACTAGCAGATGCAAATCCTGTCCCAACATGACAATGTCCCAGTGCATAAATTTCCCGATCTTCATGAAGACATGGTGTGTTTGATCTAACTCAGTTATGCAACACACAATCTGGTGGAATGGACTAAGAGTGAGACTAAATCTGGAATAGGATGTAAAATAAAAACAGTAGATATGATGGTCAGGTGTCCCAAAATATACTTATTACACTAAATTACTTATACTATATTCTGCTATACGAAAAAAACAACTTACCACTTAACATTGATCAGTGCATTATTTGATGTAATTTGTTAACGACTTGGATTTTAAACATCTCTATTCATAGCTATTAGTTGCCAATAAGAGGCAAAATACCAACAACAAGTCACTTGACACTTTTATTCACATTCGAATTGTTGCTAAAACACCTAAATTTGTCAGTAAAAACTATGATAAACAGTTCGAACCATATGGAGAATGTGGATCACATTGTGTTGCTTTCCTGTGGACAGAAAGAACAAAAATTTAAGACTACACCAAACACAGGTTCATCAAAACTAGATGTCAGCTTGAACCAGTCTGACTGTTCTCTCCCGACCTCTTAGTAACGATGATTTTCCACCAGCTGCTTCTCACAAGATGTTTTTGTGTTAACTTTAGATGTTGTGTATAACAAATACAAGGGGATTTCCACAAGCACTTTTAAATCCCTAAACCTGTTGATACCCCAACAGTAGAAGTCACTGCAATTACTTCTTTCCCCTTGATTGGAAGTTCTGAAGACGTTCTGCATAGTAATTTTTTTTTCTGTCTCTTCTGCAGCTAAAAAGTAATGTTGTGAGTGTGGACAGCCATGTTGGACAGTATGCAGTCATATGTGAGAAACAGAAGGCTGAGGTAAAATTGTTTGTTTATTTTTGCCTTATGTTTAAATTTTATAAGTACTCTCTGTTGTGTGTCCTTTAAGGAGACATGTGTAAATATGGTCGGTTTCTCCCGTCAGGAATATTGACAATATCAATCGAATGTCTTGCATGCTAGCTAAGACCAGGCTGTGTGTGTGTTTGCAGATTATGCAGCTGAAACAGAAACTGCGAGAGTATGAGGAGCGGAAGACAGAGGCTGCTGGGCTTAATCCCATTTCCAGCCAGAAAAGAGCCGAATTCGAGAAGTAAGCCGTACTCCTGCATGCGTTTGCACGTCTCCGTTGTCACTCGGACATACCAAGCATAGCTTGCATGCAGCAGTGTGTGGCTCGAGCCCAATGTTTTGGTTTGTTTGCTTGTTGTTTATTTTCTGCCACATGTACCGTGTAGCGTCTCTTTCAACGGTGCCCTTTAAAAATTTTAATGCACATCAATAATTAACGAGTAAGACTACACAGAACAAGACTTGAGGTCATAGCAGGCGGAGGTCTCCGTTTCTCTACATTTTTCATCGCACCCTTCGGGACCGGGTGATCGCTTTTCCTTTATGTTTAATTATTTCCCCTCCAGGTACTTATTCTGAGATGGGAATTTATCATCATGTAAGGCAGGCTCTAATCGTCCCTGGCCAATTACATCTCTCTGCCTGGCTACATCACGAGCTGCTCATCAGCGAGTGCTGCAGCGCCATCCACGAGACAGAGACAAAAAAAAATTAAAAAAAAATAAAAAGAGGAGAAAGGAAGGGGAGGGGTGAGAGTAGGCGGCGAAGGAGGAATGAATGAGTCTTACTCCTACGCAATTTCATTCACCGGCATTAGAATTCACAACTGGGAGGCAGGACAGGGAGACGGGAAGGAGGGCTTAAGCAGAAAGGAATGGCGGCACGCTCCTGCCTGCATTATGAAATGTTCCAAACACAGAAGGTCGTCTGTGGCACCACTGCACCTACGTCACGTACCTCACACACTCAACTTTCACCCACGCGCCGATACCTTCCTGCGGTGACTGTGTGGGTTGAGTGTACTTTTTGCAGATAGTAGAAGGGCACTCACTCGAGCTTTAACTCAGGCATAGTGAATGAACTCCGAGTTCCGTATCTAGAGTCTCTAGAGTATTTGGATTGATGGAAAAATCTAAGTGGCCGCCGCAAACAACAGACGCTGCGCATTCGGCTGAACGAGCATGCCATTGCAAATATTTTGACAGAATGCGTCTAGCTGGTTTCCCCTCATTGCCCTCCTGTTATTAAAGGCTCCTTGCAAACAGTGCTAAAGAAATTGCACTTAAAACCCTGATCAATAGGCCAAACAATGTGCAATAGAACACAGCACCCTGTGTGCTTGCCCATGCAGGCCAACATGAAATGTATGTAAGGATCAGACTGGGTTTATAAAGTTCATAATGCTGCTGGCTTCAACTAAACAGGTGCACCTAGAGGCAAACCTTTTTATAAACTTTATTTTTTTTAATTGGACCAAAGGTTTTCAGTTTTTCATGACACAGTCTGACACAGTGCTGGCAATTCTCAATAGCTGCTTTTACATGAACCCTAATCATCTGATTGTAATAGAACTATAAGCACACCTCAACACCTCAATAGGAATGAATTCGCCAAATCCTTATTTAAAACATTTTGGATTTTAAGGGTTGGTTTAAAAAAAAAAACTTTTTCTAATTCGAACAGGAGGACATGTAAACACTCTATCGGATTAAAAAAAATAAATTAGAAAGTTCTGCACATGTGCAATGACGTTTAACACCATATGGCGCACTTCGTTAACAGTGCATTAATTCCGCTTGAAAAGTGTCCATGTAAACATAGCTACTGTTAATAAATGAAGCCCTTATGACGAGTTCACACACACTGCACAAAAAGAACAAACGGTTTTTTAAGGCCTCGGATCACTTTTGTTTTCACACTGCAATCCTGCAAACTAAACGCCTATCTGGGGTAAACACTGAGTAGCTGTTGTTTTCAAATGTGTTGATGGATCGGCAACAGGTTACACACTGCAAGCACCACTGAATTCACTTCAAAGTAAGACTAAGACTCACTCGCCAACAATTCTCTCTCTCTCTGCTCCACAAACTATGTGTGACCTCACACGAGACTGGAATGTTATTAAAATGTTATTAAAATGTTAGACTGCAAGACATTTACGATGCAATCGATCCATAAAAATAAACGAGATTTAGTAACGTCATAGAATTTTTTTTTCACAAATCTCTGTATACTTAAATATATTTTAATTGATAATATTGCTGAAAATATTATATTATATATATGTGTGTGTGTGTGTATATATAATATATGTGTATATATATATGTGTATGTATATATATATATATATATATATATATATATATATATATATAATATATATATATAGTATATGTATATGTATATATATGTATGTATATATATGTATATGTATATGTATGGTGGTGTGTGTGTATAGGTAGGAGAATTTACCTAAAAACATTTATTGGTTAAAATGTGGACCAACCCTGTGTTTCAAACAGATCTGTGATGTATGTAGTGCAGCTGGTGGTGAGAATGAATAGTTTGAGCTTTGTAAAAGTCCCTTAGTTGTGGAACTTTCTTGTCCATCCAGGTAAATCTGCTCCTTTGAGACGCCAGAGATTTGTTTAACCTCTGATTATGGTTTACACAATCCTTGTTTTGCCCAGCTGTCTTCTGATCTGGTCCTTGTGCAGATATTGCTTGTCTGTGCTACCAGTTTGCACAGGCAAACACTCCACACGCTCTTGACCATATTTAAAACCAGCTGTGGTTTTACTTTTTTTTTTTTTTTTTTTTTTCTGTGGTGGACGTCGCTGTCCCCTATAATTCTCAACGATGCTATTATTGTTTGGTATATGGCCGTTGTGTATATAACCGCATTTTCTTTTAGTACGACAAAAGATAATTATAGCAATTTATATAAATATACATTGTAACGGTAGGCTTCTGCATCGTCGTCTTGTTAAACTGTGTTTGTGTCTGGTTGCGCAGAATGTCCGAGTCTCTGCGCAACGCCTTCGCTGCACGACTGCTGCTGCGTAAGGAGCACCTGGACGTCGAGAAGCAACTAAAGGAGAACCAGCTAAGGCTTAGTCACAGGGAGGAGTGGCACCAGCAGGGCCTGCTATTCTTCGCCGAAGACAAAGCAGAGAAGGTACCGGTTCGGTCTCTTTTGCACATGCATTTTTACACAAACATGAGGTCACCTGATGTCATGTGTTTTAACATTTTGTCACTTCATTGCATGTGTAATTCGCTTCAGGCCACCTGTAAGTACGAGCGTAAGATGGCATCTTTGCAGTCTTATCGGCAGCACCTACAGAGACGGCTGGAGGAAAACAGGAAACACTTCCAGGAAAACGAAGGTTGGCTCCATCGCCTCGAAAATGAGATGAAGCTGCTCGGCCATGATGGACACACACCAGAGGTTAGTTCCAGTGGTCAGAGATCACATGGTGCATGGGATTTTAGAGTTAGTAGTTAGTAGTGTTTTTTGTTGCTGGTAATAACTGAGAGGTTATTTAATTCTCTTGCATTTTTGAAGTGTATGGAGACGCACTGGAGTAGAAACCAAAAGATTAAAGAAATAGAAAAAGAACCATCATCGATTTTGGCTCTCTTTTTCTTTTTCTCTCTCTCTCCCTCCCTCTCTCTCTCTCTCTCTCTCTCTCTCCCTTTTGGTCTCTCGCTGGTTCTGTTTATATCCCTCTCTCTTACTGTCTTCTTCTTTCTCTCTTTCTCTCTGTCGCTTTCTTTATTAAATGTCTTGCAGTTTATAAGTAAAGTGTATGGAGACGCACTGAAGTAGAAGCCAAAAAATTAAAAAACAACAATCATCGTCTCTCTCTCTCTTACTTTTTCTCGCTCTTTCTTTTTCTCTCTTACTGTCTGTCTCTCTCTCTCCCCCCCTTCCTTTCTCTCTTTCTTCACTCTCTTTCTTTCTCTCATTTACTGTCTCCTTTTCTTTCTCTCTCTCCCTCTGTCTCTCTCTCACTCTCTCTCATCTTTCTCCGTCTTTCCCCTTCTTGTCTTATTTTGGAAGCATGGTTGCGATGCGGCCACAAGTCCAATGTTCCGTGATCTGCTTGCGTTTCCGCCTTCCTGCGTCAGAGGGTAGCAACAGATTCCTCAGAAAGCACATTCTCAGAGAGCAAGTGAAAAACAAAGGCTGCATCGAAACAAATCAGCCGAGCCGAGACCTACCGCTATTGTTTTTGTGCCAGCGCTTCTCTCGACTGCTTTCTCGGTATAGATGAAGGATTGGGACAGTTTGATCCCTTCTCGGCCCAGAAACCTCCTCCTGCTGTCTCCTCGTTCTTGTCAGTCTATTCACGTCAGTGCACTACCCCCCCTTTTCATTCCCACTGCTGTTTGTTTTTCATTCACCTGCAATGAGTGCTTTTGTGTTGTTTTTAACCTGTTGTTTTGTTGGGCTTTTTTAGAGAAATAACACAGTGAATTGCATTTTAATTACGATTTGTTAAACCTGACTATGCAATGCCGATAAAAGGTTTAGAGCATATAAGTTTTTATTCTTTTTAATTTGAGTATTGTTCAATATGGGCTGTGCTAAGTGATTTGCAGACAACCTTCGACCTACGATGGGCTTATGTTCTAGAAAACCCATTCGAAATCGGAAATATCAGAAATCAATATAGATATACCCTCTATAATGTGTAGCGGTAGCATACAAAACAATATATATTAATATATTTAATGCAATGTATATTGCAACACATTGTAATAATTCCAAAATAATTAAATAAGCCGGAGACGCCCATATTATTTTCCGCCATGTTTGTATGTGTCAGCGACAACTACAGGAGCGGAGAAGGAAGTCGTTTAACACACACTGATGGTTTTAATGAAATATTAACTTAAATGTAAATTAGTTTAAAATAGAATTTAAATGTATGTCAATACCAGAGGTTAGAATATCGATACACAATCATAGAAAAAAATATTGCAATACTTATCTGGACTAAAGTGTGTTTAATGTTACTTTAAAACAAAGATTAATATAGCAAAATATGCTATGAAAAAGTCGCATCATGTTCACTTAATGGGGTGTCATCGTTTAATAAATTTTAAAACCAGAGCATCATTAGCAGTGTGCCAGTGTATTTCCCTTGTGTATCTGTGTAACTTGTGACTTTTTGCTGATATTTGTGTATTTGTGTGTGTTTTTAGGAGCTTAAAAAGGAACTGCAGTGCCACAGGTTGCAGCTGCAGGTGGCTGACCTGCAGCAGCACATTGAGCACATGCACTATCTCATCAGTTTACAGGACCAGGAAAACAAACACACACGCAAGTATGTACCAGGACCCTGCGGAGTAGAAACAAGCAAAATACACACCGTTATTAATGAAACACACTAGTGAAAATAAGACTGTTTTAAGCTGGTAGGCTTTCCTATCATTGTTTAAAATGTTGCAGGAGATGTTAGAGGGTTTTTTTATTTTTTAATATCGGTTGTTATTGATTTCTTTATACTCGATATGATGAAACAGTATTGATATTGTATGACGGTTGTTATTACTATTTTATTACTACTTATATTTAAAAGTTATTATTCTGTGCTAAATTGTATAAGTATTTGTTTTTAATGATTTCTATTGAATTGAATAATTACTGTTCACCTGTCAGTTTGTAGTTCAGCTGTAGATTATCATATCTATCATTTATTCTAGAAATATTCTGATTTAGAAATAATCTGGTTTTTTTTATATACCTTCTTGTCCAAGCCTTTATTTAATTCTGTCTGTGTTATTCATTCTGTCCTGCATTATTCTGTAAAGTTTCTTTATATAGTCTTCATTCGGGTCGTCGGATTATTTTTGTAAAGGTAATTCTAAAAGTTTGCACTTTAAGCTAAATTCTCTCTCTCTCTGTTTCTCTCTCTCTCTCTCTGTTTCTCTCTCTCTCTCTCTGTTTTCCTCTCTCTCTCTGTTTCTCTCCTTTTTTTTTCTTTTTCTCCCCTTCTCTATCCTTCTTTCTCTGGCTCTTTTTCTCTTACTTTTGCTCCCTTTCTCTCACTCTTGTTCTTTCTTTCCCTGTCGCTTTCTCTCTTTATTTCTCTCTCGCTCTCTCTCTCTCTTCTCGTTCTCTTTCTCTCTCACTCTCTCTTTCAGACTGGTTTATGCTATACTTCCTGCCTACTGTCGCCAGCGCCTGGCCCTGAAGGCCGCTGGCATCCTCTCAGATGACCCTGCACACGATGAGCTGGAGCAACTGGTGCAGAGGGAGCGGGGCGTGGTGTGGGCTGACCAAGAGAACGCAGCAGATAAGGCGGAACAACACGAATGCACCGAGGACACCTCGCTTCAGCCCATGCTGTCTTTCTCTCACCTCATCACTCATCAGAACACACCCTGCAGTAAGAATCAGCAGGAAAACCTTGTAAAGCAGCGATAGTATATTTATTAGAGGGGGTCTTCCAAAACCTGGACACGCATCCATGCTCAGTATTTTTGCTTGCTAATAACTGAAATAGTGAAAGGTGACCGTGAGTTTATCCAATGAAAAGAGCTTACACTACTTCCACATTTATTTTAAATCTGGGAGTTGTTTTTGTGTACAGTTGTGTGTAAAGTGCTGTTAGCCAATAACAGGCCTGTTTTACTTTTCTACAGGTGCAGAGAAACGCACACGCCGAATCTCTCAGCGACTTAAACTCTCACATTCAACTAAAGGTAATTATTCATCGCATCAATTTAGCTTCAAGTTCTTATATATTTATTTTCAAGGCGCAATATTTCGTTATATCGATTGTATTATTCATTACTATTAATCCAAAACGAATGGGGGGGAATGCAGGATATGTTGTAGCCTATTAAAAAGAACAACATTTTAAATGGTGTGCACAAACTCATCATTTATAGTAAGCATTTTATACAAAAAAGCAATATTTCACTATATTGCCAAAAGTTTTTAGACCCCTGAGAGATCTGTGTGGTTTCTACACATTTTGGAAGCACTCTCCTCAAGAACACTGTTCCAGCATGACCGTGACCCTGAACACAAAACCCCCCTGAGCTCCATTCAGACATGGTGTGTTATGATTAGACTGGGAAAAAACCCTGATATTAACACACTTAACACGTTTGGGATAGACTGTTAATTGAAAAATCGGGGTTCTATTCCCAGCACCACCATGTTACCACTGCTGGGCCCCTTAGCAAGGCCCTTAACCCCCAAATGTTTAGTTGTAAAAAGAGATAAATGTATGCCGCTCTGGATAAGAACGTCTGCCAAATGCTAGAAAAGTAAATGTGGTGCCTGATCTCACTAATACTAATTATACTTACATGGAAGTGTGTAATTCTGCAATATGCTGCAGTTTGTTTTCTTTTTTTTGTTATTTTTACCCCTTTTTTTCTTTAGCTATGTCTTTGCTCTTTCATACTCTTCCTATTTTTCCTCACAGGCACTTCAACATACTTCTTCTTTGATTATTAATTTAGCCTTGGGGGTCGCGAGCGTCACGCGTGTAGCTTGTGTATTTGAGTATGAAGGAGAGAGAGACAGATCTGTCACACTTTTATCGAGTCTACATTCACATGTGACTTCTGCAACTTACTATTTCTCACCCCCGACTTATCGGGTTTCAGCAGATATTATTCAGACTGTTAATTGGAATAGAAGTTAAAATTAATCAATGCTGATGTCAAATCTGCGCTCAATAAGGTAAACGGTGAATGAAATCTAAAATAGAAAAATGAGATTAAAACAGAGAAAAGAACCTTTGCACAGCTGACTTAATGAAGTGATACTTGCTGAGTTTTTTTGTGTAGAGGAAAAAAGAAATATGGGAGTATCAGAGAAAAAATACTCACGGGGGAATGGCAGGCAGCATGAGTTATGACTCTGTAAATTGGCCGTAATGATATTTACTGTAGAACAGGTGTTACTCATTTGATTGAGACACATTGTGGGGAAATACAGAAACGCACCAGGTCCCGGTCGGGGTCTGCATTGGGCGAGAGGAAAAAGCGTAAATCCTGTGAGGCTGAGAAATGATTGTGAAAAGAAATAATCTCCAACACCAAGACCTATTAAAATCCTTATAAGCCTGGCTTCTAAATAGTGCCTTAGGAATAAACCATAATCCTTAACCGGTCGATTTATTATGTTGTAATTAATAAGCTTTGCTCTTGGCCAGGCCGCACAGTGCCACATTTCTCTGGTTTTAACAAAAATCCGTATAATCCGGTTTATTGGTTGCACAAGTTTAGGTTTAAGAAAGCTGAACCTTTTTATGCAAAATATTAGGGCTGTGTGAAAATATCGAAACAGATAGCAATTGTGATTTTTTTTTATTTTTTAAAATTTCCATGATAAAGTATTGATATTTTAACCAATAATATCAAACGTTTTAAACTGATTTACATTTATGGTGAATTTTAATTAAAACCCCTCAGTACGTTCTCTGGCTCTGTATTTGTTTTATTTTAAGCCATTTTTTTTTTTTTTTAGTATTGCAATATATATTGTATTGTAATATATCATGATGTGAACCATGTATCGTATTGTGATGCCCCCTGCTAATACACAGCCCTACAAAATATGCTCTGATTGTCTCCTCTTGTATCCAGGGCCATTTTAAACAATAATAGAATTATGTAAATCCCATTGAACCATTTTAAAAATGCCTTTTTTTATCATCTCTTTGCCTTTCCCTGCTTTTCCTTTTCATTAAGCAGCGTTTACATCATTTTTAATCACGTCGCTGCTTAAGCAGTCGTCTCTTCTCCTGTTGATTTAATTTGCTATCTTGCTCGTTTTCTCTTATGTCCATCCTTCCTTGCAGTCTCATTTTCCTGTACTGTGAGATAAAAGTCTCTGTCTTCACCCCTCCCTCCCACTCTTTTATTCCCCTCTCGCAGCCCCACCCCACTCACTCCGCTTTTCTCCTGGTCTCATTCATAAAAATCGCTGCCGAGCAGAAAGGGAGGGGACAGGCGGCGAGCTGAGGGGGCTCAGTCACGTATGATGTAAAATGCAGCCGGATCATTCACATAGAGGAAGGGAGGGAGGGAGCAGCCAGCCGACCCTAATCCGAGCCGTTCTCTACCCCAGAAATAGAACTTCATGCATGTATTAATCTCGTCATCCTGAAATACGGCATCCAGAGCACGGTACACACGCGCAACCACAAACATCACCCTCTCAACCCTGCCTGTTATTACACAGCGTTCCTTATGCACACACTCTCTATATATCCTGCTCTGTGTTTTCATGCATCAGACTCACATAGACCAGAGTTTGTTATTGTCATTCAGCCACAGCAGTGACGTCGACTACGGTGGTTTCTATCAGAGAGCATTAAGCAAGAAACACAATTACTGAATCTCAAATGTATTTTGGTCAAAACTTTTTCCTCTACATCCCTGTATAATAGAGGACATGCACTTGTTAGCTATTCGAGCGTCACGCTGTCCTTTCAGGTAGGGCGACTCGCAGAGAGTGACAGCAGCTCTTAAAGGATCCAGCTGCTGTCTTGATCAATCATGCTTCCTCTTCGTATATCCTCCCCTCCCCCGACTCTGTCCAAAAGTCAGTGTGCAGCAGGATGGCGATGTGTTCCAGCTCCATACTTGATATCGGACCTCTCCAACAGAGGCCAGCATTCCGGACTCCTTTTACACACACACCACATGAAAGCCGATACACTCAACAGCATGTGTTTAACATAAACACCTTTCCTGGACAATACCTTCTCTGATTTAACTTTTAGGGGGTTTTTTTTTTACACACACACGCACAATTCCTCTCCATTTTTTTATTGCTCTGCCTATCCTGCTTTTTCTCCTTTTCTCTCCCACTTTCCTCTCCACTCAGGTGCACTGCTACTGACTCATCCGACCAGGTGACGAAAATAGCTAAATTATTCAGTAGTGGATGCAAATAGAATACTCAGGATAGAAGCATCGACTCTATGAATACACCCGAACATATGGAATATAGAGCGCTTGCGTGGTTAAAAGTGTACTGGGAGAAGCATGAATGAACGTGTGAGTCATCATCCGTTATGGGTTTGTGCCTGTACTCTCTGTACTGTCTTAGGAAGTGAAGAAAGAGGCACTTGATCAAGATTTTGTGTGATTCTGTTTAAACCGTTGGGTTTTTTTGCGTTTTTTAACTGTGCCTTTATCGCACGCTGAATGACACAGAAAAGCATCAGCATTGTAAAAACAGAGCTAGCAAAATACAACCCTTATTTCTGTTCTGTTTGCACACTGAATTCTCTGCATGCTAACCAGTTGTACCCTTGGCAAAGATGGCTGGTTTGAATAGTCTCGACTGTATATTTAACTGCAATGTACCTTTTTTAAGTACACGCAAGTACCCTGTAAGGTACAGTAAATCATCCTGAAAGTGACAAATGAGGTGACCTTTGTTTTGATTTAAAGGTAAAAAAAATCAGATCAGATACAAATGGGGTCAAATCACTTGTAAAATGCTACCGAAAAAGCATCAGGATGTAATTTTAAACCATGCGGGGACTTAAATGTACATTTCTATCACTTGGAGTGCATTAAGAAGTATACAAAAATGTAACCATGTTCAGAGGTACATTGCTGGATCATGCTAGTAGGTGTGGACGATATAGACTAAAAAATGTATCGTGATAATTTCTGGTATTTATTGCGATATCGATACCAATAACTATTTTTTTATAACTTTCGTCATAGTCTGGTTTGTGTTCGGAATAGTAAAGCACGTTAAACGTGTGCACTCTTTATTACCGTCATTTGCTCTGCAAACCAGATCCAAGTTGTGCGGTTACATTTTGACACTTACATTTCAGATATGCTCAATAAATATAAACCAATCAGATCACTTAGATCATTAGAATCAAGTCATTTAAACATACCAAAGGGTTAGTATAAACACAGGGAATCTGCTTTTAGCTATTATGCAGCTGGCAGATGGAACCAGCTACCAAAAGAGATCAGATGTGCTAAATCAGTAGCCATCTTTAAATTCAGACTCAAGACACATCTGTTTAGTTTTGCATTCATTCAATGAGCGCTGTGATGCACCTGAACTGACTATAATCATTCTATATTCGTAACTGTTTTATTTATTTAAAATCTTTTTTTTAATTGTAATTTCTCTGTTTCTCTTATGTAAAGCACTTTGAATTATTACATTTACATTTACAGCATTTGGCAGACGCCCTTATCCAGAGCGACATACAATATTCCTTGTTATACATCTGAGCAATTGGGGGTTAAGGGCCTTGCTCAGGGGCCCAGCAGTGGTGCCATGGTGGAGCTGGGAATTGAACCCGGGTCCTCAAGTTAATAGTCCAACAACTTAACCACTGCGCTACCACTTCCCCACTTCACTTACTGTGCTATATAAATAAACTTGCCTTGCCTTAGCAAGAAGCCTGACGTCCGTCTTACGTTATGCTTGTTTTCGCTCTGTGAGCTGTGAATGAGCCGTTCACGGAACTACATTATCAACTAGGCTTATCGTTATTATTGTAAGGAATATCTGTATATCGCAAAAGATAAAACATCGCCTATCCCTGCACGCTAGGGTACAGCTGAAGCGAGAAAAGCATATCTACGCTTTAAGGTACGTTCCTGTACCTTGATTTTGTGTGTCTGTGTCTCACTGTTTAGCATGGATTATTTACAATGTTTATACGTTACTTAAGAAATAATTGAGGTTTGTATTTATTAATTTGTTTTCTAAGGGTCGAGATCATGTGTTTCACAGCTGGCATACATTTGTGCAAATATGTGTAATATTACAAAAATACTGCAGACTGCCGAATTTAATAATGTAACAGGAAATTGGAATTTTCTAGAAAATGGAATCGACTAATATAAGAAACTTTTTTTTTTTTTTTTTCCCCCTCTTAATTTAAATCTTAATGGGGGGGGGGGGGGGGGGGGGGCTCGGGAGCGGATACACATCTGTTCTATGAAAGGCCAAGACCGTGGGCTAACGCATAGCTGTCTGCCTTTAGCTAAACCGGAACATTCTCCTGTGGTAAATGGCCTAATTAGCAGACCTAACAATTTTATTAAAACATCCATCTTGAAGGGCTGCACTAAAAGTTCAGCCTGGTTTGGCAATCTGTCTTGCCCCACTTCCCCTCATACAAAGGTTTCTTTTGCTTTAGAAGTTGCTTTCACTTGCACATTTGTTTTCACTGGAGAATGTGAGCGGAGTGGGAGCGGAGCGAGAAGTAGAGCTACGTGATTTGGTCTAAAGATTGGAGCAGGTGTTTTGAAAGTTGGAGACTTGTGGTTTTCTATCACGAGCTCATGTTAATGGCCAATAATGCAACTGCATAGAGCATATAAGAATTAATGTTGCTAAACAGTTAAACACCACTGACGGTTCACAATAAAATATAGATTTTATTAAATACTATCTCAGATAGAGTGAACAAAAATACATGCATATTATTCATATTAAATCTGCATAGAGGTTTGTAATATTTTAAAATAATAACAAGAAAATATTTACAGTTTAATGTTAATTAGGCACTAATTTTACCATGGAGCGAACATATATGGAGGAGAAAGCGTGGTGTGAGCAAGGAGCGGGGAAATGAAAATCCGGAGTGGAGCGGGAATGGAGCGATTATAGAATGCTCTGAGCATGAAGCAAAACATTTTGCCGCTCCACTCTGTTCACCTATTCTTGTTTTTACATAGATTTTTAAACCAATAAACTTGTCTGTTCGTTTTAGCTAGTAATTTTATGATGTGCCTTTTATTTGTTTCATTTTTTTCAGGCCCTGCTGCTGAAGAAGAGAGTGCATCTGAGACTGTGCCGAAATTGCCCATTAGGAGGAAACTGGCCATTTCTCCTGACTCAGTATGTGAAGATACAACTTCATCTCACTGTCCTCCAGGCCTGCAGGAGGTGCTGCGTCAGGAGGGCGTGTACCCGCTGCCTTACACCCCCGAGACACAGACCTCGAATGCGCCAGTCTCCATCCACCCTGATTCCACCTTTGACGTGGGCGTGGACGATCAGGAGGAGGAGACGACTCAGGTTAACAGCACAATAATTCTGTCTCCCAAATCCTACGAGCCTCAAGGAGGTTCAGGCCTGAGCCAACTCCGAGTCCTCCGTGCCAATAACGCCAACGAAGCTCCTAAAAGGTAAGGGAATGTATAGAATTACTCGCACTGTATGGAGAGCACTGTTTTGACTTTGTACTACATACATCCTTCTTTAGCTTTACACAGTGTATTTTGCACTACAAGTTTTTTAATTAGTGTGATGTCATTTGGTTGAATTGTAGGCTGGAGATTCCATCACTTCTCGACCTGCGAAGATCCAAACCGTCGTACATGGCCATGACATCGGCAGCTCAGGGCAAACGCAAGCTCAACTGGTGAGTGTTTACTCATTAACTAATTACTAACTTAACTTCCTTTTAATTTTTGTTAAGATTAAGATTACATTTCTTTGAGTTGAAATCAATTTCTTTAGCTAGCCTTGCAGGCAAAAGCGTGTACACGCCAATGTGCTTCCCAGTGCTGTTCAGGTTTCCTGGTAACCAACTTGAGTAGAAAAACTGAGTTGCAATCGTTATCCAGTGAAAGTGTGTGTGTGAGTCGGGAGTCAACCATAAAATCATTTATCGCCTTGTAAATATTAGCCCGTAGAGAAAAACTGCTTTTCCCAGGTGTTCATACTAGTAATTACTCCATCCCTAATGGAAAAAATAATACTA
Organism: Bagarius yarrelli; assembly: GCA_005784505.1. NCBI lineage: Eukaryota > Metazoa > Chordata > Actinopteri > Siluriformes > Sisoridae > Bagarius > Bagarius yarrelli. The sequence continues at coordinate 1,260,952 of VCAZ01000080.1, forward strand.
ATTCAGAACTTTATTAATGCTTCTGCCTTTCTCCAGCATGGGAAAAGAGATCGGCCCGGAAAATACCCAGGGTGCTGCAGCGCCCAAACGTATAAAGCGAGATTCATCCGATACCACAAAACCACTCCGTGTGCGGCGGTTTGGAGGTAAGAACAACTTCCTTTCTTATGCACTGTTTTACCTGAATCCTGTTACTACGGGTCTAGATCGTTAAAATGATCCTAAAACACGTTAGGACAAACGCTGACGGTGTGTTTTTTGTGTTGTGACTGTGGTCTTTTTGGACAAGTTTTGGCTACGGTTGGCTGGTAATGTAAAGCGCTTAATTTTATTTTATTTAATCTAGGATTTCTCTTCCAGCTGTCCAGTAAACACTACTCTTTCCTTGAGAAACAATGGTCCCTCGTGCTTTTTAAGTCTTGGTATAATCTATTATGTGTGTCTAAGTGCTAATGAAGTGTTGGGACTAGAACATCTGACATCTGTTAAACTTGCAGCCAAAATACAGGCGACTCCCATTCCTTCTGACTCGCCGAGCACCCAGTGGTTTTACTATTTATACGTCGCTTTTCTGGTTTTCTATACAGCTAACGTGCATTTTAATTATTTACTTTTTTCTTATTTGTTTATGCACAGCATCGTCTGAAAACGAGCCAAGCAGGAGGGTGGTGCGCAGCATATCAGAGGGAAACCTGCATCAGCTCGGCCCTCGGAAACCCAAATCCACATTTCTGGGCCCTGCTGCGCTGTTCAGAAAAGTCACAAAGAGAATGTAAAATCTCTCCAGAATAACCACTCAAACACACGTGACTTCTGAATGCATCCTGCACTGACTGCTTCTCTCTCTCTCTCTCTCTCTCTCTCACACACACACACACATACACGTCAAATTGTTAATAGATTTAAAGAAACTTGGACAGGATTTATTCCAGACTGTGTTGATGTAGTGAATGTTTTTTTTTTTTATTGTGTACAGCTTTTTAACAATATTAAAATAATGTACAAAAATGTTCAAAAGTGAAAATTAACCCCGCTGTTTTTTTGTTTTTTGTTTTTTTTTGTTCTTTGTTCCTTGATGCTCAGTTGTTTTCTTTGTAAAGAAACATTTTTAAACTTAAACAATTTGGACGTCCTGTAAAGCAAAGCCTTTTAATAAAATGCTCTGCACTGTCTTCCTGCATGTTCAGTTACTATACAGCTTAATTCATCCTAATGACATCAATATCAGGGGCGGAACTGAGTCACTAATCTCATTATCAGCATTAATCAGTATTATTGTTAGCTAGCTACATAAAATATATATATATATGAGGAGTTTTTTATATCTTTATGGCAAAAACATTTATCTAAAGTTCTTGCAATAATTATTATTTATTCTAATATTCTAGTATACCTAAAATAATCAAGCAGGAAATTGTTTTTTTTTTTTTTCCCTATTTAAAGAAAATTGAAACCTTCTGCATGTATAATTCCATATTATTCCAGCTGTGGTGTGCTAAATAAATCCAGCTGTGCTGTTTTCTTCTGCTAGAATGGTGGTTTAATGAGTGTTAACAGACTGGGTGGGATTTTTACAGCAAATGGAAACGCTGTTAGGTGTTTACTAGTCTCAACCTCAGACACTCCACTAACAGGCCTCAGAGTCAGATATTTTATAACATTTCTGGCAGCGAGATTCAGGATCTTAAAATTCTTAATCTGGTTGGTTAAAGAAAAATTATGCAAGCCTTAATCCATGCAATACCCCGCTCCTAATCCACAATACCCTCTCCCTTAATCAGCATACCCCATCGCCTTAATCCATGCATACCCCTCTCTCCCTTAATCCATGCAATACCCTTCTCCCTTAAATCCATGCGATATACCCCTCTCCTTAATCCAATCCATGCGATACCCCTCTCCCTTAATCCATGCGATACCCCTCCCTTAATCCATGCGATACCCCTCTCCCTTAATCCATGCGATACCCCTCTCCCTTAATCCATGCGATACCCCTCTCCCTTAATCCATGCGATACCCCTCTCCCTTAATCCATGCAATACCCCTCTCCCTTAATCCATGCGATACCCCTCTCCCTTTATCCATGCCAAAACCCTCTACACCTTTATCCAGCACACCCCATTCCCTTTATCCATGCGATTCCCTGTCCCTTTATCTATGCGACGCCCCTGTCTCTTTAGTCATGGCTCTGCCCCCTCTTCCTTTAGCCCCTGTTCCTTTAGCCATGCGCTGCCCCTGTTCCTTTAGCCATGTGACACCCCTGTGCAAATTCACAAAATTCTTAAAACCTAAAATTTATTGGACTAAAATTAATTCTAGATTATATATTGATTACAAAAATACAATAAAGTTGTTAGTAGAAGTGAGTAATAAACTACATTTGACCGTGCTCGGGCTCATCCTAAAGAACCCTTCCTCTGAGAGTTCAGAAACCCTTCGCTGCTAAGTTATCCATGACTTTAAATCCAGAAACTTTTAACAGTGAGTAAACAAGAAGGAAAAGCCAGTAAAGGAGTCTGGCAGCTTGTTTCTGTAATTTTACACTTCGGGTTCCAATCGGTTTGTGTTTATAGTAAAACCGTTTTTCTCCTATCAGGAATGAATATCTCAATAACTCACTCTCACTGCTGAGACTATACAGAGAAATGAAAGAATTTGTACGTTCTATATAACATTTGTCACGGATCCTATTGATCGGTTCTCTGATTTGTGGATGTAACGGCAATATGAACTCATCAGTTTAGCCTCCTGGGTCCCTTTTTTTTATATTTCTGCTGCCAGCGGCACCGCCCGCGATTTTGGGCCCCCTAACACCCCCCCCTGCCAAACCAAACATACTATTACATTACTCTAGTACAGTTAGTACCTATTAAACACCTTCTAGATCTCAGTCTGTATTTAAGCTCTGGACTCTGCATGACCAATTACTATTATATTTACATTTATGCAAAGTGACTTACATTTATCTATTTTATACAACTGAGCAATTCTGGGTTAAGTGCCTTGCCCAGGCTCCAGCTGTGGCAACTTGGTGGTGCTAGGAATCTTCCAGGTATCAGTCCAACAACTTGACCGCTGTACCACCACTTACCACCCTCGATTGCAAGATTTCTGATGCAAGTCTTCCAACTTGTCTTTTCAGTCCGCCTGCTTTAAGCTTAAACGTGCATGTCTCTCTCTCTCTCTCTGCTCTCTATCGCTCTCTCTCTCTCTTTCTCTTTGCTCTCTATCGCTCTCTCTCTCTCTTTGCTCTTTATCGCTCTGTCACACTTAGTCGTCAGTGAGAATCTCTTCACTGATGCCCTTTTGTTTTTGTTTTGTTTTTTTTTTTAAAGAAAGAAAGGGAGGTCTCGACTAAAGTTTATTAACTTTGTCCCAGCCAATGAGGTGACCACTGTGTCGGAAACGGCGTCCAATAAGGCAGAGTGTGCGGCTGGAGGCTGATGTTGCTTAGCAACTGCAGGTAGAATCTAGGATCATGTCGGCATCATTGTCTTATCTTAGATCCATGTGAGACCTCGCATTTATCTATGACAACGTTTTTGTGTGACATTTCTGCAAGAACCATCATTACGACAAATGTTAAGCAAATGTGTCTGATTGTCTTAAAAGGGTAAAATCACAACAGGAAAGCATCATGTTGCTACGCCGTTTAGGAAAACGAGCCTTCTTAGGCTGTAGGTTTGCACTTGCAAATGTCTGTCAATAACAAAAGCACTCCATGGGTTAGTCCAATGGCTTTAGCTAGATCGATAAGACTGGTCCATGCTGATATTACTGCAGGATCCTATTATATTAGTCAAAAAATGTCAGGAGTCGATACACGGTTGCAATTCTGCCGTAAGCAAAATTCATCTCAACCAAACGAAGACTAAGATTGTTTTTTAGACGCTGTGCATTTAAATCAGTCTACAGCTAAAAGACGAGATGGTTTTTTTTTATCGTACTACCTCTTGTTTTAACGAACGCTTATCCTGTTTGTTTCATTAACAGCACAGCTCTAAAACTATCAAATCGAAGAAAAAAGAAAGTAGGGATTAAAAAAAATTTCAACACATTTTAACTTGCACTGTTCCCATAACAGGTGAGTGGCGGAAGAAGAAGACACGCTCGTCCTCCTACGTGCCGACGTAAATAGATGCTCGCGCTCCTCCCACGATGCGACACAGCGTCGTCGTTACCCCCTCTTCCCCCACCACCTCCCAACCCCAGCTAGCCGCTTCACAGATGCTATCCTTTTGTCCCTGTGTAATTACAGCAGCGTCTGTGAGCCTACAGCACAATCCGGCCTTGAGCACTTTTCATCCCACCGGCACGCCAAACATATTTAACACTCTAACGTTACGCCTGTAATTCTGCCTGCTGACATAAGACAGGATCACTCCGGATTCAGGATGTGTGTCAGGGGTCAGAGGCTTATCAAGTTACATGAACTGTACTGGATGACATCAGTTTGTAAATAATTCGACCATGTTGATTCAAGCGTTGGGTTGGGTTGGGTTTTGTCGTCTTATTTTCATATTTTACAAACAATCGCTTGTGATTTTATATCTTTAAAAAAAAAAAAAAAGCTGTAAGCATTTTTCCGGGAAATATATTTGCTTGTTATTATCATCGTTTTTTGTAATCAGGGAACCTTTTGTTCTCATTCGATTACAATACAAAGAGTTTGTTTCTGTTTTTGGTGAACTACATAAAAAATATTTATAAGATTGTGATTATGTAGTGCTTCCAAATCAAAGAAAATAAGAAAACAACAAAGTAAAAGAAACCGAAATAAATCTAAATATTTTTAATAGTACGCGTTACTCGGCCAAAGCTACTCGATAATTTATTCGTATATATTAATAGCAAAAAAATACTGCAAATAGCAACTATGAGCAAATAAACACTACCAGAGCGACATACTGACGTGCTGTAAGTCTCATCATTGAACAGCTCAATACTGGTACATTAGATCACAAATCAAAGTGTAACAACCCACAAAAACTGCTGAAAAGATCTTATATAAACAAACGGTTAAAATATTTGACTCGTACCCAAATGCAGGACTGTTCAGTGCGACTTATATGCTACGAAAAAAAACTGGTCTGTGCGTGGAATAAATTTACCGCTGTAGCATGTGTGTGATACAGTTTGGCATGTTCACAACAGCCACTTAATAGTGTGAAGTGATTTTGTTGTGCTTGTTTGTATGTGTGTGTGCAAGAATAATTGCGCACTGCTGTTATATTTGGTAGTTTTACTGTGTGATTACTGTGTGGGGAAGGGGTAGTGCAGTGGTTAAGGTGTTGGACTGCTAATTGGAAGATCAGGGTTCTTTTTTCAGCACCACCAAGTTACCACTGTTGGGCCCCTGAGCGAGGCCCTTAATCCCTAATTGCTCAGATGTATAAAAAGAGATAAATGTATGTCGCTCTGGATAAGGGGAATCTGCTAAATGCTGTAAATGTAAACTCGTGTCCCGGCTGGATTGAGCCATTTTGTTTAACTTTATTTCCCACAATTCCTGAGTAACACACCTATAATTTATATGCAGATGCTAGTCGAGAGAGTTGATTTAAAATATTAGGTGTATTTTTTTAAAGCCATCCAGGAAAACCAAGCCTGCGAAGAAAAAATAACGGAAATCCTAGAAAATTCTTAGATTTCGGATAAATTGTTTGAAATGTATTGAAATTTTAGTTGCGCTGCTTTTATAATATTTCCCCATCTTGCTGTATTTATTTATTTTTTTCGATAAAAATATGTATTTTGCAGATAAAAATATCTCTGCCCGAGAAATACTTTTTCATTAAGCAGATAAAGAAAAGATAAAGAACAAAAACTTCTAAATTTTTATGATGGTTTGAATTTTTTTTGGCCGTTTAAGTGATGAACTTTCTTGCAGATGTTTAATTTTTCTGCTACAAACTGTTTGGTCTGTGCTAAAAGGAAAAATCAACCTCTGTATCACCAGTTTTATGTACAGCCCTGCCCAAATGGACAGATTTGGCGTGTCAGCTTTCTCATTGCTTGTTTATTATTCTCATTTTTTTTTAAGTAAAAATTTTACTAGGAGACGTTAACATACCCCTTTATAAAAATTAGAGATGCAAATCCTTTAATGATGACGTATCAACTCTTTAACCAGTGATATTTTCTTGTGCTGATTATCTTTGTGGTGTCAAACTCCAGAATAGGGGCAAATGGCTCACACTGGGTTCTTTGTGAACCTTGTAGGTCTTTAAATATTTCACTTTCTATTCGTTCTACCAAGGGCAAATATATCCATATTCTAAAAAAAAATCCACACACACTTTTATCTTGCAAATAAATGATGTTATTAAACTTATTTCTATTTTCTTAGATTCCCAAAATGCTCGTTCATAAGCATGCACAACTCCTCAAGGCATCATGTTAAAACATTTACATTCAGGGTAACAGATATTTGGCCTGTCTTTCTACACTGCAGGTCTTGCAGATTCTCAATTACGGTTTTGTCACTATATCTGATTTACACCATACACGGCAAAATAGTCTAAGGTAGATGTACTAACCGGAAAAGGACGTAAAAATGGCACAATAATCACTGGACGCAATGGAGAAAGACAGAATGATGATTAAGTGTTTTGCTTCGGCATCATATTTAATGATCGTCAAAACAATGATCTCTTTAGACAGTCGAAAGAGGAGAGTTCTTGTTGCAGACTGGACACATTGCTTAGTAAGTTATAAATATTTTCTGATAGTATGTTAATTTTTTAATTTCTCTCTAGACAAGACAGATTTTAAACGAACAAAATTAATAAATATCAAAATACCCAGTTGTGCTTAGACATATATATATATATATATATATATATATATATATATATATATATATATATATATATATATATATATATATATATCGCTGTTGCTGTCACCCTAATGCATGTATCCGATTTATTACTACATACAAATAAAGCCTGAATCCGATCAGAAAATATCAGAATCCATGTGCTTTTTTTTTCTGCTTACACGATCATAGGTCATATCCCATCTGTACCACATCAGTGGGAAAAAATCGGAATTGGGTCACATGATACATGCAGTGTAAATCTGACTTCATTACACTGGATTTGAGATTATGTTTAAATATGACGTGCTTAAAATTTGAAATATGAACCGTGGATCTTCACTTTCGAGGGTCATTGCATCTGAAATCAGTGATCAGTTAAAGAAGCAGCATTTTCTTGTTGGGTATGTGTTCTTTCCTCATTATTACATATGAAGCTATAGAGATGACTCCAAGTGTGGCACTTTACATTTGGATTTGGTTAACTCTCAATATAAGGTCCAAACAGCCGCCACTACCAGTTAGCCATCATTAGGCTGAAAACACACCTATTATAAAGATATCAAAACCTTAAAATTTGTGGCCAAATCTAAATCAACTACTTGGATTTTGTTACCAAATAAGAATGAAATGCACTGCTGTGTTCAGAATGAACAAATGGCCTAAAAAACGGTTGTCACAGATAAAAGGATAATTCATTCTGTGGTAAAGAAAAAAAAATCCCTTTGGAACAGGTGTAAAACCCTGCAGAGGGAAGGTAGACTCCAGAAACATCCTTATTAAAATGAATACTGATGGTTTATCACCAGATTATAAAACAATAGTGAACCCTAAAAACTGGAAGTTGGCATCAGTGTATTACTGAAACAATATTCTACATGCAGATGAGACAAAGATCACCCTGTAGCTGAATGATGGTTAGAGGACAGTGTGGAGAAGGTAAAGAACTGCTGATGATCTGAAGCACCACTTTACCACATTATCATCAGGCGTGGTTATGCAGGACTGCCTTTGCAACTGGTTCACTTGTATTTAGTGATGTGTGACTGCTGACAAAAGCAGCAGGATGAATTTTGATGTGTTCAGGGTTATATAACCTGCTGGGATCCAGGAAATGCTTCAGAACCCTTTGGATGCAGCTTCACACTACAGACAGGAAATGACCTACACCAAAAACTAAATTTTTCCATACTTTTTTTAGCTCGTGATTTCTGCACTGTTTAGCAGATGTGAAGGTAAATGATGAAAATTAAAGCTGCAGTATATATATAGTTTGTCTGGGGTCTTTTCTTGTTCTCCGCATGCTTGCGGTGGTTTACTCGCAGACCAAAAGTATGTGGTTGTTTATCTGTACGTGGTCCTGCAATGGACTGGCAAACTGTCCAGGATGTACCTCCATTTGTCCAATACCAGCTGGGATAGGCTCCAGCAGATCCCTGTGACCCTGTTTAGAAATAGACAGGTATTGATAGATGGATATATGGATAGATATATGAATGGATGGATGGATGGATGGACAGACAGACGGACAGATGGATGGATATATGGATGGATATATGAATGGATGGATGGATGGATGGACCGGACAGACAGACGGACGGATGGATATATGGATGGATGAATGGATGGACGGATGGACAGACAGATGGACGGATAGATGGATGGATGGATGGATGGATGGATGGATGGATGGATGGATGGATGGATGGATATATGGATAGATATATAGATGGATGAATGGATGGACGGACAAATGGATGGATGGAGGGACAGATGAATAAATAGATGGAAGCCATGTTTCTTAAGTTAATTTGTTTTGCATATATTTTTTAACTACCCCTGCCCGGTTTGTCAGTCAATCAGAAGCTGGAAGATACCATGTCAGATAAGTAGGGGGGTGTGGAAAGACCTGGGGATTACTGTAATTGACTGAACACACATAAGGCCAGCTAATATAAGCAGTTAAATTCTCGAACGTAATTTAAAATTATTACAAGGATATTATTTTTTGCAAGAAATCCTACACAAATAGGGGCATCTCTGAACAATTCTTGGCAGCAAAGCCAGCGCCCAGACCATAACTCACAGTTAGGCACATGGATTGCAAAAGGAAGAGTTTTACAATCAGCAGCAACAACTTGCAAAACTTAGGCATAAAAACAACCAATACAGTGTAAGTGCACATCACATTCATACAACTGTTACAGATGGTCATCTGCCATAAAGGGAACAAGAAAATCGCAAACTTCTCAATAATTACCATAATTATACATTGCAACAAAAAACAAACCAAAGCGCTCTAATAGCCAAATAACTTACCCCTTACCCCAAGACATAATGACGCATGAGATGCAATGCAGCCATCAGAGAAACAGGTTTATTTTCATTTAAAAAAATGAATAGTTTCTCATTTTTATTATGTTGAAAATAAAAGGAAACATGTAATGTTTATTTCATACTTGTTCTTCTTTATATATGTTACATTAATTAAACTTAGAGGGGCACAACATTCTTTCTGATGCCGGCCCTGCCTTGGGGCGGGGTGGGGTGATAGTCGGTATGGTTCGCAAATTGCGCACAACCAAAAGAAGAGTGAAGCGTTTTTTTTTTTTTTTGTTTTGGTTTACAAAAATTACAAATTGTGTAATAGAAGAAACATAAAGAAACACAACAAAGAAAGGAAAAGAAGGTGACTTTTATTAGTTAAATGAGTGAGAGGTTGAAAATACTGTGCCGAGTGTGATTTGATTCGTACTACCACATGAAACTACACCAGAAATAGATGTTGAGTCATATCTGCACTTGGTGACTTTCGCATAAAACTTCCTGATGAACTACCTGATGCTAGTCTTTTGAAGATCGGCGTGTGTGTGTGTGCTTTCTTCATGGCTGATCAAGGATGAAAGCCTTGAAGATAAAAAAGCTTTGATACAACGTGATAAAACATGGTGAAAAATGTGCCTCATTTATTCATGTTTTATAATTTGAAGGACGGAGCGGGAAAAAATCAAATTCTTTCATTAATCCATTAGAATATTCATTAATTAAGCATTATTTATCCGCTGCACTGTGAATGAATTTAAATGGCAAAACTACGGTGTAACATAAAAAAGCTACAAATTAAACATCAGTCATTAGCTAATAAGGAAGTATAGATTTAATGACTACAACATTTTTACTGATTACAACTGCATTGATTGTTCTTACTTTCTTAATAGCTCCTCTTTATTAAAGGCTATTTGCTGAAAATGTGAAGAATAATTAACGAATAACATGCAGTGTTTTAACACACTCTTATAAAGAAGATAAAAATGGTGCCTTTATTCGGATCTATTCAGTACCGAGCTGTGATTTACAGTCCAAACTCCAGAATCCTGGCAAAGTCCCTGGACATCAGATATAAAGATAATAAATACAAAGACAGTGGAACAATTTCTGAGTTATCTGAGAAATATAACCAGAATATAAAGCTAAAGTGGGGAATTGTTAGCACAGTGGTTAAAAAGTTGGACTGCTAATTAGAAGATCGGGGTTCAATTCCCATCACCACCAATTTGCCACTGCGTGGCCCCTGAGAATGGCTCTTAACTCCTAATTGTTGAGTTGTATAAAGGAGATAAATGTAAGTCGCTCTGGATAAGGGTATAATTGTTGTAAACGGGACCATTAAAAGGGTGTAAGTTTCACATCAAGTTCAAGAAGCTTTATTTTCATTTCAACCATATATAGCAGACGCAGTTCACAGTGAAATGAAACAACGTTTCTCCAGGACTCCATGTTGCTACACAAAACAACAAAAATTACACAACACAACAAACAACTACTTAATGGAAGAACAACATAAAGTGCAATCTGGTGCAACCTGGTGCAAACAGTGCAAAACAAATAGTGCAAATAACAGTACAAACATCACTAACATTACCCCAGACAGTGCAATATAGACAATAGGATATACAATACAATACACAAACACTCTGTAGAGGTACATTAAATAGCAGCGATCAGATTATAAGTGATGTGCAAATAGAGAAAGAAATGTGCAAGTGTATATTTCACATGTAGCTTTTTGTGAAATTAAACGTTGTATATTTTTCCAAAACTGTAAACTAACCCTAGAATATCAGGTGGAAAAATAAAAACATATAACGCAGCTTTACTAGACTAGCTTTTCGAAATTCTCTTTTCTGACTGGCCAAAACATCAAATTCTCTCTTCAACATGAATTTGCATGAATTTTGTATCAATGCAAACATTCTTATTAAGTGAATTATTTCAAACCAGTTTCTAACTTGACTTGAACTTGGTCTTACATAAACATGGCCTTGGTCTGGGCTAAAAGTTCACAGGTTTGGCAAAAAGTAATTCCTTTTTTTTTCCTTAAGAAAAACAGCCAAAAAGATTAACAGCTGTTCTGTGACTTGTTGGTTTAGCAGTATGATTCTCACTTTAGGTGTGAAAGGTCCTGGGCTTAAAATCTCTCGAGCTCTTTCTTTCTTTGGTTCATACTGTGTCTCTGGATTGCTAATCAGAAAGTCGAGGGGGTCCAAGCCCCGGCACCAGCAAGCTCCCACTGCTAGACTCTTTAGCAAGGCCTTTAACCCTCTCTGTTCAAGGGGTGCTGTATCGTTGCTGACCCTTGGCTCCCCAACTTCCTAAACAGGGATAAGAGAAGAAAAGAATTTCACTGTGCAGTAATGTATATGTGACAGGTCAAGGTTTCATTTCTGTCTAAAAAGTAAGTGCTAACATCAATTTACTGTCTGCAAAAAAGCACAAATTAAAAGAATGTTCTTTTAAAGATTATTATTATTAAGATTATTATGATTATAATCATTATGTGTAAGCATTTGTTAATTGCTGCGATAGTACAAAAATATAATAGTTGAGGATATGCAGACATTAAGAAACAATCTTTTACTAGCAAAAGTAACTAGAGTAACCCAAAATAATTATCAAAACTAAAACTTGATTGAGAGTAATAAATTATGGCATGATTAGACTGCTTAACATTACTAGTTAATTTGGATCTGATTAAATAAATGAAAATCATGATTCCAGAAAAAAAAAATGTGAATACAGTAATAACATAAAATAAAAATTTTGTAGTACAGTAACTGTGTGTTGTGGAAAAATCCTCAAAAAGTAATTATCATGAAACTTACCACAATATTTCTCAGGGTAGAGCTGGAATTGAGTTGTGTAACTGTCCTTTTTTTCTCCTTGGATTGAAGCAACAGATTGGACAATTGTGTGCTCGGTTCCACTTCCTTTTCGGCCATTAATAAGCAGTTTCATACACGTACTTCAGACGGTTGCAGCCTGTCGTGTGACTCGCCATCTCATTATACTTAACACGATGATAACTAATTATTAAAACTTTATTTGAATCATTAACATTTATAGTGACAGAGAAACACCATTAAATTTCAAACAGGAAACGATGTCAATTTCTGTGATTAAAAATTAATTTGAGTAAGAGTAAAAAAAAGGTTAAAATGACTCTTAAAAGTACTCAGCTAAATCTAACGTAGTAAATATAACGTGATATTACCCACCGCTGCTTACAAAATTATCTGTTACGAGTCTGGCTACATTAAATCACTCGTTTGTGGATATATTTTTTTTCTATATCAGCATCACTCCCAACTATTTTATTTTTTTATCATTTTGCGCTCATGTTAACAGAAATGTAACTATTAACCCTTGTTTAGTGTTTTAAGCTGATTTATTAAGTTTATTTGGGAAAAAATCAGGCTATTAATTGTTAAATTTTAACCCAAGACTTTTTCCATGTAAAACATAAAATAGAATATCTTTTCAATAACATATATTTTCAGATGCGATAGAACGGAATAAATGGCATTTAACCATAAATGCTGTCTGTATTGTTTGTAAGTAAGCTAAAGAGAACATCATTAAGTGTCTGCATGTTATGACTGTGTTGATTAAAAACCCAATAATGCGGTGGGTCTATCAGATCAGTGAACCTGTTAAACCCAGTGTTTCAACACCGCATGCGGTTAAATTATGCAGTTAAAAAAATGCAATATTATTACTTTAATTGAATTCCCTAATAAAGGGGATGTTAATATTCCTACAATTATCTGACAGGTCTTATTGTTTCTTAAATTAAAATTTTATTGTGTCACTTTTTTTTTCCTTTTTTAGAATCCAGTGAGCAAAAAGACTCAATTACAATTACTGACCTCCAATCCCAATCAGCTATGCTGATTTAATTCAGTTCCAATGAATACCACTCTGATGTAAATGAGACCGTGATTGACTCTTTCCAGGAACATGAAAGGACCCTGGGTCACCACAGGTTACAAGAGGTCAGCACTTGGGTGGAGTGTCTGCAGAAAGAACAGCAGTCATAACATCAGCATTATTTATGCAGATGTTTGTTCATGCATGTTTTCTGCTGCTTTGCTCTCTTTGTGAAATCCTCCTTCCTCGTTCTAATGCAGCAGATTTTTACTGCATCACAGCATTCAATGTATCTATCCAGCATTTTTATTGACCGATGTAACAATTAGATTACATTAGCCCATAAAAATGCTGAGACTGAGAGCAAGTCTACGAGCAATTTTGGGAGAGTGTGTGACTGCCCTATGCCGAGTTTATTGCCAGCCTTTCTGAGTGGAAAATATTCAAATGGATGGTATGGAAATCTCTGGATGAGCTTTGATTTGAAATGTAAAGCAGGGTCTCCAGGAGATGAGCTAGCGCCCTGCTGCACCCTCTCCACAACTCCGCCAGATATCTGAATTTCGCGTGCAGGAAGAAAGCTACGGAATCTGGAGCAGGTGTGGAAATCGTACCCGATCAAATGGGACCTTGGGTCCGGCGCCCAACTCTTTGCAACCTGAAGGTAAGTGAAAAAGGATTGGAACCTGTTGGCGTTGGCGCTTTTCCAAAAGCTTTTGTTTTCTTGCTGCACACATAGGAGCAACCAATGAGAAAGCTTTGTCAGTGCTCTGCTTCTCAATATGAAACATGTATTTAAACTGGCTATGAACTGATTTCTTATTTTGTATGAATAGAGCATGTTTTTAGGACTGTGAGTTTTTTATCCAGCGAAAGCTCTCTGGAACTGGCTAGTGTGAGAAAGCAATACAGCTGCCATTCAAATATATTCAAACCAGCCTCATTGGGGAGGTGAACGACTAAAGGCAATAGCTATTAGCATGGAACTTTCGAACGACAGAAATAATGTTCTGCAATGGGTTTTATGGCAAATACATCCTTTGAGAAATTTACCACAGAATGAATGTCAAATTTACCATCACTGAAGCTTGGTCATGACCTCTGCAACACGGTTAGAAGGGATTCAAAAATAATACTCCTGTAAGTGGGCACGTTTGGAACTAGAACAATTCAGTTTTTATCGGTGCCACATGTAGAGACTGTGGATGTCATTTTTGGAGGTTTTATAATATAATTTCATTGGGATGAAACTACAAGTTGCTATTAATCTCCAAAAATAATGAGTCAAACCAAAACCTTTTCCAAATTCAACCCCTCTTAATAGTTCCTCCTATGACATAATAGCTATTAACTGCAGAGTGTGGATGCTAGCACGTGCTTTCTTCGGGACCGGTGGCCTAGTCTTTTTTTCAATGACCAGGCTGAAAGGATTGCCTTTTATGGAAAACTAAAGACACTTTTTTGCATGTTTCAAAGCTTTGGTGTCAAACTGAAAGTTCTTAATGTGCTCTTATTACGAAATAGTGTAGTGTTAAAAATATTGTACAGTAAAATATTTCATATCACTTTTATTTCATAGTTGAAGCTGTAAAATAACAATCAATAAATAATTATAATAAATAATTATAAGGATTCAGCCAAATGTGAATGATTGGCTTTTCTTTTCATCCAAATTGAAACATAATAAACCATTAGGACAACCTGTAGCCCAGCCACAACTTTAACTTTTCCTATCAATTACGTTGTTTAAATATTCAATCATGCAGTCGAATTAGCCAAAGAAAAACATCTCAAATGCTGGTTTTTAAAGATCTGCCCATGTGTATGCATCATTTACTACATGTATGTAGCAGGAATTTACTTCTTACACTTTTAGTGTGTTGGTTTGTTGGGGGTTTTTAGCATTTTATCAACATCTTTTTGACTGTCGGTTAAATTTTGCTTAATGTACCTGCAAATTAAAAGTCAGAAGAGTTAAATCCCCATAATAAAGTTATTTCTAATTAATCATAGAAACAATTATAAAAACCATTGTCACTAAATCTCTAACTGAGTGACTGCCATTCAGGAAAATGTAATTATATGGCTAGTAGCTACGTTCAATACGTAACTAGTAGTTAGGTTCAACTAAATACAATTTCCTGCACTGTTTTTTCTGACTTTCTTTTCTTTTGACTGAGATCCTACTGATTCGACCAGCTGCCAATAAACAGTAACAACACCTGGATATTAGATTTCTCACTTAATTTTAAGAACAGATTTATCTCTAAATTAAAGTTTCACAAGATATCTTTGAATAGTTAAAATCTGTTTCCCACTTACAAACTTTTGGTAGAATGACTATGGACGTAGCCATGTGTAAGATAGTTGTAGTTAACTAGGGTCATAGCTGTAATCTTAGATTACATGACACAGTCAGGATATGACGCTAAATCAGGCCCGGTTCTTGCCAACCATAGAAGGGTGGGCAGACAGATATCCCAGGTGGCCAATTTTGGGGGGTGGCATTAGGGAGATTTTTGCTATAGTGGAATAGAAAAAAAATTGTTGTACTTTATTTTTGCTCGCGTTCGGTTAAGAAGACATACTATTAAGTGAACTGACGCACAAATATGTTTTTAAAATGAAGATTTATTATCTTTTTATAATCTTTTTAAAGATGAAGTAAAGTTTGCACCAAATGAATGTTAAATATTCAAATAATATTTTAAAGAGAGAAATGAAGTGAACATTTTTTAAAATTGTGTGAAACCAATTGATGTGTGGATAGATAGATAGATAGATAGATAGATAGATAGATAGATAGATAGATAGATAGATAGATAGATAGCTAGATAGATAGATAGATAGATAGATAGATAGATAGATAGATAGAGTTTAGCAGGCAAGACAGACCAAGCTCAGCCCAACCCTGCTCATGCCTAGAGCCGACCCTGCACTAAATACTGTACTGTATTTAAAAACATTTTTTGTAAGTGTAGCCTAAATATATTTTTTTATAGAGAGAAATTGCATTGAATTCGAGTGTTAAATGCAAAAGTGGTTAAATATTCTGTATATATTAATTACTAAATAAACCTGGCCCATTTTTAAAAATAGATTAAACGAGTTATTAGACTGAAAATTCTTAGAATAAAAGACTTACAAGATGGACAAAATCCAGTAGCAGAAAAATAAAATCTTTCTTTCACATGCGGTTGAGATCATATTGCGGTAGTGTTGCTGCACAACTACTACTGTGAGACGAAAAGTGATGGTGTGACTGAAGTGTTTCATCAAGATGTTCATCCTTGTATTTTTTGGTCTTCACACCCAACTATAACTTTCCTCTGTCACATGGCACCATTGTGACCCGGGGAATTATTTCTTAACAGGCTACAGTTTTAAGTACATGGTTCTTGATGCGAATGAGTCAGACGGATTCAATTCAGCTCGGTTTCATCGTTATAGCATCCAAAAGAAGAACAAAAAACAAGGCTACTGTTTAAGACTAGCAGAGAAAATGTTCTGAAGTTTGACAAAGAAATAATAAGTGGACGTTTTTTAAGCATACAGACAGCGGGTTTCATTCGGCCGGGTACTTACTGAGTGTTGTTTACTTTTATCTTCTTTCTTTTCACCAGTCTCTCGACATGTACCATGAATGAGTCACTAAGACATGGCCTTGATAAGGTAACTTCAGGAGTTAGGAATCAAAGGGACATGTCCGTCACCACGTGCTGACATTTGTGAAGGCAATGACGTTAAACAACATCTGCAAGGTCTCATAAAGCATCAGGAGCGAGAGAAAGAGAGGGAGAGACAAGAAATCAAAGCAAGATAAAGATAGAGAGATGAAAATACAGTCCTTTTTAGTCAATAATTCATTTATTTCTTTTTGTCTCTTTTTCTCACACATCTCTTCTATTTATCTCTGGCAATTAAATAATAAAAAACAATACCAAGCCAATATCTACAGGTTAGTCAGACACCTACCTTAATTTGCAGAGACACAAATAAGCCTGGTGATGAGTCATAGCGTTACGTTGAGAATAGATTTTCTGTTTTGATACAAAGGCACTGAAAGGTGTCACGCAATGCTTCTAAACACAGACTTCATGGTCTTTTTTACTAAACACCTAAAAATCCCTTTTCCCAAATTCAAGCAACTGTTTAAAGCATCGCGTTAAAATCCCTAAATCAGGAGTTACTCAGCACATGATGTCTTATACATTAGCTATTACTATGAATATAAGTTAACGAAAAAATTACATGGGTCCTGCTCTTCAATTTATTTTTTCCATTTAATAATACCAGAGTTTGTCTAAAGATTAAACCTCTTGTTAAATTAAAAAATATATTATTTATAATTACAATGACTGACATTACGCAGTTTATTTCCTTGTTTGAGACTATTTGTAAGTAAAAGAAGTCAACGTAAAAATAAAATAAATAAAAATTAATTTTTAATTTATGTGCATATTCATTCTAATTCTTAAATTCTATATATTATACTATGGATAAATTAGAACAAGACCAATATGGGACATCTTTTGTCTATTTGCATTAGACATTAATATATAAATTAGGTGTAATTAGTAACACTCTTCCTGAATATTTTTCAGATCAAGCATCATCAGTTTAATATCATTGACGTCAATAGTTAAATGTTTATTGTTTGATATCATGTTCGCTTTAACTTTCAAAGATGGAGAAATGCACCATTCCCTGTAAGAACTAACTAGCTCATAAAAACTGTAAAAAAATAAAGATCTTAAAATTCGTAAACCTACTAAAGCAACTAACCACAAATAAAACACAACATAACACTAACTTTCTTTTTATTAACCTTCGAGTTGTGTTCAGTCAGAGCCGTTGTGCCTTTCAAGGGTGTAAGAATTGAAGAAGTGTGAAGGCTAACCCGTGGCACTGCAAAGAAACTTTAAACAACGCTTTTCTTTAAAAAAAACATTTTATTTACTTTCAATTCGGGTAAAAAAAATAGAAAAAAATAGAAAAAGCATTCTATTGCATTTGTTCTCTTTACAGTTAAGTGCTGGATAAAACATTAATGAGGTTGAAGTGGCTTGTTGTATTGTCAGCGTTATAGATAGCAGAGGATCCGATCTACAGTCTACAGTCTTCTAGACCCTGTTGTGTTTCCCTGTTTTATCAGATTGCATCAACTTTACCTCGTTTAAATGAAGAATAAAAGAAATGCAGTGTGTGTGTGTGTGTGAGAGAGAGAGAAAGAGACAAAAAGAGAGAGAGAGAGAAAGAGAGAAAGACAGGACGAAACTGGACCCTATAGCTGTAAGCCTAAGAGTTGCTGAAAGGATTTTGATGCAGTAATATTATCTCTCTGTCCCGGCTCAGGCCACACAAAGGTGCGCAGCCAAGCGCCAGAGCAAGGCATGTCATCCAAATGGCGAAACCTTCTTTTGCAGTGTATTACATCCAGCTGCTTTGTGCTGCTTGAATTTGGCTGGGAGGCTGCACAAAGGAGGCAGTTTGTTCGCCCCCGACAAGCTTGCTTTTATTTGCGTCGGTTCTTTGATGTATAGAGAGAAAAGCATTTAGGTCCGGGATATCCCTCGCCCAGCGCCAGGGAAGAAATCCCACTCCTGGACTATGATCCTTAACAATCCCCAGGCTTTCAGCACTCAAAGCTTTTATTCACTTTAAGAACCTCACTTTCCCCCATTGTACCCACTATCTGTTATTTGAACATAAAGGGGGATGCTAGGTGTGCGCTCTTTTGTGATGGAGTACAAATGTACAGCTAGGGCCTGCACCAAATATTACAGCTTCCAATTCCTTCACAATTAATGCTTATGTCACATTTCATTTAAAGTCAATTAAACATTACATTTTAATTTCTAGATTAAAATCTACAATTTAATAATAACAATATCCTTAATCTATAATTGGCTTTCCATCCATCCATTTTTTAAACACAGGCCACTTTTTAAGAGACAAAATGTCAGTTTGGCCGTCTTTATTTCATTCATCTATCCGTTTATCCATCCATCAATACATACATACATACATACATACATACATCTGTCCATGCTACCATCCATCCATTAATCCATTCATCTGTCCATGCTACCATCTATCCTTCTATGTATCCACCTATCCATCCTTCTATTCATCCATCTGTTCATGCTACCATTCATCCATCTATTCATTCATCTTTCCATTCATCCATCTGTCCACCTATTTTTTAAGTTATTATCTATTCATATTTCCACCAATTTATCCAACTATTTATCCATCCATCCATTTATCTATTAATCCAACTATTTATCCATCCATCCATTTATCTATCTATCTATTTGTTCCTTCTACCATCTATCCATCTATCCAATTATCTATCCATCTGTCCATCAATCTGACCATGCTACTATCCATCCATTTATTCATTTATTGTTTATATTTGTTTATTCCTAATCAGAGTCATTGTGACTTGCTGGAGTCAAAGGCAGGGACACACCAAAGGAGAGGTGACCAGTTCATTGCAGGGTCACATACAGACAAACAACCACCCACACCCACACAGAAACACACACATTCACTACTATGGGCAATTCAGAATCACCAATCAACCTAACAGACATGCTTTTAGACTGTGGGAGGAAACCAGAGAACCCAGAGTAAACCCACGCAAGAACAGGGAGCAAACTCCACACAGAAAGACCCCTGCTGGGGATTCATTGATTTTCCACTATCTGTAATTAGTATAAAGGGGATGTTAGGCATTCTCTCTTTTGTGATGAAGTACAAACATACAGCTAGACCCTAAACTAAATATTCTATTCGTTCACAATTTTAATTCTCGTCTTTCTCTGTTTACTTCACATTTGCTTCTGTTAACTCTTAATAATCACCTTCACCATTAGCGGTATTACCTTAATTCATTTGCTTTTTTTCTTTCTTGGCTTTATTACAGAATAGTCAAAGTTGTAATCATTGTGTGGACTGCTGAATAGTTGGTGTTCACAAAAATGCAAATGAACTGGTCCTCACTGCTTTAGGTTCTCAGTGTTTGAAGCTTGACCAAAGCAAAGTATGCAAATAGACCTAGTAAAATATACACACAGGCACACACACTACACTGGCACTGCTTGCATCATGCAGGCAAGGACAGTGATGAATAAAAAACTTCCATTAAATTATGTCAGCCGGGTCTATCAGGGGCATTTTAGATGGCAGGTCCACAGCAGGAACCTCTTTAGAAACCTACAAACCTAGGTCACATTTTTTATAATTTGTTTTTCTGGAGTAAAAATGCTAAAATGTTTTGGACTGGGTAAATTCGGGTAATATCCCAGTTAACTGTCCTTTAAAAGTCTCTGTTCAACTCATTTTAGATATAATAGGGGTGTATTACGATGTTTATATAATAATCGGCTTGATTTAAAGAGCCCTATTTTCACACTTTATTTAAAATAAAATAATGTTACTGAATGATTAGAAGAGTCAAACGTGCATGGCCGTACATAAAAAAAACAACATCAACAAACTTACAACACCAAAAATAATACAATCCCAGCACAACTTTCTGTAACCCGATGAGAGCAGTGGGAACACTGACCTAATAATACAAGAAGCAACAGGAGAAGTGATCAGGAGCTGCACTAAATCCAACAAACCTGAAAAAATATTAGTTTGGATGACTACGGTGTTTGGCCCCCTAAAAACATGACCTTAGTATTTTAACACAGCAGGTTTGCTGTGTTAAAATTACACACATGCCATATGCACAGACGTGCTAGACATTTTAACTAGAAAAAAAAAAAAGAAACAGCAGCACACCAACAATATGCATAAAACGATAAAAAAAAAGGTTTTTTTCTTTTAATGAATAAGGTAAAAAAAAGTATCAAAACATTTATTTTATATTGTAACTAATTTCAAAGGCTTTATTAAATTTCCAGGCATTTCTGTTATTCTATTATTCATTAAACTTCCTTAAAGTCTGTTTATTAAAATAGACATATAAGCTATGGTGCATGTAATTAGCTGTGTATAATAAGGAACAATAGAGACTTATGAAGTGGCCATTAAAAACGTGTTACTTAACAGGTTGCGTTATAATCATTTGTTTAAATTTCATGTTGCTCGGACCCCTAATAACACTCCCACCCGCCCCATTTCCCCAGTTTATCATTGTCTGATTTGCTGCGCTGCTGTACTATTTACACGAGCCGAAAGGACTGCACCTCTTTCATCACTTCTGTAAGTTTACATAAAGGTCACGGTCAATGCAGGGCAAAGGAAATGCAAAACACTGACTTGTTCTGGAACTGTGTGGTCCTTGTTTGATATTTCTTTGCAGCTCTCAGTTCTTCTGAAGTCCTATTTCAAAGAAAATTTCTGGAAATGGCATTAAGAAGAATTGTTCACACCTGTAGATAGGTTGTTGGTTTGTTGAATTTAATATTTAAATATCTTTTTTTATTATTATTATTAAAACTTTACCCTTAAAGAAACAGCTACCATTTTTTTCTCCTTTGCAATTTTTCCATCAATTTTTTCTAGCACAACCCTTAGTCCTTAGCTGTGGGCTGAGCGTTTTACTCACATTGCCAAGCGGCCCAGCAGCCAGCTCATGTCACGTTGATTTGTAAAACATATTGTGTAGTGGTGCTGCTTGCCAGAAGATGTTGCTCATTCATAAAGGAGTGACAGGAGCATTATGCTGCTTTAACAACTACCTGCTATACAATTACACTAAAAAAACTGTAGGTCCTTCCACAATGAGCCAGAAAACTATGCGTAAAAACCTTTGATATGAATAATATCAATGTAGCAGAAGCCATAACAAAGGATTTAGTCTTGGCTCGGTTTACAGTATGATGCCTGTGGGGAAAGTATGTGCTGTCTTGTTTTAGGTTAAATTTCCGGTCATTTCCTCAAACACTTGCCGCATTAGTAGTGCAATTGTTGTGTGACTCATGACGATATATAGATCCGTCGCGTATTTTGCTCGATATTTGATTACTCATC
The DNA here is from genome assembly GCA_005784505.1 of Bagarius yarrelli. Lineage (NCBI taxonomy): Eukaryota > Metazoa > Chordata > Actinopteri > Siluriformes > Sisoridae > Bagarius > Bagarius yarrelli. The sequence continues at coordinate 1,282,970 of VCAZ01000080.1, forward strand.
AGGAAGCAGAGCCTTAAAATGGAATGAAGTGGTGTGTGTGTGTGTGTGTGTGTGTGTGCGTGTGTGTGTGTGTGTGTGTGTGTGTGTGAGATTTAACGACATTTGTCCTTAAATGGGCTAAAAGCATGTTAAGGCCCAATGTATGAATGTTTTATTTCTATTTTACAGAAGGTGTGATATATATGTGGTTTTCCTGACAACCGGCATTGTATTATTGGCAAAGTATTATTCCACTGGGCCTCAGCTGTCACGAAAATGTTTTTTGTCAATTTTGATGTTAACAAGAGACCTGAGGCTAGTGATAGTGTGATATGCTGTGTTTTCTTTCTCTTCCATTTTTTTCCCTAATCAGTCAACAGGGAAGCTACAAAGGAGCTACCATTTGTCACGGCATACCAACAGCCCATGATACAATCTAATGCCAGCAAACATCAGTCATAGGTGATTTAATCATTTGTAACCATAAAATAAAATAAAAACATTTTTATGTGCCGATAGACTGCTGTCAGTGGTCAAAGTAGAATGTATGCAGGATTCGATAAACCCTAAAATGATTGAAATTAATTTGACAACTGTTTTATTAATATAAATGCAATTATTCTGGTTCGTTATTGTTTATTCAATAACAGCAGAGTCACGCGCACTTGTAGGCCAGATGACACACATGATTTACTAATCAACATGAAGAAAATTGTTTTTAGAATCACTGAAATGGCTAATTTTTGGCTAGGAGGCATTTATTTTTAAGTTTCTTGGTAACGTGACAAACTGTAGTGTTTTTTAGCCTTATAGATTGATATTTTGGTTTGATTTCTTATATACAGTTGTGATAATGTGGGATCTATTGGCCGTTGGTAATAGTTAATAGTCCTTTGCAGTGATTGGTCATGATATTTTTAATTGTAATTGACTATTTGAATATACCTAATAAATGTTGTAGGACCAAAACCTTATTTTTGAAGGTATTGGTATATGCAGAATTTTTCTTAGCTTTTTTGTCTTATAAACTCTAATAATGGATTGATTTCATTTGATCATTTTACCTCTAAAATTACAATTTGTTATATAAGTATAATTTATATTTCAACATTCTTTAAATTCTGTTTTCTCAGTTATAAATGTAAAAGCATATAGTTTAGAATCTACTGTGAATAAGACCGTAATGCTAGTTTGGACTGCTAGTTTATTAAAAAGTCTAGTCTAGTTTATTAGTATATTATCAGTCGTCGAACATTTTGAGATCTAATTCCTCAGGGCATTCTAAATTTCACAGGGCAAAAAAATGTTTTATAATACACTATCTGGACATGAGTATTGGGACACCTGACCATTACATCTAAATGTGTTTTTTTAAGATGTAGTTTCCAGATTTAGTCTCACTCTTACTCTTATACTAACCTTCAGACTTCTGGAAAGGCATTCCACTAGATTAAGGCTGTGGGAATCTTCCCATTCAGCCACAAGAGTGTTCTATCTCTGGGGTGCAGTCATCATTCCAGTTCATCTAGTAGTGTTAAGGTCATTACTTCCACACCAACCAAAACATATTATGTCTTCCTGAAGCTCAGAGGTTTTGTGCACAGGGACATTGTCATGCTGGAACAGTGTTTGAGTTCCAGTAAGAGAATAGTGAAATGCTACAACATACAAAGACATTGCTTTCAACTTTATGGGAAATGTTCAGGGAAAAAGCATATAAGTGTGTGTTTTTAGGGGGAGCACAAATGTTTGGGCATAAAGAGTATATCCAGTATGCAGGTAAGAAACAGGTTTCTCAAATACTTGGAAGGTAGCAACACCAAGTTGCCGTGTTGGGGCCCTGAGCAATGCCCTAATTCCCCAATTGCTCAGATGTATAAAGGAGATAAATGTAAGTCACTCTGGATAAGGGTGTCTGCAGAATGCCATAAATGTAAATACAATAGACTTTTAATCACTAAAATGATAGAAAATGCAGTTATGTTTAGATACTAGCTTATAAATATGTCATAACTTTGAGCATCTGAGTCTGAGTCTTTGCATGCATGCTGGCCTAATATATATCTCTTACAATAAAACCTTTATAGAAATATTAGGTGAGCTCTCACTATACATTGTTGTAAATAGTAATTGCGAATCTTTTTACAATTTTTATAGATTGATGTAACATGAAGCTTAAGTTCAACAACAAAGTCTGTTTGAGAGCGATGAACGGAGGAACGAATGATGCTCATTTAGCTGTACATTCTGTCACTGAATCGTTCCCTCCCACCTCCATTACTGCCAGAGGTTATTTTTACTACCAGGTACGAGTAAGTCATGATGCGCAGGGCTCATTACTGATATTTATGGAACACAAATTGAAACGGAAAAATGATACAGCGTCCCCCCGAGGACCCATCCACTCTTAATAGTTGTCGGTAAAGGCAGTGAAAGGAGGGGGTTCAAAACTGCTGACGAGCGGAATTTTTTCAGCCGCCGTGCACTTCACATCTCGTAATGATTCCGGAGACCAGATGAAGCCCAGATGTAATTAACTGCCACAAACAAGCATGCTCAGGTGACCTGTGTAACAACAACAACAACATAACAAAACTAAGTAGATGAATTGAAAAAAAATAATAATTCTATAATCTCCAGACAAAGGAGTGAAGGCACACACACACACTTTAGCAGTGTGAAATGTGGTGTTATTCTGTAGTATTGCTACAAAAGTATAGCAGCAAATCATTGCAAAAATGGCACTTTTTCTCTGTCATGCTGGTGGTTTAATTTTAACTGTTAAAATTAACAGCTTTTTAAAAAACAAATAAATTAAATACATGTTATTCCTGTATTTTATTTTATTAACATTTATTTATACTGTAAGTATAATAGTAAACTGTCTTTTATTACAGGGATGCAGTTCTAGTCACAATATTTTTGACCTCTGTGCTGATTTTTAGACAGAAAATCCCAGAAGCAAATTTGGCAGCAGAAGTAATGCAATGTTTTTTTCTTCTTCTTTTACAAAGTCTCTGTTATTCATTCACGACTTCTTCTTGTTCCCCAGGCTATTCTTTCTGCAGTCATGTTTAACTGATGTGTGTACCTTAACAGATTAGTTAAAAAAACAAAACTGTTTGTGTGTGAATGAGCTCTTAAGCTATTTCTGGTTTGACACTATTTTCTTGCAGTAAAAAACATTGTTATTAAATGAAACTTATGTTGGTAAAGTATTAGAAAGTTAGGTTAGTAAAAATGTGCATATAAAATCCAGCTGCAGAAAAAGAACACCTTATTTGCAAAGTAGCTTTAATTACCTGAGTCGATTTAATTTGCCTGCAAGGTGACACACTGTTTCTTACATTGAAAGAAAATGGAAAAATAGTTTGTCATGTTTGACATGTTTTAATACATGCTTTACGAGGCTTTTGGCATTTTTCATCGATCTATATTCATGTCCCCAGTACTTTAAAAAACAAAGCCATACCACCTTTATAACCAGTCAGTATCACATCACCTCTTATTTTAAAGCTTTAAAGCAGATCAGAGAGGAAAAGTGTCACCTGGAATCTCTGCAGCTTTGTCCAGGCTTATGACTCATAGGGGCAGAGACAAGGACAGACACAGAGAGACAGGGACATGGGCAGAGGGGAGGAAAGGTGCCTTGGAGAACGGGTGTTTTCATGGCATTCTGGCATAAAACGGACAGTGACAGATACAAACAGGCTGTTATGTCAGTCATTTTATTATTTAATGATTGGAGAAAAAAAATAACTTCATCAGTTGTACGCAAAGAAAACTGTATATTTAAAAAATCTATTTCCTGTGCTCGAATTTCTGATAAGATAAACAGTACGTACAATTTATTTATCAAAATTAGAGAAAGAATCGACCAGGAATTTTAAAAATGCATCAAAATATTTTATTGATTTCCTCAGGATAATTGTTATATACAGTATGTATTGATTATTACTTTGTAATTACACAGCAACACAAAAAAACAAACGTTCGCGATCCAAATATATTATTTAGCAGTTATACATGACTCAATACTGTTAATAAACTTAGTTATACTATTATTCAGAATGAACAGATGATGTTAACGAGTGTAGAGAAATACAGATGCGTATTCGAAGTTTGGCTAAAAGGTTCTTTTTGGTGCACACGTGTCCTAAAAACTGTTATTCAGTTGGGTGAGTTTGAGCAGGCAAATATAGGGTAAATATAGTGTTCATTTATAAATTCTTAGTAACTTCCTGGTTAAGCTGCATTGGTCTGGTTTGTCAGAATGCAAAGTGTGCTAGACAGGTAACAACGAATATAAAGCGTCTATATCTCAGGTGTTTCATGGTCACGCTAATAAATGTGAACTTGTTTTGAGGTGTAACATCTATGTTGAAATGTAATAATGTTAAAACCACAGTACCATATAATGTAAGGAATTGTGTAGTTCCTGATAAAATGCTAACAGTGGGGAAAAAAGAAAACATACAAATATAACACAATCAGTTACTTACAGAATTCCTGTGAAAATGTTGAGATACACTTTGCAGGTGAAAACATATGAGTTTACTTGATCCCAGTAATCAATCCATAATTTTGCTTACATCCACATTTACATGCAATAAAGTTGCATGCAAAATCTATTGAAAAATACACTTTAAATAACACAAAAGACATTTTATAGGAATATTACTGCTAATTATTTGGACCATTTAAAAACATTTAATCTATTTACTCTATGGGGACGTAGTTGTTGGACTGCTAATCTGAATATTGTGTTTGATTTCCAACACCACCAAGCTAATCTAACTTTACTTAATTGTAATGTTTCGTACATGTTGGCTTAGATTCTGCTTGGATAAATCAGTTTAATTAAACCATTGCATTTTACAATACATTTACAGCATTTGGCAGACACCTTTATTCAGAGCGACTTACAATTATCTCTTTTATATAACTGACAATGGAGGTGTTAAGGGTCTTGACCAGGGGCCCGGCAGTGGCAGCTTGGTGGTGCTGGGAATCGAACCCCGATCTTCCAATTAACAGTACAGCAGATTTAAAATATATATGCATTCAGGATATCAATTACAAAACTATTATTTAGTTAGAAAGAGTTAAAGTTAAAAAGGGTTTAAGTTTAGATGATACTCAATAAATGACACAATAATGAATTATAAGACCACACAAATTCAGGCTGACTAATAAAACGAGAATTTAACAATTAAATAATATGATTTTAGTAAATAATATTTTCTAAAATTGACTTATATCTTGCTCAGTCATTATACTTTATCTCACAGCTAACTGCATTAACAGAGCAATTGGGGGTTAAGGGCCTTGCTCACGGGCCCGATGGTTTAATTAAACTGATTTATCCAAGTAAATTTTACTTGTCTTGTGGCTGTGCCACAACATAAAATGGTTATGAAACCCAACATCTTTTTGAATACTAGGAAACTTGCAAACTTTTTTTGTAAATGTTGTTTTGTTCAACAGCATATCCTGTTTTGATGTATGATGTTGACGTAGTAAGGAAATTGTTTTAATAATGACCGCATGACAACGTTCAAATATCATTGTCAAGATTAGCGTGAAGCATGATTCAACAACAATACAAATTTTTTTTTTACGAATTTGTGTAAGCCAACATGTACGAAACATTACAATTAAGTAAAGTTAGATTGATAACTTTAGTTCATTACTTGATCAAAATCTATGAGCTGTTCTCTGGTTGTTTACCAGTACTTTAAAAAGTAACATTGCACCATATTTTAGGCCAAAACTTTCATTTTCTTAGTGCTTTTCTCACAGTTTTGTGCTTTTGCAATACTTTAGCTATAAGCTGAGCTCTGTTCATAAAAGAGCTTTAACAGTAATGTTTAATCAGTGGAATCCTGAATCTCAATCCAATTTTATTTGTATAGCGCTCTTTACCATTAGACAGCTTTACAGAAATCCGGTTGTTGATTTAGATCCCTAATGAGGAAGCCAAAGATGACAGTGGTGAGGGTAAAACTCCCAGAGATGACTAAGGAAATCTTAAAGGGAGCTTAAACTACGTCAGTTTTTATTTTCCACTGTTCTCTGGGGTCCACTCATAATATTATTGAGATTTTTACATCAAAAAAACAGAACTACTCATTTATTAAATTAAGCAGTTGGGATTTAAGGGCCTTGCTCAAGGGTGGTCCAGGGAACGAACTTTCGATCAGCAATCAAACACTGCAGTCAAATACATCATCAGACTGTAGGTGCTGTTTGAGAACAGCATTAAATCTGTTTGAATGTTTTCAAAATCTAAAAGTTGGTCTAAGACTAGGGAAAGGAAAGCTGTGTTTCATGCATGCCTCCAGTCTTTATTAAGCAAGCCAGTGAATTACTAATAATCATCTAAGACTAAAAATAATATCTACAATATCCATTATACAAGCCACTATATAAGGCTTTACACAAAAGCATAAGTATTTTAAAATCAATATGGAACAGATTTGAAACAGGGATCCAAAGTAGGAATTCAAGAACTGGAGTGAAGTGCCCTCGAGATCTGGTCCTGGTCAGGATTCTAGCTGCTGAATTCTGGACGTGCTGCAATTCATTTAGGATGTTCTTTGAAACAAATGCAAGCAGAGCGTTGTAGTAATCTATGCAGGAGAAACAAATGTGTCAATCAGTTTTTCCGCCACTGGAAAGGACAGCATGGGGCGAATACGATTCATGTTTCTAAGATGAAAGAAAGAAGTTATGTAAAGTATATGTATAAGCTTATTACTTTACCGTAAAGTATTGTTGCTTTTAATTAAGCAGCTTAAATATTAGATTGGCCAATAAGCTTAAATCCAACATTAATTCTTTTGTGTATCATATATGACAGGTTTTGAACGAAAGCTTGAACTGAGATTGAAAGGCATGACAGGAAGTTGCTCTAGAAAATGATAGCAGAGCTAAACTCATCAGTGCTGTAGGTGGTAAAATTATTGCTTCCTTTCCGTGTGTGTTATGTTGTCCTGTGATGTAGCATACACAGCAGATTAGAAAAAGAACTGTCTGTCTTTACATGACTAGAAAGAAGCATGCATCAGCTTTGACTCTCATCAGTTGGTACTTATTATATGATGGCTGGTGGGAAGTATGGGGACAAGTTTGTGCAGGATACTTCAATCAGTTAAAAAAACTATAAAAACCTGCTTTATTACAAAAAAATAAAATAAAAAAAGGAAAAGAGTGTTTTTATATATCATACAGTGCTGTTTAATATCTGATCCCTTGTTCAATGAGCAACTGAGTTCTTGCTATCCATTTTAAACATTACTAATTCTCAGATCTTTGCAGATGTTGCCTAAAAGCAGTTCTGGAGACGTATACACAATAGTTTAGCATCTGATATTAACTTGAACCAGATTTTTAAGGCTTATTAATAGTCATAGAAATCTGTATAATCACTGTAAAATCACCACCTTAGGATCCTGGTCTAAATTAACCTATTAATGCGGTTAGAAAAGTGTGTGGCATCCTTTTGACATCAGTACCTACACAACAATTGGCTGTGTATATTCTAATAAATATTTACAACATTTCATCATTGTAAGCGTTGATGTAGGGATTTCTTACATTCAGCCAAACAGTATTACTGATATCTGGAACAAGTGCTGAAAAATGAGGTCTTGAGTATAAAATCAGTGTTCCAGTTAATTCCAAAGGTCCAATGAGGACAGTTGATGTTTTCTCTAGCCTTGCTAAAGCATGTCTTTACACTGTTGACTTTTGCACACTGGAATTTCAGTTAAAAAAAACTGTAATGCTTAAAATTATTTCTCGAGAACAGTTTAAAGAAGAGCCACATATAGTTGCAATGAGCAGTTTTCTACATACTTATGGGCATAATTCTTGATACTGTGTATGAAAGAAATGGTGTGAAAGTTTTGCTATTAGTATCTTAAAGTTCAGGGTTTGATTCCAAGACCAGTTGTCTACCTTTGAATAAGTAGTTTGTCTCAGAGTACTCTTATTTCATAATACATTTATATGTTGTTTATAGTGCTGTTTAATGAATTGGTGTCCCGTCCAAGCTGTTTTTCTACCAAATTGCAAAATAGCTTCCAGAGCTGGTGTACACCCAGCCAGGATTACTAAAATTTAAAGAATGAATAAATGGATAGATGGATGGATGGATGGATGGATAGGAAATGAATAAATTTAAGAGTTTTAAGTTTTATATTACATGCTATAATACACTATGTAGTTAGGCACAGGAAAATCTCTACTGCACTATACATAGCAAAACATTTTTTTTCAAATTGTCCAGTCGCTATGATGCCTACAAAAGTCCTTGCTTTATCTCAGCTTGCATGCATATATTGATAAAAAATTCAATCATGTGCTAATGATCTACTTCAAACCATTAGCATTTTGGCATCCAGAATAATGGCAGGTCAGGGCAGAACCCGCTAGGAGAGGATAGAAGCGAGTAGTATCCCAAATGACTGGCATTCAGAAGGCTGTATCTGTACACGAGAGGTGTGGGGGAGGGCAGGGGTGGCATGCAGAGCCATGAGTGAGTCAGCTACGGAACCTGTGAAAACTGTGGGAGAAAAGGCAGAACGGAGAGCAAGAGAAGACCAGCACAATGCTGTGAATGCCACTATTAAAAAAAAGAGAGAAAAAAGAGTACGACTTAGTGTGAAGGAGGTTTTCGACTTCGCATTATATGAGTCTACTGACCAACCACGGCCGCCTACGTTTTAAGAGATATGATTAATAATGTTGTAGCATGATATGATATTCAGCTGTGTTCATCATCGCAGCCCACTGAACTTGACCACCGTGACGCCCTGACACCCTGCCCCCACCATCCATCTGCATCATCTTAAAAAATGTACAGTCCATGTCGTCTCTCCTTTACACCTACCACTATATGATCAAAGTTGACCTGGGGCATCCCTTGGCCACTGACCCCATGCCATGCTCTTATGTGTCTTAGATCACAACACATAATAGTGTTTGTGCAGTGTGAGTACATGAGCAATGGACCGATAAAGTGGTGCCATGTCTTATAATCGTATTGTATGTTGCGTCACTTTTTTTGGGTTGAAGTTGACATAATATGCATGTTCTCCCCAGACAGCCAAGTACTAAGAATAATTTGCTATAAAAAATGATACAAATTTTATAATCTAATTTAATAATGACAGTCTAACTCTATCATCAGATAATTGATGTAAGCAAGGTTTGGGCATTTGTTGTTCTTCTTTTAAGGATGCAAATCTATTTCTCTGTTAATCTTTTCTTTTTTCCTCTTGACGCATATATGTGTGTGTGTGTGTGTGTGTGTGTGTGTGTGTGTGTGTAGGTGTGGTGTGTTACCTGAATCTCACACAATCCTTGCTGTGACTATGCGAGATTTTTTGACATACTGCTTCAAATCTTTTCTAACTTCTGCTGGAGTTTATGCTCGGGTAAATACCACCTATTACTCACGATACTTTCCAGCACATTTGTAAGACACATGCAAGCATATCGCCTCGTCACTGCATAACAATTAGCTGTGTGAACGCACACCGTGCGACTGATGGAATTTTCCTGATAACACACAACGTTTGCGCTCAAACTTCGCGGCTGCAAAATGAACCGTTACTCCTGTTGACGAGACAAAAAAAAGGGACGCAGGGGAAAAAGACCGTTCTGCACAAGTTACGACCATACTTGAATATCGACACGGACTTCAACTCCGTTCTCATCCTTGTAGGCAACTTAAACAAGGAGGCGTTCAGACAGTGGTGCACAGATGTAAGTATGGCACTTAAAACCGTTAGGCGTTGCTCGGGTTTCAAGCAGCGTCGCTTCAGGATTTACGCAGCAACAAGTCGCCTTAAACTTTAGTCTGACTTGGTGCAAGTTGATATATTGGATTCTGGATAGATTTGTCGCTCTTACCTGACTCAGGATCATCTCATCCAGAGCGTGTCGTGAAGTGCGCGTGAAATTGAGTTTATGACGTGCTCTATAAAGCGCTTGCAGTGAGGTGGCGGGCCACATCAAACAGAGCACTTGCGCTCGGGAACTTTACTCTTCTGGTCAGCGTTTTAATTGCTCTATCAAGTCCAGAGACACCGAGTGAAGGAGAGAGAGAGGTAGAGAGAGAGAAAGAGAGCGAGAGCGAGAGAGAGAGAGAAAGGGAACGAGAGAAACAGATTTTGCCGGTCAGTTTTGCTCGTGCGCGCCAAAACTTCACCGTCTGTGCTTGATTTCAATCACGTTAGGGCGTTTCAAACTGAGCGCGTTCACCGCGTAAACCCTAGCTAATATATCAGGTTTTTAAGAAGTTATACAGTCGTGTCTCTCTTTTTTTGGTTTGTTTTTTTGTTTTTTTTACTACCTGTTTGTCCTGTCGACATAAAGCTATTGGGGTGTTTAAAGCACGCGGATATTGCAAAAGGGGGTTATTAGATTCATAAGTCACCCAAGTGGTGGGCGATTTACTGAGCACGGCAGAAGTTCTCGTATGATGACTTCAAACAAGACACATTACCTACCAGCATCTGTTGGAGCGTGTGGATATTAAAACACTGCTATCTCCAGCACGGCATTGGGGAGAAAATGGTAAGTAAACAGAAATCAGCTACGCTTGCGGGATGCAGTGCGCCCTGAAATTGACGTCTCTTGCGGAATAGGGCTCGGAGGTAAATAGTGAATTAGTTGGATGGGTGGTCTCATGCTTATGGACAACAGTAGCAAAGGCTAATGACAGGATATACATTTGCCAACAATGTAACTTCGCTTTGGTGTAAAAAAAAAAGAAAAAGTGAAAATAAAGGACGAAAGATACATAATTATTATGAAGATAAACATTTTAATGTTTATTTTCATTCTTTGCGCGCGGTGTGCCAAACTATTTGATGTTTGTTTGTTTTTTCCTTTTTTATTATATTGTACTATATGAGCTCTTTTTCTCTTTTCGATGTCAGTGTAAAAGCAACATGTGTAGACATGTCGATGTGCCCTGCAGGACATGTGCGGTGCTGCGCATCAAAGCGCGTTACTGAACGGGACCTGTTACGGTGGGATTTGGGGACTCCTGATAGTGGAAACACAAGCGCCCTTTTGAAATAAGTGCTTCTTTTGTATAAGAAAACATCCGGCCAGCATGTGATCAAATATTTACAGGACGGGCTTGGCTAGTATATATGTGTATACACGTGACGAGGCGTGGGGAAGCGATAAAATAAAGCAATATCCAGTGTCACTTAACGTGAAAGTATAGATTTGGCTTTTATTAATTTTTTTGTCTCCTAGTAACCTTATGGCTTTGCAATGATTTCAGCACTTTGGACAGAGACACTGGAGTCGCTAAACAGACTTTTAACACAGGACTGGACGACGCTTGTTGTGCTTTGCAAATCCTTTTGCCAAAAGCTAGGATGCTATTTGACTTTGGTCCTTTTTTAATGAAAAAAAAACGCCCTCTTAGGAAGACCTGAAAAAAAAAAAAGAAAAGAGGGAGAGTTCGAGTTAGAGAGAGGAAGAGAGAGAGGGAGTCAATAGAGAGCTGCTTGCGTTGCTTTGCTTGGAGTTTGGTGCACGCTTATCTCGCGGTGTTAAAGTTAAAGTCTTTGCGCTGCTGCTTCTTCCTCCAGCTCCACTTGGTGCGCAGCGTTAACTTTAGGAGATGCGAGTGTTTGTCGTGGAGATCTAACCACTGATCGTGGTTGTCGGCTCTTAAACAGGTAAGAAGCGTTTCCGTTTCGATCCACTGTTCGCGGGGGCTTGTCAGCACGGAAATATGATATGGCTTTTGCCTTATTTAAAGTTTGATTTGTGGTTATGAAAGGTGCCGTCACCCTGTTTGGAATAAGGTTAGAGCAGAGATGATGCTTGATATGGGGAAGTCTGTCCAGAAAGCACAACGACTTATAAAGCGAATGATTTGCAAATAATATAAAATGTCTTTTTGTAGATATTTGACTTGTTTGACTTTACTAATAAATTGATCAACGTGCTTTTTCATTTCCCTTTTCAGCAGCTGTAACGCGTAAAAAAAAAGTTGATCCAGTTTAGCAGGAGGTTCCTATGAGTCATACATGAGGATGTAATACTGCTGTTTGTTTAGATCACGCTCTTTAATAATGCAATTATGTATGAATTTATTTGTTGGATATCCAAAACGTTGGGCAAATCGAGTATTGTTAACCTTGTGGTTTTATTTTGGGGTTTTTTGAGGGGGTTTTTTTCTCTCTATTTTAGATGTTTTTATGCGTATGCAAATCACACTATATTCTAATATGCGGAATCCCAGTGAATGAATCGTGACATCCTTACTTGCATTTTGTTGGTGGTGACTGAGAAATAATGCGTGTCTTATAAAATCTATCTATCTATCTATCTATCTATCTATCTATCTATCTATCTATCTATCTATCTATCTATCTATCTATCTATCTGTCTGTCTTTTTTTGTTTGATTTGCTCTATGGTAATCGATCAGTCTGAATATGGTTTTATAAGCGCAGCTAGATCATTAACCCTTTGCATAGTTTCTAAGTGCTAGTGCAGTCATGGATATCTGCGTTATCTTTGTCGGTAATCGTGTCCTCTTGGTTATGTCTCTATAGTGAGTGTTTTTTTTACTACCGGAGAGCCTCTCCGTTTCATTCATGTTGGGATTTCCAGCCTTCATTCCAGCATCACCTGCGCGTTCCAGGCTTCCACGCACATCCGCAAAATCACAGAGGAAAAAAAATTAGATAACTTTCGTTAAAACTGTTTAAATCTAACAATGAAATATAAGAATAATAATAGATTTTTATAAGTCGTTGATTTTTTTTCCACATAAAATGAATAGGGATTGGGATAGGCGTGGTCAGACATCGCCGTATGTCACAGCTCGGTAGATGGAGGCGCCGATAAGATTTGCCCGATAAGGGGAAATGGCTGAGAGAGGGGCTTCACGCGTGCGGCTGAAAGAAAGCGGAGAGATAGAGAAGGGGGGAAACGAGAAAGCCAACGGTCAGCGTTTTAAAAAGGAAAACCTCGCTCCTGGTTTGGTGACTTTTGATGCCGAATAAGTTTAAATTATTTGTCCCGGTTACTGAGGGCGAGGGAGGGAGAGAGAGAGAAAGAGGGACGATGGATACGAACGGAGCTCCTTATCCTTTTCTTTCTTCCGCTTTTCTTTGTATCCGTTTTTGCTCCATGCAAGACTAATGTCTTCACCCAATAATTGCCTGCAACCTTCCTAACTAGCATGTCAGAACAGTGGGTACCTATTATTTTGACATGTTATTCAGGACGATAGCGGGCGGTTATGGATGTAACCTGTGCTTTAGGAGCAGATAGCGGCTTAATGGCAGACATTCAGGCAGAACAGCCCGAGATATCTCCAGCTTCTCCAGCTTTAATCAAGAGGCGATCAGGCGGAACATGTATCTTTTCAATTTTATCTACCTTTAAGTTCTTTATGATCGTTCTCCCCATCCCTTTGTCCGGGGCTCAAGAGCCTCTTTCGCGTTTCATCTCTGGTAAATTCGGGTAATTTTCTCCATTAAAATTTTTTTGTGATGCTTTCCTTGTGTGTTTGTGTAATTATGATAGCGTTTAAAATGCAACCATTTGTTATGCGCACTTACGGCTAATTAGGGAGTGTTTTCTGAACAGGTTAGACAAATGAACAGAAATTCTATAATAGGATTGAATCATTTTTTATGTTTAATGCTTGTTTATTCTAATGTCGGTTAAAGCATTATTATTGTGCATTGCGTAATTACTATAAAATGTGATGCAACATGATATCACTTTGAATATATAGATGAACTGTTTGCCCAGTGCATGCTATAACGAAATGATGTTGAAATTGCGGATAAAATATTTATTTTATTTTGGATTTATTTTTTCTTTAAAAATGTAAGAATTTACAACACGGATTGGATTGAATTCGGCTTGTGTGTGCGTGTTTGTGTGGTTTGCGCTTTTGAAATATATTAATCTTCTGCATGCAGTCGTGTTTTTTTCTCCTCCTATTGGGGGTGTGTATTTGTTACTTTTTGCTTTTTATAAGAGAGAAAGATAGAGCTGTGGGTTTGTGGTGTGGGTAAAGGGTGTGGGCTGAGAAAGAGAGGGAGGGGGGCACGACACACTTCGTATGTAAGAAGGGTTTTTTTTCCCCTTTTTTAAATAGAACTTTCTGCAATGTACGTCATCGGACCAGTCCATAAATGGGGCTGTGTCATCTAAACGAGAATCTCCCTTTCTCTCTCTCTCTCTCTCTCTCTCTCTCTCTCTCTCTCTCTCTCTCTCTCTCTCTCTCTCTCTCTCCGTCCCTCTCTCTCTCTCTCTCTCTCTCCTCTCTCTCTCTCTCCTCTCTCCTCTCCTCCCTCCCTCTCTCTCTCCTCTAGCTCTCTCTCTCTCTCTCTCTCTCTCGCGCCGCACTCAGAGCTGCAGAGTTAGGGCGGGCACGCGCGCATCCATAACAAATTTAAACAATGGTAGGTTTCATTCATTCCATAAAAAATAGTATATATATATAATATATATAATATATAAATATATATATATATATATATATATATATATATATATATATATATATATATATATATATATATAAAATGCTAATAACAAGTATGTTCTCAGGTATCAGCAATTTAAAATAAATAAACTATCCAAAAAAAAATGCGTTAATAATAATAATAATAATAATAATAATAATAATAATAATAATAATAATAATAAAATCTTTTTTGACCGAAATAACCCAATCAATTATTCAGCCAACACCTTGAAGGGGCGGAATAAATGTATTTTAGGATTTGACGCAGCACAGCTGACAGCTTAATATAGCAGAATGATTTAGACATGTCTACAGCTAAATGTGTTAGAAAAAGGTGAAAGCTGCTCCGATGACGGATTTTTCCCCCTCATCTGTCACAGAGGCGGGCAGCTCAGCTCTGATAGATGGCAACAGAGATGGAGATTGTCTGAGTGAATCTGATTGGTGCAGATTATTGTTACCTCTTGTTCTACCTATTATTTAACTGGACTATATGGGCTATATGTTTTATTTGGTGCGGATTTACATTGAAAGGTGTTATTTAAATTTGTATTAGGGGGTTGTTAATGTGGTTATAGGTGTGTGGAGTGTCAGTGTGTGAGGGACAGGGAAAAAGCAAGAAAAAGAGAGGGGGAGGAAGGGACAAAGAAAAAAGAGAGAGATTCAACATTTGACCTCAACTAAACAATTATATTAGCTATGGGCCTATTTTTTGCATGTGTGGTTTTTCTAGTTGTTTCCCACCCACCTTTGTGTTCTAAGCAGTGGTATAAAATGGAGTGATTCTCTCTCTCTCTGCAATGTTGGAGAGCTGGAGATCTAGTGCTGGTGCCTGGCAACTTAGGCTGCACTACGGAATCCTCTAACTATAACTATTCGCCAACGTCACTGCTTGGGTATGTATGTAAGAAGCCTTTTGCATGTTTACCTTTGTTGTACTTTTGATATTTGCACTGGAACTATTTTTAGGATTAAGACAGTAGGTGTGATGGTGAAAAGGGTCTAACAAAATTGTTGGAAAGGCAGCACGCTTGACTATTTGTCAGAATATTTTTAATTGATTTATATGATTTATTTATAGATTGCGGACTAAACTAGAATTTTATTTTTATTCTGGTTAAAGATTTGGCTTTTCCTTTTTTGGTTTCTCTGATCTTAGCGACAAAAATAAATAGATAAAATGGGTCGACTTAATTTTGTAAATGTAGCCTAGTTGCATGCCACAGGTGTAGGAGAGTGAGGAGGTCATGGATGGAATGGCTAAATTACCATTTTGTTTTTGAGCAAGATTTTGCTCATGGAGGCCTTGCAGATTCATTACCAGGAGAAGCAATGCATGCTGTGGGGACTAGATTACAAGCAAGTAACCGGTATAATTTGACACTGATTACAGAATGTCCATATCAGTTCTAGCTTACTGTTTGTGCTGATAAAGACTCTATAATCTTTCAATACACACCAATATGAGATATGGTGGAGGGTGAAATTAAGGAAGTCATGCCCCTTGTTAAACCCACCACCTACCGTCACACATTCTTACCCAGAATCAGGGCACCAAAGTATGGGGAGAAAGGCAGATTTGGTATTTTTGTCATATTTGTGTGGGATGATGTTCCATTTTTTTAAAAAATATTATATTTCTGTAAAAATTACTGTTTTTTAGATGCAATGATTTTTTTTTCAATAAGTCCATGATGTATATAGAATCATTTATTTTCGTTGTGAATTGTAGCATTGTAATGCTATTGTATTACATTAAAACAGAATAAATATTTCAAATATCAATAATAGTATCAACCTTCGGGAATCTTGCATTTGTATCATCTTTGCTAGCGAATGATAAAGATCTCCCTTATTTTATATATTTGTCGCAGATGTCTGTCGCTGCTCACATTTCCTCTACCTACTCCTTGAACCATAAAAGACACATTCCGACCATAATTTCATGTTAGACAGTTGATTCATAGGTTATTGCGCATGACCTTTAGGGCACCAAAGCTATTTTGACAAGGAAGTGCCTCACCTCCCTGGAGAAACGTGCTGGGAAAGTCTGGATTCCTGAGGAAGTCCTGCAGCGGAACGAAAGAAAAAAAAATTGAGAAAGCTGAGGTGACGTCATTAGCGACCCGACCTATTGGATAGAGACACGGCCATCGCTTCTGACGCCGCTCCGACTCTCTCAACATTCAACATGAGCCTGGTCTCACCGCCCTGCCAAACAAGTCTCCTGAGAAGACATCACGGGGACCAGCATCATGGCGATAACAAATCCCATTAATATGTTTTTATGAATGAAAGCAGGATTATGACATGTATATAACCTTGATTATATGAACTTTATTTTGCTATCTTAGCATATATTGTTACACGTATATGATAAAAATGTTTAAACACTTACCAGTGCTCTGATAATCATGTTTATTTAACATTGTGACAAACTTCATGCTAAAGTACAGCTGGCGTTGCATTGTATTTGAGGTTTTGAGGGCTTGAACCTCCTATTTTTTGCATCTGATGAGAAGCAGAGAGATTTATTTATGAATAACTAAGTTGAGGCATCCTTGGCATGCTGTGTCTGTATCAGATAGAAGGTGATGTGTGTATGTGTGTGTTGTATGTGTAAAGTTTCTTTTCTTGGAGTCACATCGCTCAGCAATTACTGATGCAACTCTTTGTCATCAACAGTTTATCGTCTCCTCCTGTGATCTTATGGGTAGTAGCTATATTTTTCTTGGCTCATGCCTACATGCCCACAGAGAATTAAAGCATAAGTGTGTGCAACTGGGAAAAGGTGGTAGTATACATGTATTACAGTTTGCATGATTGCGTTTGAACATATTTGTGTATGCCTGGTAATGCATGGGAGGTGTGTGTGTCAAAGCAGGTGTTAGCATTCTCCTCTATGCTGAACCCCTACACCTGAAACCCTTAACCTACCAAAGCCACAAACCGATCTCATTGCAACAATATAAACCCAAAACTCTTCACTTTTAACACTTAATAACAGTTAACTTAACTCTATGGTGAATTCAGTTCTATTTACAACGAATTTATACAATAAAGCTACCAAATACTACAAAAAACCCTTTTAAACCCTTAAAGGTCAATAGAAGTCTAGAAGCACGGTAATGGGTCTCCTGACACATTTGACAATTTGTTGCTAATCCTTCTCACCTATTTTACACCGATTTAAGATGACTGATTCGAAAAGATCTGTTTTTATTATGTTTTAAAGCTGTCCAGACAGCATCTGGCACGCCAGCTTTCCATCCAGTTTACAAAGGTGCTCAATAGACAACTGACAATAGTTTAAGATATCAGGTACAGGAGATAGACTTGAGAAGAATAGGTCCTTGATGTGGTGCGCTTCACTTTGAAGCTGTATTTTTTTTTTTTTTAGAATCACAAAAGCAACTATCCATTTTCACAGGACAATCTTTGGTCCTTTCACATGAAGGTGTTTCATTTGAGCCCATCCTGGGTCCACTAGAAAACAATGGCACCCTGACTGGGTGCAAAGCAATGAATAAAGCCCCCAACATTTATAGACATGCTGGAAAAAAGACTCTCTGGGGAATTTGTTTTTGATGTATATGATACAGTAAAAATGGGAGGATGCGCAAAAATAACGCATAACTCAAATAACGCAAATACACGCGCGGAAAAGCCTGTAACAATTAGACTGCGATTAATAAGATAGATACACGGTTAATTTTATTTCTAAAACGCTCTTCATATACAAATATTGGCGCACACTGTAGCCTGATAAAAAGTGCGCCTTTAAGAATGGAGCATAGATTCCAGATAATTTGCTACTGTAATATGCGCCTTAGGATGTAGCGCCACACCACTTTCGGTTTATTAAGCTCGCACGAGCGACAGACTCACTCCAGTCACGTGTGCCTACGTCACTGAGAAGCGAGGTATCAGAGTTGCCGGAATGAAGCCGTCATTTCAAACTCGGGAGCTCTGGCGGTGCGCATTTATCCAGACCCGCGCGCGTGTGTGTGTGTGTGAGAAAGAGAGAAATAGAGTGCGTGTGCGTGCGTGCGTGTATGTATGTGTGTGTACCGAGCATGCTGTCCAGATCGCTTGAACCGACCTGCGAAGGATCCGCTCAGTCATGGGAGTGCATTACCTCGCCCGTGCGATTTCCGCCATCAATAATTTAATCTATTTGCTCCATAGCTGAAGAGACTGACGACAACTCGGCGCTGCTGCTTGGCAGGAAAAAAAACACAGCGCGAGGAATTAAAACTCGGGGGGGAAAAGAGGTGTTTGCGCGCGCGGGGAGACTTGTTTGATCCAAAAAAAAGAAAAAAAAACATCCCAGATGACACTGTCCCGTTGACTGGTCTTCCTTTAGAACTGGACAGTAAAATAAAGGTAGGTGTTTCCTCTCGTGCCTTTTAACTTTGGGAAAAGTATTCATGCAACATATTTGAGCGCGCGATCGCGTGCGTGTGCACTAAAACATGGGCTGTTCGCACTAATTAGTAAGTAAACGAGTATTTCTGTAAAAAAAAAAAAAAAAAAAAAAAAAAAAAGTTGGGAATGAACAGTCTGTTAAGTCTGGAAAAAAAGTTGAAATGTTTACCCCAGACAGACCCAATTAAAGTGGCCAGTCAACACACTAATAATTGATACTTCTGTGTGCTCTTGTTCTGGTATGGTTCTTCTGCTGCTTAGGTGCGCACACAAATGTGGTGGTGCATTTTAAAATGTACCAAACTCAATGTATAACTGGAGTTTGGTGCACTCTATAAGACTTTTATAGGAAACCTGAGCTCTGGGGTTAGACTTACAGTCCAGTCTAACATTTCCCCCCACAGTCTCTTCAACTCTCCAAGGTTTCACATCCAACTTTTCTATGTGTGCGTTACAGAACATCACTGGAATTAAACTGAGCTCCAAAATTAACGGATTGATAAGAATTACAACGCAAAATAACCCCGACTGAGCGATCACGGATTTCTGGATATTGCAATGATTCATATTCCTGAGAATTTTGAGCATTATTTTTTATCAACATATCAATTTATCTTTTTAGCTTGGACTTAATGGTGAGTTGCGGGTTTTTTTATTAGCTGTTTTGTGATTGGTTAGTTGACTTGAAGGAAAGATAAATGTGCTGAGGAATTTTAGGGTATTTGATGTGTAAATAACTTCACTTCTTTCACTTAATTTTATTAAAATTTGTGCTTGCATGGATGTGTGAAATAAAGTGCCCGTTATTACAGTATGTCCCTCTTATGCTGAAAATAAAATAGTAACATGTGCGTCATGTGGACAAAAGCGCCATCTAGCGTATAAACTCAGCAAGTTCTGGAGCTAACGATCAAATTATGTTGCTAATTGTACCTGCCCAATTCTGAAGTAAAACATGTGGTTTTACTAATTTTGTGTGTATAATCAAAAGTTTACACACTTCTGTTTTTCCAACTAGGAAGTTTTTATTATTCTAGAAGCGGTCATTATTCAGAATTGAACGTGTTCTCAGTAGCTAAGCCAAAAGTTGCCTAGCCTACCTGAAAACAACACCTATCAGCATCACAGTTGGCCAATCTTGGATGATATTTCCGAGGCGGATCCTGCCAATGCTCGTCCTTTCTCCTGTTACGTGAAGAGCTGAAACTTATACATTAATCATCAGTGCACTAAAGTTTAATTTGGTTCGGTTCCCCGCTTTCCGTGAGGCAGCAGGAATTCAACTAAGATGCTTAAGAACTTCAGAAGGAAGCAATTAGGCTACCAAATAAAGTTGGACTAAACTTAATTCAAAGGCTTCTGTGACATTTATTTTAAAGATGTAAATAACAAAACTATACCCTCTAAAAATTTTTACCCGCCTTAATTTGGCTATTAAACATGGTTTTCTCAGCAAGTAGAGCTATGAAGACTTTTTTTATATGTGCTCTAACCGGTACAATAATCTTTTGAAGCAGGATCTTTTATTTTTGTTTTTCATCCGTTTGGGAATCAAGCTGGCTGACTGCATGAACGAACAGTGTAACAGTCATAGATGAAGCTATAGAGCAGGAGCTTAGAACATTTTCTGTTTGTGCCGGGCTTGTCTGTAGCACAGCTGTGTTACATTGTAGAAGAAACCACAATTACCTGAGGATGTACTTCAAAGGATTCTTCCTTATTCTCACAGCCGCTTACACGGGGCAAGAAAGAGGCAAAGTTTTTACAAGCACGGTGCCATTTGCTGTTTGATCCCTGCTGAGGATTAATCATTAGCTTGGCTTGTAGCTATAGCATAGTTAAAGCGGAGCAGCTATCTCAATGGGTTTGTTTAGCACCAAATCGGTGTGAGGTTGGCGATGAAAAAAAAAAATCGAAATAGAACTTTCTTAGGTTAGGTAGTGTTTGGCAGCTTTAACACAAAAACTTTAACCTAAACATGACTTTACGTGTGACATCAAGAATATTCGGCTTTATTGTTTCGCACAGTTTGCAGATTAAATATGCAATTTTTTATTAGGTAGTGGGCCTTAGCAGAGAAAATGAAGCAACAATAATGCCCCCTGGTGGAACTCCCTTGGTATTTTCAACTTATTTGAACCTTTTTTCTGTGTGTATTTCCTGTGTATATTGATCTGAAAATTTTTAGCTTTTTATTAGATTCTTTTTTGTGAGTTTGTCATAGCCTTAGTGAATTTTTTACACAAAGAAAATGAAAATCTAGCTTTTTTTTCCTCCAGCAGAAAAGCTGTTATTAACACTACATTTTTATGTTAACCAAGCTTCATCTGCTTGTCATGAGAGGATTTCTTAAATAATCCATGCATGGCAGGGGAGATTTAAACAAATAGAGCTGCTAGGAACCAGGAGTGTGCAAAGCAAACCGCCCTGTACTACCAGCTTCTGTCTAAACAATTGAGCAGGTGCACGGTACTCTTTAGCACCTCCCCACCCCCTACACCACCACCCCCCTTCCAAGCCGTAGTGCTGCCACTCATATATGAGCAAAGATCAATCACATTTAGCAATGAAAAGTGTCTGAAAGTGCTCCTGCTAAGCCCTCCGGTGTGTGTATGTGAAGACACATTATCAAATACAGCTGTGTAGATATCATGTCATCACTATACATTCATGCTTCTTTTGTAGACAGAAGGATCCAAGGGTCAGCTAAGGCTTGAGGGATACTTCTATAGAAGGACTGGCTGGTTGGAATGCTATGTGTGGCATATTCAAAAGAATATAATGCACCTGGCTTCCATAGTGATAGAATTAGTTTCACAAAGAGGTACATAAATAAACATCCAAAGTCCCACCCCTGTTTGCTCCACAGCTCATTCTGTAGATCATCCCCCTCCTCCTGTACATGCACGCATCATAAAACACGCTGTCTGTGTTATGGTGACCAGATATTGATATTGAAAAACACACACATTAAACAAATTAAAGACAACGTGTCCATGGCGGTAATCCCCCCCCCCAATCTGGTTTGAACAAGGTCTCGCTTATTGCGAACTCGGTCCCCAAGCAATAAACTGATTCACTGACTAAATTGCGTTTTAACAGGAAGGTGATTGAGTGTAATCCATATTGATTCGCCGAATGGAAACAGGAAATAGCAGGGTTAGAATAAAATTTGTTTGTTGTTCCTGGTGAGAGGTTATCCCAGAGGAATGGCAAGCAATTGCAGGCTGATGAGCGGCAATACCCCCCACCCGCCCTTCCCCAACCAACCCTTAACCCCCTCCACAACACGCCTCCTTTCCATTCTCCACCTCCCTGCCCAGTCCGCCTTGGAGACCTGGAAGAGACGTCATCAGGGCTGTTATGCTGAGAAATGACGCTCAACATCACTTCAAACCCCCCCCCCACCAACACACACACACACACACACACACACACACACCTCGCCCGACCCCACCCACTCTTTCCTCGCGAGTTGTAGATTATAAGATGCAGTGTTATCCACATTCAGAGCGTTCAGTCTCCAGTTACTTTCCTTTCAATCTACACACTCTACATGAATGTGGCTTTTCGATCAGAGCCAAAAGATCGCGCTGATACCGCTATCTGTCATCGGTTTGTACGGGGAGTTGTCAGGACCATATGCGTTTTTAAAGCGGGTTCGAGCAGATGAGATAGTGCTTGCCAGGGTTATCAAGTTTTACTATTACCACCCATACACACACACACCAGTAATGGTGTTATATTATCTATCATTTGATAGCACTTGCAATTTATATAATACCTCCCTTATCAGATGGACAACAGATGTTTGGTAATAGAGATCAACCTGAAACTGGGGCAGATGCTGGTCTGTGGCCGAGTGTGATCATAAAACCCACATTAATGCCATTGAGAGAGAGAGAATGCTGCCAGAAATACATCTGCCCCTGAAGGTGCAACACATTTGGAAGTATTTCAAAGAAGTAAGCAGGTATGGCATAAGACGAAATCAGTCATAATCCTCAGCGGCACTTTAAAATCTTCAACTAAGTTTCTGTGAAGATAGTTGCTGACAATGTAAGAAGTTTTTTTTTTCCATGGCTGGAAAAGCTGATGAGCTGAAGTATCTTTTTGTGCCTGCAGAAGCAGCACGTACACACATTTTGCTGTGTGCTTTATTCGATTAGAATTGATTTATCCTCCAAAGCTGTAATTCCAGCCTGTTTTTAATTTGTTTAAATTTTTTCAATGCTTGTTTTTGTCTACGTGGTAGAAAAATTCAAGCAGCTCCTGTCTCTTTCACTACTACCAGACACACACATGCAAATACATGTGCTTACACTCCCTCTCCCACACGCTCGCACGCACATGCATGCACACACCCCCCCAGGTAAAACGTCACAGAGCAAGGGGACTCGGCACTCATTAAGGGGAAGGCTGCAATATTCTGAATCGAGACCATGGGACTCCCAGCCCACCTATTTATAGCTGCCGTGTCTCCATGGTAGTCAGCGCTGCGCTGGCAAATCGCAGCCACGGCCCCAGACGCCAATTAAGAATGAAACAAATGCCTTTTAGGAAAGGGGCGTGCCACCATGTCTCTCTTATCCTCCTTCAGTCTCTTTCCGCTCCATGAGTGCATCCTCTCCATGCTTCTTCCGGAGGATGCTCAGGGTAAAGGGAGGATGCCACGCAGAGAGCTGGCCGAGCCGTGCTGCGACGTTGGCTATTTTTAAAAAGCCCTCCCCTTACTTACACACACACACACTCACACACACACCCCTTCTATCTCCCCCAGCCCCTTCTCCTCCTCAAGAAGGAAAGCAGATGAGGGATGTCGTCTTGTTATGCTGGAGTTTCGGATGCTTCCCGTGCTATTTTTTTTTACAAATGTTGCGGCGGGTTTTGGGATGTCGATGGACATGATGAATTGCTGTGACTCATAGGGGCATCGGAGAGGTAAGAGAATGAGGGACAGGCATAAAGAGATGAAAGTAAGAGGAAGGATAAGTAGCATGCTTTTGGGGCAGTCTTGGCTTTCTCTGCATCTTTTCATTGGGGGTCTCAGGGACAATATTGATCCCGGTGTGCAAAATGCATCTACTAGGTGTGGAGTAGTTTTTATGAATGAATGAATCGGTCCAAGGGTAAATGAATGGCATCATGTTTTTTTCTCTCTCCCACTCACTTTCTGTCTCCTTATACTTGGTAACCTTTACCTGGAGCATGCTCTTTAGTGATGTCTTATGCCTCTATGCCCTAGAGATAGAGCATTTATAGAATGTTTAAATAGGTAGAGGACTGGGATGTTTTTTTAAAAATAATAATAGTAATCTGTATACTTTTAACCTATCTTACCCTTATCCATATTATAATAATGAATATCTGTAATAGCTAATAATAATCAGAATTAGTAACTACAACACACTGGTCACCGGCACTTTACATCAGTCAGGCTTGTGTTTGTTAGAGCAGGACAGGAGGGTGTGGAGCGAGGCAGGAGAAAAGTGTAAGGAAGTGGTAGTGGGTGAAAGCCTCTCATGTCCTCCTAATGATACTCCTGAGCCTCTCTATTTAGCTCTGTGTGTGTGTGTGTGTGTGTGTGTGTGTGTGTGTGTGTGTCGGGATAGATCCGGTGTGATGCATCAGTAGTGGCAACACTCCCCTGAGTCTTGATTGCCAGGAACTAAAAA
Source organism: Bagarius yarrelli (assembly GCA_005784505.1). Taxonomy (NCBI): domain Eukaryota; kingdom Metazoa; phylum Chordata; class Actinopteri; order Siluriformes; family Sisoridae; genus Bagarius; species Bagarius yarrelli. The sequence continues at coordinate 1,307,581 of VCAZ01000080.1, forward strand.
TGCTACAAAGAAATAACAAGTTGGCATGTTGTGGGACGGTTGCTATGAAATGTGAATCAGGTTTTAGGTCTGCAACTTTGATCTTAGCTTACAGGAGAGCACTGGATGCCGGGAGACTGGCTGCGAACGAGACAACAAGCACTTTGGGAAAACACATATAATTGACTAAGATAGCAGAAGAATAAAGCAGCATCACTAATAATTAGGCATCAGTGCAAAGTGAGCATAGTTGTTTTGTACTTGATCTATTCAAAGTATCGATTTAACATTTAATTCTCTCTTTCTCTCTACCCCCCCTTTTTTCTTACTCCTCTTTCTGTCCTTCTCTACACCACCCCAATCTACATACACCTCTTTGTCACTATGTCTAGTTCCAACAGGTCAGAAGAGTGATGACCATCCTGTTCCTTACTATGGTTATTTCATACTTCAGTTGCATGAGAGCTGCGCCCATGAGAGAGGTGCCGGGCGTTGTTGGGGGGCACCGAGCCGAGGGCTATCTGGGGGCCGCCAGGGGCCACGGGACTCCACCGAGCGGGGGGGCACTGCCCTCCCTCACGGACACGTTTGAGCAGGTGATTGAGGAGCTACTGGAGGTGGAGGGGGAGGCAGAGCAGGGCCAGGGAGGGGGTGGACCCGGCAATGCAGCTACGACCACAGCTGAGTCAAGGGACATCGACACGTATGCATCGCGTGTAATGATCAGCAACCAAGTGCCTTTGGAGCCGCCGCTGCTTTTTCTCTTTGAGGAATACAAAAACTACCTAGATGCCGCCAACATGTCGATGCGGGTGCGGCGCCACTCGGACCCGGCACGCCGTGGCGAGCTCAGTGTGTGCGACACTATTAGCCAGTGGGTGACGGCCGTGGACAAAAAGACGGCTATCGACATGTCCGGCCAGACCGTCACCGTGCTGGAGAAGGTCCCGGTGGCCACTGGGCAGCTGAAGCAATACTTTTACGAAACAAAATGCAACCCGCTGGGTTACACGAAGGAGGGCTGCCGAGGAATAGACAAGCGGCACTATAACTCGCAATGCCGGACAACCCAATCGTACGTGCGAGCACTCACCATGGATAGCAAACGGAAGATCGGCTGGAGGTTTATACGGATAGACACTTCGTGTGTATGCACATTGACCATTAAGAGGGGGAGATAGTGTACACAATGTATAGATTTTATTGAGAGTTCTAACAAGAGAGAAAGAAAAAGAGTAAATATCTATTTGTATATATACATAACAGGGTAAATTATTCCGTCAGATGAATTTTATGGACTGCATGTAAAAAAAATGAAGTTTATACAGTAAAGTGATACTACAGTCTATTTATTGAACATATTCATGACCTTGTAAACAATTAAAAAAAGATCTAATCAGTCATTTGCTCCCAGTTCAAATTACTATATCACATTCCGCAATATGTTGTGGTTTTCTTTACGTTGCCAAGAACTCAACAGATGAGAGGAGAAATTATTTAAGAGAAAAAGAAAAAAAACTTGCATGCTTCAATTGTGAATTAAAAAAAAACTGTCCAGTTTTACAAACCAGACCACTATTTCAATCAAAAGATTCTGTTTACATTCTCAGCAGTGACAGGACATATCCTCCTCTAAGTACTTTAACTGTTTCATATTCTAATCTTCTCAAGGTTATGTTAAAATTACATACTATGTCAAGGTGCTGTTGTCAAAGCTTTGCTGTTTATTTTTTTATCCCCACAAAATGAAAAATGAAACTGAAAGTAGTATAAAAAAAATTATATATATATATATATATATATATATATATATATATATATATATATATATATATATATATATATATTCTTTCACAAATGTTCTGAACTAATATAATTTATTTTGTATGTTGTGAAGTTGTTTGCAATATTAAATTGAAATATTTCAAGAAATAAAAATGACCATAGGCAAGTGAAAAACAAACCTAATGTCAATAAAGTTTCAGCTCTCCCTTTGCAGGTATAAATTCAGCACAAACTTCGGAGACGCAACTATTATCTTCCTTCTAGGAATTTAAACAGTCAAACATCCTTCTAGAAATTTCACAGCTTAAACATAGAGGTTTAACATTTGGGGTTTCTTTTTTTTTCTTTTACAAAAAATTCTATTTCATTATGACTTTCAAGAATAAGACAATGTGGTCATTTAATATATATCTGTTATACATCTATGATAAGCAAGTTCAAATTGTTTATAACAAAAAACAACACACACAAACCAGAGTAAATATGCAAAACAGCATCTGTTCTCCAAACTTCCTGCACATACTCCACACCTTACATACTCTCGTGTCCTGCCCAAGCGGAGGAGTGACACCGTTCAGGTAAGGACTGCTCTGAGCTTGGAACATAAATCCAGCCAAAATGGCAGTGGTAGGTTGTGTTTCTTCCTCAGTCACTGGTCAGAGGCTATCATTTCAAGTACATAATCTTTGTCCTAGAAAAAAGAGATCGGTGAGTTCAACACTCTAATACACTCTACTTGATATCTGATCCATCTTTGTGCACAGACAAACCTGTTTCGTCTCATAGATTGTGATCAGACCCATGTGACTGAAGTGTTGACACAATGTTGCAAACAAGGCACCGAATACGAGAGGATATTCTGGGTTAGACATCATTGTTCAGTCAGTACTTTAAAATAATACAGAGCACTATAATTATATAGAGTACTAGAATATTATAGAGTATTATAATAATATAGAGTACTATTAAAAATCCTATAAAGAAATAGTAACATCTCAAAGCCACAGTTAACTAATGTCTATAACTGCAAACTAGAACATGCAAAAACATTATTTTTACATCAAGTTTTTATTCTTTTACTATTTTTTAGATAGATAAAGTGTCGTTTTAGCACCTTTTGATATAATGGTGCCCCTTTGATATTAGTTTTTTTGTTCTTACACATAATTGACTGAATTACATAAGACATCATACAAATAAATATTTTTTTAGAGACTCAACAATCGTTATAATTATTAGGAGTTTTATTAACACTATAACATGATTATAAAACATCTGTATGTTAAATTTAGATAGGGCTGCCTAATAAAAATATTTCTAAATCCTGGTAAATTAACCAAGGTCAGTGCATTTTACTATTTTCTCTATTTAACTCATTGAACCGGACTAAACTGGGTGACAGAAGGGAACATAAAGACATGTGCTATAACCCAGGTCAGCGCATTTTAATTTTTTCCCTACTTAACTCATTAAATCAGACTAAACTATGCAACAGAAAGGGAAATACAGACAAGTACTAGATTGTTGTACTGCAGGATCCGGAAGGGAAAAACACTGTACAATAATAATTTTCTATGGATGAAGCTCCATCTACATGTCTGAGTTGTTTTTTAATAAGTTTCAAATTGTTCCTAGTTTAAAGCAGTTTCCTAGTGAGAAACCCAACAGAGTCCTGACCCACTTGCCATGGAAGTAGGCCATTCTATGCATATATCTATTCATTTTAGATCTATAGTTATATAATTTTTTGGTTTATGTCGTATTATATTTAACTTCACGCAATTCCCAGATGAAAGGTACAGCTGATAAATTATATACAGTACGGGGAAGTGAAAGGTCAGGCTTCTAACCAGAAGATTGGGGTTCCAGTCCCAGCACCGCCAAGTTACCACTGCTGGGCCCTGGAGGAAGGATCTTAACATCAATTTCTCAGTTGTATAAAAGATAAATGTAAGTTTATCTGAAGGGTGTGTGCCAAATGCTGCTGAATCTAGACTTTGCCTCATGTAAGCTACAGCAATCTACATGTGTTTTAATTGTATAGCCACACCTATGTGGTATTAATATGCAAAAAATAACAGTTAATGTCAAACGGGCAGCACTGATGAGTAATGACCTTAAATTTTAAAGACAGACTGCGTAAATTAGCTGCCACTGGGTTATTATGCCTGTCGGCCAGTAGATGGAAATGCTTAGCCTTATTTGTATAAATATCAATAAAGTAACTTGTTTTAGATGTGTTACTTTTAAACCTATTCGAAATTCTATTACACAAATAATAAGAAACCTTTGTTAATGAATAGGTGACGTTACCGTGTCTTTGACACGGATCGAACACTATTATATGCGCATGTCCTGCGCAGAAAGGAAGCTCTTCGACTCCCAAGGTAATCTCCGCACGAGTGCTTTAGCCACTTGCTACAATAACAGCAGTGAAGACACATCGCTGAGCTTTTCCCCAACCAGAAGTGGACTATCCACGGCTGAGAAATGGCCTCGCTGGGAGAGCCTGTGCGATTAGAAAGAGGTAACAAGCACCCATGTAATAAATTATTTATTTGATTTTGGAGTCAGCGAGGTGAACCGAACAGACCCGAGACATTGTTAGCCTTGAACACAGGTAGCTATTGCTAATACCGCTGTTCAATTTCATGGTAATAGCGTATAAATAACAATAATCTAACAAATAAGTAAAATGCAATGGGTCTGTTTATGATATATTTCTAAAAAGTAGATATTACTTTACTCTTTAGTATATAATTTGAGGCTTAAGCGAGCCAGACAGTAGTTATTTACTGTGCGGAAAGCTAGCTATTAGATATTCATAGATGTGGTCGGCGAATACAAACCGACTCCCAAATAGCTCGCAGTTGTTTAAGTAGGGAACTATGTAGTGTGCAGATCCCATTATTTTACACCCTAAAAAGTGCGTTTAGGATGCAAGAAAGTGGTTGGTTTGGCTTGCTTTATGGAGGTCTGCTACAGAAATAAGTAAACCTGCCACACCATAATAGAAATTCAATAATGGCTGCTGTTAAAGATTTTTCTGTTTAGAATAACGGATTGTTTTTATTTATTTATTTTTAGTCTTACATTTGTTTAAAGTTATTAAATTATATCTTTCTTGCTTTATTATAGGTAGCTAATTCAAAAAGTGGAGGCCATGAAAAATCATACTACCACAACTGCTATTAATATTAGAGAAACTGTTTATGGCTAACCCTGTAATTGTATACATGTAATAGATTACATTAGATCCAACTTTAGTGTCATTGTGCAAAGTACTTATATACTTATATAGAGCCAATGAAATGCAGTTAGATTGCATAAGTAGCCTATTTACGATTAATAGCAGTGTAATAAATAAGGGTATGAGGTATATAATGTACAGAAGGTGTAGTATGTAATATGAGGTATCTATAAATAATAGTATATATCGTATGATACAGTTATAGCTGTGCAAGGAATGACATAATGGATATATACATATATAAGTGTTTGTATGATACAGTAAAAGGGAACAGCCGAAAGGAGAAAAATAATAATAATAATATTCAATTCATTGTCATTGTGCAAAATACATGTACAGAGCCAATGAAATGCATTTTTTGCATATCCCATCTTTGTAGGTTGGGGTCAGGGCGCAGGGTCAGCTGTGATGCAGCGCCCCTGGAGCGGGAGGGGTTAGGGGTCTTGCTCAAGGACCCAACAGTGGTTGACTTGCCGGAGGTGGGGCTTGAGCCCAGGTGTTTCTGGTCTTCAGATTAACAACTCAGCACCTGAACCATTTGAGCCACCACTGCCCCCTCAAAAAGAGGTGTTAGTAAAATAAAATAATAATAATAAAAACAAAAAATATCTAGAAAAACAAATTTTGTTGCTTTGCATTTTAAGGAGTGAAATAAATATTAGTTGCCCTATCAATCAGCAAGATTTCTATTAAAGTGAGTGCTCTTAATTGTTACCTGTATAAAAGACACCTGAAGCAAGCAAGCAATCAATCAATCAATAAGATTCCACACTCTCCAAAATGACCAAAACCAAAGAGCTCTCCAAGGATGTCAGGAACAAGATTGTAGATCTACACATGACTGGAATGAGCTATAAAACCATTGCCAAGCAGCTTTGTTTGAAGGTGCCATCATTTATTCTAACCTAATGGTAGGCTTAGGTGAGAGCAAAAAACTACCATCAAAATTATAGACTGATTTTTGCTTTCTTCGTTTGGCAAACGTAAAAATTAACCAGTGGATCATATAATTTTTTTCCTCAGTGTAGGCAAGTTTTACATTTCCATGTCCGCCCATATTCAGCAAGCCGTGCGCTCAGGTTCTTAGGTGATCCGTGTAGTGTTTAGATAATAAATGACAAAGGATGTATTTTAACACAATTCAATTCAATTTTATTTGTATTGGACTTTTAACAATAGACATTGTCTTGAAGCAGCTTTACACAGAATGCAGTAACAGTAAAAAGTGTAGGTTTGTCGCTAATAAGCAAACTGGAGGTGACTGGGGCAACAACTTGGTCACTGGTGCCTCTGGATCCTTGCAAGGATCCTGAGGTACAAACAGCATTTCAGTCCAGAAGACAGGTTTCTAAACATGATTTTTTTTAAAATAAAAATTTGCTAAGTTAAAAAATTGTTAGAATCTGGAAAGCATGTAGAACCAATCGTGTTGTCTGGTTAAAGCAGTAAAATACACTATATTGTATAACAGTTGTATTGTATATGTATTGCTTTATTGAATGACATTCTTCTCCAGATCGCTTAGAGCAGCCAATAATAATAACCATCACAGCCTTACACTCTGACCTAATTCCATTGTCCTATGCTAAAAAGCTAATCTCTAAATGTTCTAGGACAAATGGTAGGTTTAGCAGGTAGTCTCGTCTTGCCTCACAGAAATTTCCTCTTCCCAGATATTTCTCGTGCCATAGAGCTGCTGGACAAACTCCAGAGAACAGGAGAAGTACCTCCTCAGAAACTGCAGGCCCTACAGAGGGTTTTGCAGAGTGAGTTCTGCAATGCTGTTCGAGAGGTAAGCATTGTTTTGTATGATTATTTGATCATTTTTTCTTCTAATTTTGGGTCTCTTGCCAAGTCCCACTAGCTAAAACATGTAATTCATAAAGGCCGGGTTATATAATGACACAAAACTCTATTTTGGTAAGTTATTTTTCAGTTACTTTTGCTCATATATTCTGTGTATTGTGATGTATTTAAAAAAGATTTTTTTAATGAAAGAAACTTTGCACTAGTTTATCTAATTCCTTTTCAAAAGCTCGCTCATCTATAAAAGGAATCATTTAATTGCATGACAAAAATCCTTATATGCATCTCTGTTTGCTTAAATGCCTTATGTTTATATTAATCAATAGTTGTAATGCAGTCAGTATCTGTGAAATGTTTTCAGTGAATGAACGTGTAAATATGTATGTTGTTTATTCAAAGATGGTGCTGGTATTTCAGCGGGATAAATTACGAATTAACCGAAGTAGAAGTGTCGGTGACTGGCTTGTTAAAAAAGCATATTTTTGCAAAAAGTCTGCATAGATCACAAGGTCATGCTATAATTTACATCATTTTCACTAATTATCTTTGAGTCAAGTTTGCCAAGAATATCTAAAATCCACAAATAGTTTGTCCATCCTTTTACTTATAAACAAGGGCCTTACATAGCAAGTGCCATTACTCCTGTAGTTAGTTGAGTCATTTTCTATCCTGTTGCTATGTCTTCTGTCGTTTTTAATGTCATTGACCTTTAGATGCCAGAATCTCAGTGTGGTGCAGTAAACATTTAATTACCTCATAAGCCTAAAATCCAGTGTACAGGGACTAAAAATAGTTTAAAAACCTTAGTTCTTTAACAAGTCGATGCTTGTGACTGCAATAACGTCTAGCACAGCTTCAGGATATTTGACACTGGAACTAGGGTGCATGCTAAAAAGCTTATACCATTTTTATCCTGTGCCGGGTTCGTTGCACCACATGACACTGGTTTATGTAATTTTGCCTCATACTAGACTCCATGGAGTCAACCATAAGGAGGAGATGTGCTGAGGTCAGAATTGTAATTCGCTAAAAGCAGCAAAGTAACTTTAAACGTCTGTTTCAAGTTCCATTGATCAGTGTAGAACTTTGTACTCAACTGTAGGAGACAATAGCACAGTGTCACTGAATCCTCTGCTAGTTTGGGCGACTTTTGTGTGATGTTTCTTTGCATGTGCGGTGGTCTGGTTTCCCTTTCATTTCACTAAAACCTAGATGTAAATAATTATGGCCATGGTACCCTAGGGCAGACTGAAACTCTTTGGGGTTTTTTCCTGCCCTGCATCTAGTGTAACCTGGCTTGAGTGCAACCCAGACCAGGTTAAAGCAGCCACTTAGGATAAAAAAATAAATGTCCATTACCAGATCTTTTAAACAACACATTCACATCTCTTTCTCAGACGGTTTCTCAAGTCAACATGCTTGGATTATACGCACTTGAGAAAAGTTTACATTTTGTCTTGATCTTATATCCTACACATGCTTGCTAAAAGGGCTTCCCTTAATGTGTGGTGTCTCTGTTTAACCTCTGCATCAGGTGCATGATTATAGTTTTCAGAGTAATGACCTAGTTCAAGCTCTTCTAGCACCACAGATAATGATGACAGTCATGAATGAAAGACGAGTTCTTTCTCCGTAGCTGATGTGCCCCATAGGTGCTTAATGACTCAGCAGTGCCTATTCACTTTAATGCTGTTCATTGACTCCTTGCTTCACACCTCCAGAGGCTTGTACGCGTGGAGCACCTTAAAATAGAAGTGCAAATCTGTGATTGGGTTCCACCTGCGTTTTGAATAATCTCTGTATTAACCTGGTCCTAGAATAGCTGGGCTGCTAATAGAAGCTTTGTAAATACTGACCTAAATCTTTCACTTATGTTTTATTTGCTGCTCTCAATTAAAACGGTGGATTGTGATATTTTTAGTTATTTTTTTGCTCTTATGCTTAGGAGACGCACAATTGTTTTTTGTTTTTATTTTTGCATACAGGTTTATGAACATGTGTATGAGACGGTGGACATAAACAGCAGTCCAGAGGTCAGAGCCAATGCCACAGCAAAGGTAAATTTACTAAGAAGTAATAATTAATATATAAAAATATACATATAATAGAGGAATGTATAAATATAAGTTAAAAATTAAAGGAAAAGTCTGCTTAAATAACAGGACATTTTTGGAATACTTGTTCCTGTTTGCAATAGTGCTGTTAAAACAATAAATGTTGTTACATCATAAAACAATGTGAAGGCTGCAGGCTTTACCTTTCTTTCAAAGGGAATCACTGTGTCATAGCATGACATGCCAGTTCCCATTTGACTAAGGGATCAGACAGACCGATTGATTAATTGATTGATTTGCCATTGGTAGCCATGGCTTCCAAGAGATTATTGTCTACAAAAAACTGAATGCACAAAAAAAAGGAACTAAGCATTAAAATGGTTTGTATCATAAGGTTAACAGTTAAAACGTTAACCTTATGATACATTTTTGTATCATTACAAAATAAATTTAATAAAACTCTGCTTCAGGCAACAGTGGCAGCATTTGCTGCAAGTGAAGGACACTCCCATCCTCGCGTGGTGGAACTGCCAAAAACCGAAGAAGGCCTCGGTTTTAACATTATGGGAGGAAAAGAGCAAAACTCGCCCATCTACATCTCACGCATCATCCCTGGTGGTATAGCAGATCGTCAAGGTGGCCTCAAGAGAGGGGACCAGCTGCTCTCGGTCAACGGAGTGGTATGTAGGCGGCTTTAAAAAGTGTTCGCAGATTGAAACTGGAACGTACCCATTTCTTGGTTCACAAAACAATTTAAAAGCTGTTAAAAGGTCTGTGCACAAAATAAAAATCTGCTCCGTGGCTGCTTTTGTTTCTAAGTTATGTTCATATTTCTGCATGCTGTCACAGTTTGTATTCACCTGTGTGATAGTCAAGATCACAGATATTCAAAGCCTTGAATAAATTAGTGGGTAATTGCAAATCCAATCTGTGAGCAGTGCAGCAAGGTTTTATAAACGACAGTCTGTAGATGCTTGGTGACGATTATCATGACGTAAACCATGGTGTTTAAAATTTATAGTATAAATAATTCAGTGAGAACAGATATTAAAACAACTCCAGTGGTGCCAATTCAGTTCAGTCAAAGCATTTAATAGTCTCGCTTTCTACAAAAATACCAGAGACTTCATTATCAAGGAAATGTTCTACTCAGTTACTTTGGTCAGTGAAAAAACAGAAAATTTAAGCTGTTTTATTTTTCCTTGGTTTTTGTGGTGATTTTATTTATTTATTTTTGGATTATTGCTGAACATTAGTTGTCGTACTATTTTAATGTTACCATGTGTAAAAGTTTCAGCAATGTTTTCAAACTGATTCCCAGTAAGGCTCAAAATGTGACATCTTTGTTTTTTTTCACCTCTCTCTTTCTTTTGTAGAGTGTGGAAGGAGAGCATCATGAAAAAGCTGTGGAGCTCTTGAAGGCAGCTCAGGGCACAGTCAAGCTCGTTGTCCGTTACACCCCTAAAGTGCTGGAGGAGATGGAGTCTCGGTTTGAGAAGATGAGATCTGCCAAACGCCGCCAAAAGAACAGCTACCCGCAGTAGGATTACTGTTCATGGCCCTCATGTCATGTTTCTTTTTAATTCTCTCTCACTCTCTCTTTTTGCCTGTCTCTCTTTCCTTCTATCTTTCTCTCATTATATCTGACCAGGGATTGAACACATAATATAGCACTTCATTTTTGTTTTCCTGCTTTTATGGAATTTTCTAAGACTTCCCAATAACTCAATGTTTAAGCACACGCTTTTTTAAATAAACACTACTTCCCCAACCCCCCACCCCTTATATGTTCGTGCATAAATACAATGGCATGTAGTATACATTACTTTGTGTTAGGTGAAGGTTGAGGGGTCAGGGTTAAAAGGGGACCATCACAAATTTGCTTCTGAGGGCATTTAAATGTAATGATAAAAGTGCCTCAAGAGCTGAAAAAAATGTAATAGCTCTCTAGAACCATTTGGATTGTAAAATATATCTTTTTAGAGGAACAAAATGAATGTGCATTCATCATCTAAAAACTCTGAACACCTAAAACCAAGAAGAGTGTAAGCATCATGTGGCAGTAGGAACACGATGTCGCATAAGTTAAATGTTTTCTTTGAACAGATTATTATTCTCATTTTTATTTATCTTCATTTCACTCTTAATAATTAAAAAATCATTTCATGGGGTTCAATCACATGATTTTGTTTCAGTGGATTGGCAGTCGTACAGAAGATCCTGTTTTTGTTACTTTTTGTCGTCTTATTATAGTTCCCAGCTTTTTTTTTTCAGAGCCTTTTCCTATTATTCCCGCAAGCATAAAACAAAATGAAGCAAAACGTTCATATTAAATGTGGAAGGTTTGGTGAGGAAGTGATGGTTAAGCACTGACTCCCCTCATGCTAAAGAGGCGGTGAAAAATATTTAAAAACACTGAGATATTTATTTCTTTTAAATGTAATTTCGCCATATTTTGTAGCCAAAATGTTTATGTATATGCTGTAGCTTATAGAATTTAATTGCTTTTCCTTTCGTGTTTTTTTTTTTTTTTCTCCCCCAGAAAATCTGGCTTGTTTTTTTTTCTGATAATTTTTAATTTCTGTTACTGCACACGGTTCTTTACTGAGTAAACAAAAATGAAGGTTTTCATCATCCTGCTTATTCATCTCATGGCAATATTTGTACTGATTCAGAAATCATTCCACAAACACGGCATACTCTCCCACGTGTTCATTATGCTCATGTCTTAAGGGGAAAAAATGATGCTTCGTGTGTGTTCTCAGCTTAAACACCGTTTTTACTGTCATGATTAAAAGAAAACATCTGTTTGCCTCATGAAATATTTAGCATGTTCTGATTGTGGATGCTTATTAATCATGATGAGATGTGAGCAGAGGTGGTCTGACTTCATGTGAAAATCTTCTGTTTAATCTTCCTCAAAAATATTCTGGAAAATTAAACCTCGCGGATGCTCTGCTCTGTTCTGTTTTGTGAGCTCAGGATGTGTTTCTCCATCCCTGAATATTCCTGACGTTCTACAACCTGAGGTGACACTAAGCAATAAAGCTTGCGCATGGTTCTCCAGCCCCTTACTGTTAAATCTGACTCATTGTTCCCCTTTTTAAAGGCTTGCTATTTTTGTAATAGCATTTTCTTATGATGTTTTCCTCAACATTTTGTGATAAATTTTATTCACATTTTTCGAAATTATTTGTATTGTTTTTATGAGGACTTTGTCCCATTAGTTTTTTTCGAGTACAAAGACCAAACGTGCAATTTTTCTGACCGCTATTTGATATCATGTTCAATGTCCAGTATGCTACTTTCGGGAATGTTGCTTAATTAATCCTAAATATTACTGTAATGATTTGATGTTTCTTTCCTAGTGAATTGTCTTACATGTAATGTAGATGCATAGAATTAAAGAATAATTCTTAGGTTTACTTCAGGGTAATGATTTCAAGCTGAACAAAATAAATGACACAAATAATGAATTCTTGCTTCTTTTTTTTTTGTTTAGCTGTATTTGATTTAACCCTCTTCCAAATTCCTCTCCTTGTACTTACCCAGTATTATTAAACTCAACACCAGGGGGCACTGTGAGCTAGTACACATTTACAGTGCAAGTTTGAATTAGTACGAATCGTGAATCATGATTACAAATGTACCACGGAAACTGATTGATTTTTTAAAAAATATTAAATAAAGACAGATGGATAGTTAGATTTTAAAATTCGGTAAAAGATCTCGGTAAAGTTTATGAATATATAGGGGGGGGCAGTGGTGGCTCAAATGGTTACGGTGCTGATCTGAAGACCAGAACCACCTGGGTTCAAGCCCCACCACGGGCAAGCCAACCACCACTGGGTCCCCCAGCAGGGTCCCTGAGCAAGATCCTCAACCCTTCCTGCTCCAGGGGCGCTGCATCATAGCTGACTCTGCGCTCTGACCCCAACTTATTAAGATGGGATATGCAAAAAACACTGCGTTTCATTGGCTCTGTACATGTACCTCGCACAATGACAATGAAGTTGAATATATATATACAGTTGGGTGCTGCTGATTCTTTTAAGGTGCCACAAAAACATCAACTATGTACATCACGAGTCATTTCTTCAATCTCATGCCACTTTGGAGGTCTATTAATAGCTTAATGGTGTAGAGACATTCATTATGACGTGGGGCGTCATTTAGTAACCGTGTTAATGATGAGGTGGGATGGGGTCTCTTGGCCGTCGGACAGATAGAACTTTCGGCCAGCTCTAGCACCTTGTACATGCTATAGTTTTGAGTGTCTAAACTATACGTACATTGTTTATCTTTTACCAAATCAGTTATCTGACATTGGTGTCAATAAGAAATAAGAATTGCTCTTTTACAGTGGAACACAAGTTTCTCATTAGCAACAATTTGTAAAAAAAGAAAAATATGTATATACTTTTAGTAACTACAGGTTTTTTTTTCTATAGTATAGCATATGAATTACCAAAGTGCTGACAAGTCTATACTACAATATGCTGCAGTAAAATGTAATAAATATTGGCCATTGCCACGGTTTAGTGGGTTAAGGCGCTGGCAACCACATGTGCAGTCTGGCAGGTTCAAGTCCGGCTTGGGTCACTTCAGGTCCCACAGCTCTCTGTCTTCCCTTTCTATCGTTCTGTCTGTATCAATAAAGGCAAAAAATGCCTTTAAAAATTTTTTTTTTAATCTTACTAAAGTAAATTCTGAATCTTTTCTCTATGGTATTTAGACTGGTCAGTCAAGAACATTAATACCATGGTCAGCAAGACAGTTCTGAGTATATTTGGCAACGTGGACACGGGCCAAGTCCTGCTGAAAAAGGAAATCAGCATCTCTATATAAAGCTTGTTGGCAGATAGAGACATAAAGAGCTCTAAAATCTCTTTGTACACTTTTGCTTTGTCTTTGGACAGCAGATGACATGGCACCCCATATCATCACTGACTGAAGACACTTCATACTGGCTTTTAAGCAGCTTGAATTTTGTGTCTCTCCTCTCTTTCTCCAGACTCTGGAAACTTGATTTCCGAATGCAATGCAAAATTTACTTTCATTTGAAAAGAGGACTTTGGATCACTGTTCTTCTGCTCTAGTTTTTGCTCTCTTTAGCCCAGCTAAGACGTTCCTAACGTTGTCTCTGGTTCAGGAGCGGCTTAACATTATTAATGCGACACTTGTAATCCATTTCCTGGACACGTTTGTGTGTAGTTGCTTTGAATGCACTGAATCCAGTCTTGTTTCACTTTTTAAAGCTCCCCATGTTCTTAATTCACCTTCGCCTAATAGTCTTCTCCATGGTCATACCTGTTGCACATTTCCTACCACACTTTGTCATTTTTAGTCAAATTTTAAAGAATATGCTTTTAGCAATCAGCCCTTTTTAGTGAAGATCTTTTGTGGTCAGCAGTCTTCCCTATGATTTTTGTAGTGTCTACTAAAACTGAGTTTGAGTATTTATACTTTATAAAAAGTTATTTGCTCGAGGTGGAAATTAAATATCGTGATGTTTTGATCCCCTGGTTATTTAGTATTTTTACCAACTTACAAAAAATGACGAGTCTACATTTACATTTGCAGCATTTGGCAGACGCCCTTATTCAGAGCGACTTACATTTATCTCTTTTTATACAACTGAACAATTGGAAGTTAGGAGCGTTGCTCAGGGGCCCAACAATTTTTCTGATATCAGTCCAACACCTTAACCACTAAGCCACCACTTCCCCTATAATTTTAATAGTGGGGTTATTCGACAACACAACAGAATAACGACAAAACATTCATAAAAGAAGCATTTCAAAAAAGTTATAAATTAAATTTATAGACTGATCATTTCTTTGTCAGTGGGGAAAAATGCAATGTATTCAATGACTTCAACACAAACTTTGGGCTGACAACAAATAGAATATTCTTAAGTTTGATCTTTGAAACTATCATACAGTCTGTCCGTTTACAGTTATGTCTCTCAGCATGAGCTGACCTGAGGAATGTGTCCTCATGAAAGGCCAAGATGCTACAAAGGGTCATTATTCATCAAAGCACTTTAAATATGGAACTGCTGCTGTACTTTAATGCCCTGCATGCCTGAGCCATGTTTTAGACGCGTGATTCTCAGCAGCCCTGCACCAGTGTACTCAATCGGGAATTTGAGACACGTCCTGTCATGCTGTTCATGTTTGTCTTTAAACGATTTCCATAGGCAGATCCATTTCAGATTTCCGTGCAAATTCTTGATATTCAGAGCATAGAGACACTTATGACTTTCACAAGACTAGTGAGTAAAATAATTGGCATCAATTTAATAGATACATATATTACTTTTGGACACCACATCACATTATTTCCTGATAACGAAGGTGTCAAGTGGTTATTAGGAAAAATACACAGACTATAATAGAAAAGCGAGGCACAGGCTGATTTCTTTCTAGCCCAGACTGTAGATTTGTGTAAGATATCAGTGGTTAGACTAATTAAATTCCTGCCTAGATTTGATCACTATTCAGGCTGATAGTTTTACACCCAGTTTACTGATATATTTTTCATTTATCATCACTGACTAAAATTGTAAATATAAAAGAATACGAACAAGGCAAGTTATCATGCTTTGAAAAATGCCTTTTTGGTAAGGAGAAGCTAAAATAGAGAGACGTGTCCAAAAAACAACTGTAAGTGACACTAACTAACTTTTCTGTTTACAGTTTTTCAAGAAATACAGCATGAAGCCAAAGCAGCAGCACACTCAAAGTCACAGCTTCCTGTTTTTTAATTGTATATGTAGTGATTTTCCATCATACTAGCCTCGAAGCTAACTTGAAACTGGAAAAAAAGTTAAATTAAGATAAACACTTTTACTTAGCATCAATCAAAATATGTATTTTTCATTAAATTACATTACAGTACATTTTCTAAGGTGCAGAAAACACCACAGAAATGAACAATGAAGATTATGTGACAGCCATTCATAACTTTACTTCAAACAAATGAAATGAAATGAACACATGCCATATACGGCAAAGGGAAATGGTAAAACAGTGCCCTTCTGGGCAGCCATGTTATGTAGACACTGGGATGAGTGAACATGCAAACACAATGAAAGCTTTCTGTTTTGTACTGTAACCCCAGACATGTCCTGAGATTGGCGGTAGGTCGAGGGGAACACAAGTTCCCACCGTGTCCACACTTCTAAGTATTCTAAGTATCTCATTTCTTTGTATCCTCTTTGGTAATTTGAGCTGCAAAACAAGAAAATTAACTTTTAGTAAGTATATATTCAATTAAGTTACATAGTGTTAATAATAAACAGTATTTACCCCTATAGTATGGCATTTTAAACAATATTTTATAATATAAACGTTTGTGCCGGCAAAATAGTTAATATAAATGAATAAACTCATACAGGTAAGATTAACAAGGCCACTAGTGACCTAACCTAACTTGTTAGAAGAAGCAAAACCGAGCAAATGTTTACTGTAGTGGTAGTGATCTTACCTTTAAAAACAATTCACAGTGCAAACCTGTGTTTATTCACGAGCTGGGGGGTCAGTAGAATTGGGTGAAGAGAAACATGAAACAGCAAGGAGGAAGGATTAAATTGAGACACACATTTGTAATTATGGATCTCTCTGGATAAGGATCCATTCTGAACCATTGGAATGTATACAGAGGTCAGGGTTTATTCTCAGGACATACTGCACTGCAAATCTGTTCTCTCTCCAGTCAACAGTAATCTTTCTGTCAGTCACAACCAGGATCGTATGTACAGGAATAAATCAAGACTAAATAAAAAATTTATTTATAAAAAAATTCACGTAGCTCTAATGATTATTGAAATTAATTTTAAGTTATTTGAAATCTTTTTAACCCTTCTCTATACATGCCTATACAGTTAATTAAGTAAATTATAGGGTAATTATAGCTTTACAAACTCCTTTAATAAAAATAAATAAATAGTTAATGTTATATTAAAACTTGAAAGGCAGCTTAAATGTATTGTTTTGTGAAAGAAGAAAAATAGATATGGAGTATATATTGTATACTTCTTTATATAATATATAATAAAATATTACATTTTTTACAGAACCCATGTAGGTTTTTGTTTTATTGTTGTTGTTTTTTTACAAATTCATTATTTCCAGTCTAAAGTGCCACTATAAAAACTCCCTGTATTCCTTTTTCTGTGTATGTCAAGGTAATTAAAGGTCTTTCTTTTATTATTTTTAACACTTTACCATCAAGGGTTATTTTTAATTTTATAGAAAAGCAAGGCTGACGTAGCAGAGCCTTCATGTTGAGTATTTACATTACCATATGTCATTTGGCAGATGCCCTTATCCAAAGTGACTTACATTTTATCCTTTTTAAATACAGTACAACTAAGCAATTGAGGATTAAGGGCTTTGCCTATGTGCCCAGCAGTGATTATTTGGTGGTGCTTGGAATTGAACACACAATCTTCCGTTTAGCAGTCCAAACCAAAACCACTTAACCACTTCTCTACAACTTAACCACTGCGCTACCACTTCCTCAATTACACACTGCCTCCAGTTCAACCCCAGAACAGTTGTTGAGAAACACTGCCCTCAGATACACTCTCGGGTTCAGGTCTTAAATGTTAATCTTTCAAAATAATACAAGAACATTTGATATATGCCAGAATATTCCATGTTTTAGTGTAGAATCTATTCTGTACTAATTCATGGATTCTGCTTTCATGTCAGCATATATCCAGACATACAATGCACAGTCACATAATTAAATATAGAGAGGTGTATTATACATATATGCTTTGACCCTCATATATGACCTCATTTAAGTCTATAAAGACAATAAAACAACAACACAACAGCGCGGAAATGTTATATAATTATTCATGAAGATTATATTAGACCTTACAAGATATGAAGACAATACATTACTTGTGTCAATGTGCATGTCTCAAAGCATTAATTAGAAAGCCAAAGGTGATGCGTGCGGTACTTACGGCGAACCTCCAGCTTGCATTCAACGATGTCCTCTCCGCTGGCATTAACAGCTTTACACATGTACACACCTCCGTCGAACGGACATGGCTTTCTGATCTCCAGGGTCAAAATACCTTGCTTGCTTAGCATACGGTACTTGGCTTCATTTGTAATGTCCATCTTGTTTTTGTACCATGTTATTTTAGGCTATTAGAGTATTAAAACCAACAATAAGAGGCAAGAAAAGCATGGTCAGGACACTACTTATTCTAACAAAGACATTTAAGTATTTACCTTTTATATAGTATGGTTACGGGTAGTATGAATAAAATTTGGACGTACTACATCCATCATGTTGATTTCGACAAGTGACATTTGACGTCACAGAAGCGCGAATTTAATGTTGGATAATGTTTAACTTGAATGATGTTCAATTAGTGAAATTTAACTACAAGAAACAATGTTTACCTAAAAACCTTAAGCTACAGTACTTAAAAAGTGCTACGTCTGCCCTTTCCACCGCTACCGCGGCCGCATGGGATAGTAAAGTGTACTTTGTATGCATGCTTCGAAATGTAGGCAGGAGTAGTAGGTCATCTGGGAACTTTTTATGTACTGTAATTTACATACTAAGGATTCTGGCATACTACTTGCCTCGTATACTATATGCATAGAATGAAAGTATGCGAATTTGGACATAGATAGCCATAGATTCTGTCTGATGTCTGATCATTTATTCCATACTGTATTTATATATTTTTAATATTCTTACCTTAGGAATGCCTCTTACAGCACAGCTGAGAGTGGCATTGTACCCTGCAATGACGGAGCGATTCGCAAGAGGGTGTGTGAACTTTGGGGCTTCTGAAAAGTCAGGATCCTTGTAGGTGGGTGGCTTGTACTCAATGCCTTATGTTAAAAAAATTGCCAGATTAAGAAATCTGTGGTACTGCAGTACAAAACTTGTAATAATTTTAATACACACTATATATATTAATAAAATCTTCAGGATACAAAAAAGGATTCATGTGTGTAAATAGTGGTATAAATGTTGCATGAGTACATTCAGCTCACCTGTTTTCTGAATGTATGCACTGTTCTTAGAGTCGCATGGCTCCGGACTCAGGCCCACCATGTTCATAGCAAACACTCGGAATACATACTCGTTCCCCATGATCAGGTCAGACACCACACAGTTAGTGCGCCGATAACTCTCGTAAACCGTGTACCATTCCTGAGAAACAGAGAGTTGGGAGTAATTGTTTGAAGTTGAATTATTAAAGTGCATTAAAAGGTGAGTGTAATGCAAAAAAACGACATTAACAAGTGAAAATATTTGATTATAGTCTAATTTTTCTATTTAATGTTGCTGTGTCATTTTACATATATTGCATCTTCCGGCCGAATTTTGAAGACTGCATACAAGGTACGCTTGACAATTCCATAAGGCTGCGGAACAAATGATGTGTAAATGGCGGTAAGCATCAATTTGGCACTTTTTAAGTAGATTTAATTGCTTTAAGAAGAAAAACATTGTTCCTTCTAGATAAATTGCACTGGTTTAACATCATTTAAGTTAAATATTACTCCACTTAAAATTTGCGTTGCTGTGACATCATATATGTAACATGTCAGAATCAACATGGCAGGGGGTAGCATGACTAAATTTTTGGAACCATACTGTAAGAACATACTTTTTTAGCAGTCGGGAAGCATGTACTTACTTAAATGTAGTACCTAGTATGGGATTTCAGACAGAGCCTAATACTATTAGCATAACAATGTGGGTTGAATAAGAAGATGGGAATAAAATAGCAGTCTATGTGCATCGGAGACCTAGAGTGCTTTTATATTTAGCAGCAGGACGTGTCTGGTTTCTGACTTGGATATTGTCTTGTGAAATGTGAAGCCTCCCAGCTCATTGTTCTAGATGCACCAAGAGTAACCCAGGCCTGTTACAAATGAGTGGTGTAACTTATATTCATCCACTAACCTTGTAAAGAACAACGAGAGGAAAAGATTGAAGTATTGGCAATGCTTGATACAGACTGCTGGGTTAGAGGGAATGGCATGGGACATACTTGCCCAAAGCTGCTAACAGATGCTCCGAATGCTGTTCTGTCCCACAGAGGCATCCAAAGCAAATAGCCACGTGAAACAGAAACCCAGAGTGCCACTCTACATGCACATACTGTACATACATTACTCAATTATAGAAGTGTGTTTGAAAGCTTAGCTACTTTTAATGGCACTGAAAGAATTGCAGGGCACAGATGGGCAAAGAAGAATTTACATCTGTTTTTTTTTTTTTGTATTGATGCTTTGTTTTTTTTAAACTGTGAAACAAAGCAGTGGAATACCTTTTTCCACATATTCCAGCTTGGATGTTGGGGTTAAAGTGCCGTGTCAGTTATAGTACAGCAAGAAGGGCTTAAGGTTTTACTCATGGGTTGAACAGGAGCAGTTTAGTGATAATAGGGACTAAACAACAGTTTTCTGATCAACAACGTAGAACCCTAACCACTTGAGCCATACTGCCCCTGCAAAAAAGTGCTAATGCTAATGTCTGGTAATAATGCAGTAAAAAGTCTGCACAGTCCAAGTGCATTAGCTGAGCCTTGCTCCAAACCAGGGGGTTTCCCAACTTTCCCAGTTTTGATGTTGTGGACACACTTGGAGGACGGATTCTTCTCATTCAATATGTGTGTGTATGTATTCATATACAACAGTTACAGCTAGGGTTACCACAGTCCATTGTAAATATGGGTGATATGTGGATTGAAAACTAGAGAAATGTTGTAGCTTATGTTTCTATGTCAGTTTTGTTGAGAATTTCAGGACCAGGGTCGGACTTTAAACACCCATGCTCTAAGAACACCACCTTCTTCGAGGTATTTTTTAAATTAAGAGAGAAATCCAACATCAGTGTCAAGCATACATGACCTTTTGCCTTGAATTGATGCAGTCTTGTATTTCCATTGGGTTTTGAATTGTATAGCAGGTTAACATTTAGTTTACTCTGCAATTACACATAAACCCACTTAACCTCTTCACGAAGGGGCCTCTCTGCCTTAATACCACTTCTAAAAAGGGTTAAATACCAGTATTTAATATTTACAATATAAATATAAATTAAACATTTGTACATACCATGGTCTTCTTGTCAGCTTTCTGAATAGTGTAGCCGGTGATGTCACAGTTGCCATCGTCCTTGGGTGGTTTCCATTCCAGCGCCACATTGAAACCCCATACATCCGCCACCTTTAGGTTCTGAGGAGAACTAGGAAGGTCTGGCAGAGATAAAAACATTTAGAGCATGATAATTTTAACACCTCACAATCTCAAATAACTAATTTTAGTTGTGCAGCAATGTATGAAATTTCCAAAGCTAAAGCCACCTACAGTGTTTTGGACTATTAAAATGTATATAAAAACGTACCCACAATCTGAATGGTCACAGAGGCCTTGTCTTCCACATTTTCGATCTGTACCTGGATCTCATATTGCCCAGAGTCTTTGCGCTCTGTCCTTCTGATGAAAAGGATGCTGTCATTGTCACTGTTTCGGACGCTCACCAACTTCGGGTCAAGAGGCTCACCATTTTTCGTCCAGGTTACTTTTGGTCTAGGTTTTCCCTAAAGACAGTTGGAGTGTTTACATTACGTTTTGAATTAGATATCAATAAATGTCATTTTATTATAGAAAGATTTATTTATCTTTCTTTTTATTTCTTAATAGTCACCAACTCCAAAAGTTTTTTTTCTCCTCAAGACAGAGGGTATTTCAATATCGGAGACATTTTTTTTCAGAATGATTTTAATTGTTTGCAAACGGGAAAACGGGGCGGAGCTAGACAAAGACTTATGATGAAGTTATTTGGGGTTTTTTTTCTATTCTGTCATAAGGAAGTGAGTAAGGTGTTGAAAGATTGTGTGTGAATCCTAAAACCACCAAGCTTCCACTGCTGGGCACCTGAGCAAGGCCCATAACCCTTAACTGCTCAATTGGTTTAAATAGAGATCAGCTGGTTCGTGCACAGGATCATTAGGGTTTCTCCAGTTTTCCATGGTAGATAAGAGGTATTAAAAAAAGACAAATGTAAGTCACTCTGGATAAACGTATCTGCTAAATGCCAGAAAATGTAAAATGTACCGTAATGTGATCCTAGCTAGCTTACCAGCCACCCAGGTTTTTGTTTTTAAAACAATAGAGTAGTTGGACTGATATTATCTCCCTTGCTAGGAATGAGCCTTAATTCTTTAATTACATAATAATTAGGTTAGAGGTAGTTTTCTGGTTAAATCAATATCATATCTTACTAGAAATAAGTTATTTACCATCTGCTCGTGTTTTATCAAGTTTGATCAAATCAATCTTTTTACCATTCGTATTTACATTTACAGTACCTGGTAGACGCCCTTAGAATTACATTTCTTTTATCTTTTAAAGAAATTGAATTGAACTGAAGGGGCCCAGTCGTTGCAGATTGATGGTGCGGAAAAATCAAATGTATAATCTTTCGATCAGCAGTCCAACACCTTAATCACTGAGCTATTGATTAATACAATATATGTCATTTTAGTGAAAATATTTTCCTCTGTTGCCTCACAACAAGAAGTTACCGGGCAGGGGTTTTTCTGTGTGAAGTTTGAATGTTCTCCCCGGGTTTACTCCAGGTACTCCGGTTCCCTTTCACAGTCCAAAAACGTTAGGTTGATTGGTGATTCCAAATTGCCCATAGGAGTGAGTATGTGTGTGTGGCCCTGTGATGGACTGGCAACCTGTTCAGGGTGTACCCCTCCCCACCTTCACCCATTTAGAAAAAGCTGGGATAGACTCCAGAATATCCCGTGACCCTGAATTAGGAAATGAGCGGGTTAGAAGATAAATGAATGAATGTGTGTGTGTGTGTGTGTTTTATGTGTGTCAGCATGCTGTTTTTGAGTAAGACATTACTGCAGAGAGTATTTTCAGCAGCTGTTTGGATTTGTGTTATTAACACGTTTTGAAGCTGCCGTCCATGTACATCCTCTATTATCATGTTTCAACTGCACAGCTCTGTGTATTTATAGTGGTTAAGAGACATGAAGAACAGGCATCTCCTGTTCTAATTAACCCTTGTTAACACATTAGTTAACCGTTATTCGTTGGAGGCCAAAGAAAGCTACAACAAGAAGCATCAAGAGTGTACAATATCATGTATCGTCATTGACCTTGTCCATTTCCACAAACTGAAAGACAGCATTATGATGACACAACAGTTGATTTTTACCTGGAATGGGATCACCAGATTAACAGTCTCCCCCACTCTCTTGATAAGAGTCTGGCGAAGATTGCGAGGGATCCAAATTTTTGGACGCTCTGTTACAAGACAAAGAGAAAAAAAAATCTGAGAATTGGGTGGTGATCTGCGAGCTAATAATGCTGAATGTGTTGACAAAACAAACATATTGGTGGTTTGAATGGTTATTTAACCATTTTTTAATATATTTTTTTATTTATTTAACAGCAAATTTCCAAACATCTGGGTTGAATTCTTTTTACTAGATGTGCAAGTGTGGCTTCGAGGAGTTCACATTCAACCACAGTAGTATTAGTGTAATCAGACACTCATGTTGGGTGAGGAGGGCTGGTGTTCCATTGGCATTCCAGATCATTACAAAGGTGTTCCGAGGTAAAGTCAGGGCTCTGTGCAGAACACTTAGCTTTTTCTACATGAACTTCGATCCTAAGGAATAACGTAATGCTATAACATATAATAAAATAAAATTTTAAACAACTGTGTGCCTCCGACATTTATGTGGTTGTTCTGGTTTGACGTACACAAACTTTTTGTCATATAGTGTTTGTTTTTTATGGACTATTGCTTTGTAAGATAATGTGTGTGTATGGATTTCCTCGAGGAGAGAAGGGGGTTTTGAAGATGAATGATTTTACACAGGACCACAAATAAATTAAACAACTAAGCACATTGCTCATTGTTAGAAAATACTGAATGATTTAGAAACTAAATACTCATCATCTAAATAATAATTTTAGTGTTTCACAGTGGCTCGCATCATGGCCTTTCACCAGATAAATACTTAAGTATTTTTCAGTAATTGGAATCTCCAGGGGTCTCCTGAAACCAGAAGAAACCACAAACATCATATTTGTTACAGTATTCTCTCTAAAGCTGACATAAAAACAAGAATGAATTTGTCTGAACAAGCTCTCTGGTGTTATACTGTTTGATACATGAGCAGAAGATAAGTGCTAAGGATTCCCCTGCATCCTGGAAATCCTAGAGAGTAGTTTTCCTGTAATAGAAAATAAATGAGAAAATGGATACACTGTCCTGGAAATATTAGTAAGGTTTTCAAACGGTCAGAGGTGCCACTAAGGGGAAAAAGTTAGGACGAGTCTACAAGCCTGTGTGCTTTGGGGGCCCCAGAGATCTGTTTTATTAGTGGTAGCAGGCTGTTTGGGTTGCTGTAGGGGGGCCCAAAATTGCTAGCGCCACCCCTGCTAATGGTAGCATGTTAAATAAAAGCCTTTCAGCTGTCAGATTTTCCAAATAATTTTCCAAACAGATTGTTAACTCCAACATCTCAACATGCACAAATTAGTTAAACTAATTCGTTAACTTATTTCTGTAGGTTAACATACAACGTAGATACATAACGTAACAAACTGAAAAACAACAAAACACAAACTGTGATTGAACTGTTTCTCCCATAATGCCTTGACTTCTTGTCAATTTATACACATCGAGGCGTAAAAACATGAAACGAATTAAACATGAAATTATATCTTAAATGTGTCCTATAAAATCTAGTAAAATATTTTTGGAGCCTGATTATAAAAAAAGATTGCCATGCCTCATGCAGGACATTTTAATAATTCAACTGAATGTGTTATCAAGGCTATACTAAGGAAGTCATTAAGCACGAGGCAATAAATCCACGATCTATTTGTGTAAATGTGTCAATTAAAATAATTTAAACCTGTTATTAAATTAATTTTATTTACAAGCCTAAGGGGGTTTGGTCACAGACTCTATCTCACCTCTGGGCTTTTGATTGTACAGACGTGCTTAAATATAATTGTATAAATCTGCTACTCATAAAAGCTGGTGAATGCTAGTGTCTGAAAGCTGATGGGGAACAAGCTGGTGATTGTCTACGTGAACTAGACTTATTGAGTTAAAATGATGAAAGCTTTTATAAAGCACTCCATCTAATGTACTGAAGTAAGTTAATGGATCTAAATGATGAATTTATGGTTGAAAAAAAAAAAATAGAGTACTATATTTAGTATGTGTACCTTTTTGTTCGTTTGAGTTTGACTACCATTTAGAATGTTTTCTCTGATATTACTTGCTCATAAATACATTGCATTCTGTAATGCCTATATATTACTAATGGATAAATTTTTAACTGATATTTAATTGTTAGTCCAGGGTGTATGAAACTTACGCATGATCTCACGGATGGTGACAGCTTGAGCCAAAGTGGCAGGAAGACTAGGACCAGCTATATTATACGCCCGTACACGGAACTGCATTTTCTCTCCTGTAGGCAGGTCGCGGATGATCACAGAGTTCCTATCTGTAAGACCTTCAAATGCTGGGATCCACTCATCGGCTAAATAAATTGTAAGACAAAGCAAATGTCACAAACCTAAATTAAAATGCCAAAAGTCCACACAGAGGCAGGTTTACATACCATTAAAACAGTAATCCATTGTTCTGGTAACAGAATGTCCTAATCACTGTTTGAAGTAATAATAATGAACTGATATAAACTACTATTATTAATACAGTTTTGATTCCTTATTGGCCATTGTACCATAAATTAAAATTACTTTGTTTCTTATTTATACATTTTTATAATTTAGTATTTAAGTACAACTATCTTTGTACTAAATTAAACAACATGGGATTTATTCTATTTAGTAATTTATGGTGCTCTTATCGTAAATGCAATTTATCTGGAAAACAGAGCATTTAGGAAGTATATTTCATACTAAAACTACAGAAGTTAAAAGTACAAACAGCTGTAATGTAAGTCTGGATAATGTGTCGGAAGTAATCCATCCATTATTTAAAGTAGCTGGTCAAAGACGAAAGGTTAGTGAACATTTGTGTCTCTACTTAAGCCAGTTACGTTTTTTTCTAAGTAGAAAGTTACTGAATAAAACTATTAACTATAATAAACATCTAAATGTTTTCAATTAATACTTTGGTTTGAATTACACAGTAAACTTTATTAGGGAGAATGTTATTATTTAGACATTTGTCTACAGGTTGTTAAAAAAAATTAAACAAAGCCACCCAAATCATCCTTTGCTTGAATTTACTAAATTTGACAATAAGATTTGTCTATTGTTGTCTAACTTTGTCTAATAGTTGTAGGATTGATTTGTGCAACTAAGTTTAGGTATATGTTTTTAATTACACTTTTGTTCATCAAAAACATCTACACATAAAACCTTGACAGTCATACACGTACTGCCTTCCTTGCAGTATTCTACCCCATAGCCGTCTAGAGGAGCAGAGCCCACTCTCTCGGGAGTCCTCCATTTCAGAGTAATTGTGGTGTCACTGATGTCATCCACAGATAGACCAACCGGCTCACTGGTGGGAGCTGATAGAAAAACACACAGGATTTATACAGATGTTGAGAATTGGTACATGGGGGAAGTGGTAGTGCAGTGGTTTAGGTGTTGGCCTAGCAGGACTATAAATCTAGTGTACTCTAAACAACTCACAGTGTAGTTATAGTTAAAGACTATAACTAAAAACTAAACTAACTAAAAACTATAGTTAAAGACTATAGTTTACGATTGCAAACTTATAGTTTGCAGGCCAATAAAAGCCTAATAAAGGTTGTAACTGAAACAATATAATAATTATCTGTATACATAATTTTAACCATTGAGATATTGCTAAAAGGCAATGTAGAAGGAGTCATGGCTCTGCTATTGATAAAAAGTGCTAATAATATATAATCTTTTTTTAATGCAAGCTCTCAGAAATGTCTTTGTCTAAAATAACGTATTTGGAATTGTTTTATTTTCAATATATTTCAGCAATATGGGATTCTTTAACAGTTATTTCAAATATTCTAAAACATACAAAGGTCTGCATCTTTTACATAAATACCCATATACTAGCATATTTTATTAAACCTGTCTGCTCTATAGTCTACTAATGGTCTACTATATAGCACTATTTATATAGTGCTAACTGACATTTGGTAGCTGCCATATTTAAAGCAACTTCCAACTGAGCAGTTGAGGGTTAAGAGCCTTTCTCAGGGGCAGCAGTGGCAGATTGATGGTGCTAGGAAGTCGACCGGCAGTCCAACCTTACACACCAAGCTACCATTACCTCATGTATACCAATTCTTTGGTGTGTGTATATTTTTACGAGTAATTATAAGTGCCAAAAATGTCCGCCATACCTGTTATAGTCTAACTAAACATAGAACATGATTTACCCCAAAATGGAAATGGTAAAAAATATTCAAAAACTGCTATTAAAAATAAGTGAAAATGTAAAGGTACTAGTACAAACATGATTAAATTAGGTGTATTAAAGTCAGGCTCTGTTGTACCTAAAGCTACTTGTAGATTACTACATTTAAATTCACAGTAATTACCAGAAATTTGAATTGTGAATGGAAATAATTGATTTGATTTGTATCTTGGAGCGTATACGTGTTTATCATTGCACATGTACTACAAAAGCTAGTTAACTGAGCGAAACATAAGTCTTTCCTGTATGGATTTAATAGGACTTTTCACATTGGTTTTTTTAATCCTGTGCTCTTCCAGTAATCAGCCAGAGGACAGAGGCATGGAAACTATTGGGGCAATAAATCCCAGGGGGCCAAGTCATCTAACATTATCTTTGTGGCCTTCAACTGCCTATTAAAGATGAACATAAATGCCATTGTCTGAATGAGCACAAGTTAAACTTGGGTTACTGTTGATAAGGAACGTTTGAAGATATAGATGCTGTTTGGAACATGCTGCCTTCAGGACAAAAATAGATTACATGTGGCATTGTCCTGTCATTTGTCATGACAAAATTGCTGGTTGCTGGTTGGCATATTCCACAGAGGTTAAAAAAATAACAAATAAAAAAAAGTGTTATTGTGTAGAAAACAGTAAAAAAAAAAAAATAATTAATTAATTAAAATAAAAACAGAGTGGATATGGATTACCAAACATTATGGAATTTTAGGACAGATGTTTTTGGATTATACTCTTGGTAAAAATATATATAGACTCCAATAACTTTTATATCTGAAGACACTTCAACATAATATGTTGTTCTTTACTATAGAACATCAGATGATGATAGTAAGAAAAACAGATTTAATTAAGATAGAAAAAAACATTTTATAGTAATATGCCATAAAAATATGAAAGTTAGACTGTTAATAAACTCAGCTGTTAATTGCAACAGCTAAAACAATAATGCTAGCAATAAGATGAAAAATGCTAACATGTGACAAGCTTGTGAGATAACACTGATGCACAAGCTTCCTTTTACTAAATAAGTCCTTCTACACACAAGATTTTGTACACAATATATCTCTTAGGGAGTACGTTTGATGAATCAATACCAGCTATTAAAGACTAGTCAGTTAAAAATTATTTCAAGCTTAGTTAGCTAATATGATTTTTTTCTTTGTAATCTAGACGAGGTATTTCTAAGATCTACAAAAACAAGGCATGCATTCACTAGCTTTTTAAAAGAACAAGCAAAATTAGAATTTAGACGCCTACTGCCAACGGGTTCTGGCTCTGGTTCAGGTTCAGGTGGGGGGGCAGGTTCCTCTGCCACGGGTGCTCCCTCCTCTACTGAAGGTGTTTCCTCTTTTTTTGTTTCTTCATCGCCTTCAGCACAAGGTGCAGTAGCTTCTCCTTCTGCAGGAACAGGTTTCTCAGCTGGAGGCACATCTGGTTCAGTGGCAGTGTCTTCTGGAGGAGGTGCTATGACCTCAGGTTCTTTAACTTCCTCCTGGGAATCTGCAGATGGTTCTGCAGGGGGTTCTGCAGCAGCATCTGCTGGTGTCTCTTTGGCCAACTTTTTCTCCGCCGTTTTTGGAAGCTTAGGCTTGGTCATCGTGCCGATGGGACACTCTCAGTGCAGTGTAACCTCCCCTGAGATTTTTTAAAATAGTCTTTCTTCTGGTCTGTGAGCCTGGCTGCCTTGAGTTCAGGCCTTCCCTATTGTACTCCTCCCCTCTTCTGCCCTGTCCTGTGCTGTCCTTGGGGTGCTGTGATCAAAATTGTTGACGGCAGCTATGCCGTTAAGCTGTGCGTCCTCCCCCTATGCTTTGTAGCCTAGTAACCTGTCTGCGCCATACGTCTGGTCATACCCTTATACTTGCATGCAATTATTTATAGAAGACGGTGCAAAAAATAGTTTTGTGATCTACTGGGTTGTGCTGGACATCCTACTGATAACTTTTCAGGCTATTTGCAGCTGATAAATTAGAAAAGTAATGAGGCATAAATTAATACCATGAGGTAATCAAGTCTTGGATAATGTCCTGAATATAGTTTTATTTTAGGCACTGAACACCCACTCTCCATGGACATGACAGAGCCTTGAAACATTGGTATGATGACGCTTGGCTGAGTAGATCCAGGTGGCCAAAATAGTGCAGCGTGGCTGAATTGGCGACCAGTTAAAAGCAGCGTCTCCTTGATACTAACATGCTTGGCAGCACTTCATCTACCCCTCCTTTCCCACACACTAGCAATCTGCTAAACCAGCAATTACAGTATTCCCATTTTGGAAGATTTATCATTCTTTAAAGGATCTTCTGACTTTTTGCCTGGCTTTCAATGCTTAAATGTTGTAAATGATATTCCAATGTTTCGTCAAGCTAAGTTTTAAAAATAACCACAGCTGTAGTATTTATGTAATTACCCCCAGGACAAATGTTTTTTGCACTAAGAAAAATCACATCTGCGGTTATACTGAAAAATAAGAACTGAAATTATACATATTTTATTTGTTGATGTGGTAAAAAAAAATGTGAGTTTTTCTATACATTTTGGTCTTGGTAAATGTGCTACTTTTGGAGTGTTACATATGACTTTCATTCTGTTTCTTAGCTTTAAATCAAGGAAACTTTACCTTATAGTAACAAGTTGTGATTTTTTTTACCCTTTTTATGGGGGCATTTTCAGCTGTTTTTTTTGAAGAGTGAACAGAGGTAAAATAGGAGTGAGCGGGGGGGACGAACCGAAAAAGGCCCCAGTCTGGAATCGAATCCTGGTTGTCCAGAGTACAACAACACCATGTATATGTCTGCACGCAACCCACTATGCCCACTATGAATATAGCCAGAAACAAAATTATTCCATTAATTATTTATCCTAAAAATAATAACCTATTTCTTATTGTTTAACTTATTGTTTAAATCATGGGCTACTAATTAAATGGTAGTGATCTAGAGTTTTTCAACTCTATACCATTGCACCACCACCCTAACAGCATTACCCTTTAAATGCTCAACAGTTATAGATTAAAGCATCTAAATGAAACTTACCAATAGGCACAAAAGGCTGGGAGGCAGGACTGGGCCGCGACATGCCAATATTGTTTACGGCATACACCCTCATCTCATATGCTATTCCCTCAATCATCCTCTTAGCTTCATATTTGGTGTCCTTATAGGGGTCAAAATTGAGCCGCATCCACCTGTAGCTCTTTTTCTTCTTTCTCTCCAGAACATAGCCTTAAAAAACACAGAGACATTGGCTTTTTAATGTTGCGGCTTTAAATCATCTTAAAGGCCCAAATGGTAGAATTGCTTTTTAAGCATTTACCCAAAACTGGCTGGCCACCATCAAACAGTGGAGGGTCCCATTCGACTACACATGAGTCCTCTCCAACACTAAGGATTCTGGGAGCCTGAGGTGGATCTGGTACATCTGTAAAAGTATATATTAGTTATATAATAAATATTTCTCATATGAAATGTTAAAATACAGAAAGTTAGGGTGAGGGTTTCGGCAGCGGGTTTCAATAAACTTTCTATTTTGAAGCTTGTTAAAAAATCTGATCTGGTAGATATAGTTCTGTATAAAACATTTAATAATACATTTTTTAAGAAAATGATTCTGATATTAGGTAGATAAATTAACTACTGCACTAAAACATTGAAAATGGACTGTATATAATATTAAAGTTCTAATAATTTTATTAAGATTCGTTGTTTCCTATATTACAGAGATGAGCGGATTTGGGTTTGTGCATGGTACGGGTAGTATATTTAAATATCTTACCAACAACTTTTACGTGAATATCGGCGGTATCCTCCCCTGCGGGGTTCCGTACAATAACAGAATACACGCCTTCATCATGACGCTCTGCCCCCTCAATAGTCAAGACACAATGTCCTCTTGTGCTCTCCACATGGACACGTCCACTTGCATCTGTCAAAACCTTATAAACCAAGCACAGAGTGAGTCAGATTTTTTTTGTAGCAGCAATATTTTAATCACTGTGCACAGTTCCTGGAACGAGCAGCAATCAGTCACGATGCAAAACAAGGAACCAGACGATGCATAAAAATCTAATTGGAATATAGCATATTTTACCTTTTTGCTCTATATTCCCTACTTACCTTTTATGTTTGCATTGTGTCACCATGAGTTTTCCATAAGCAAGTATATGAAGCATGCACTCACCTGGTGCAGTCAGTTTGTTTTAGAGTACAGTTTTCTGATGCAAAGCATTTCTGATGCAATGCATACAAAATGCTGTTCAAGAAATGACTGCTGCCATGATTTGGATGTTCTGCAGTATTGAGCTAAAGAAGTGAGTTTTTTTGCTGGGTTAGTAATAGACAGTAGATCGAATATAGTAGTAGTTAAGCCAAGACACGATGAAATCATTGGACTTCACAAGAAAATATTATTATTATTATTATATTTGTTATTATTATCTTATTTGTAATAATAATAACAGCAATAATAATAATAATAACTATAATAATAAAACTTTTAGTAATGATGAGGATTCCACAGAGTCCTAATGCTATTAACAGTATGTTATGCCTCATGTAAAGATATGACTAAAAATGACAGGATTTGGACCAAGACAGTACTGAAATGCAGTAAAGAGATAATAAAGACAAAGGTCAGAAGACACTCTCATAGTAGCGCAGCATAGGGCAACAAAAGTGCAGATAATAACAAGAGATTTTGGTGGCTTTATTGTTTTAAAGGCCAGTAACTCACTTCACCATCCTTCAAAGTCCAGCTGAAGGTTGGTTCTCCATTCGCTTCCTCTGGTGGATTTTTTGATATATCCTACACAAGCAAAGCAGAAGCCTGTAAGGCCATATTTGAGACTAAGTTGTTAAGACTGAGGGCAGGTCAACCGGTCCAACATTCAGTGTCCTGCAACAATACAAACCTTTCATGTGACTGTCCTTGACATATCGGGACACGGTTAGGGAAAAACCCTTCCTGGAACTTACCTATGTGGGCTTAAAAGCCTAGTATAGCAGCCCACATGCTTTCTGAAAAAGAATTGGTTAGACTAGAACTGTTTACCACATAAAATGGTACCAGCTTGGCACTTTTTTCCTTAAAGAGAGATGTTTAATGTAACCTACAAATAGTATATATTGCACATTCTATATCCATTAAAGGGCAACTGACAAAAACGTGATGTGGTAATAATAATATTCAAATATTTGTGGATGTATGTTATAAATAGTATTCAGCCTACCTTGTCTGACTTTGTCCAAACCACCGTGGGGGCGGGGTCTCCAGTGATTGGCACATCTAGTCGCAGTTTGTTTCCAGCCACAACCAAAATAGTGGAATCTGCAGTTTTGCCAAGACAGTCCAAATGGATCTTTGGTGGATCTGCATTCAGGGTCATAAAGGAAAAGTATTTTTTTAGGTATATGTCTGAAATAAGAAACATTAGCATTAAATTAGCTAACATTGTATAAGAAATTAACACAAAAGACTTTGGGTTAGACAGGTTGTTCCTACTCATTGACATTAACTTTATAGCATCGAAAGTAGAAAGTAATACGATGACATTAAACGCTATAAATGAACAGGATGATTGATTACATTTGTTGTAAATGACAATGACAATTTGCCAAACTATTTATCTCTGCATAAGTGCCCTATTTATTTGGCAGACACTCAAAAATGACTTTCTACTGTGTATTCTTTTTTATTCTTACCTTGACGAGGGACATAGTCAATCTTGACCTCTGAAAACATAAATGAAAATAATGAATGTAAATGTTGTTAACCAGGCTGAAGAATGATAGAGTCACTCACTAAGGAATGTGAGACTTACGTACCCAAGAAGTTCAGTTTTGCAGAAAGGTTAAAAGCGTAGCCATCAGGGATGAAGGTATAGTCCCCTTCATCTTCCGGACGGACATCATCAATTGCGAGCTTGTGAATTCTGGTGAAACAGAAAGCTTTTTATATTTAAACAAAGTTACCTGGAGGCCCAAATTCAATCCAAATTACTGATTCCTCTATTCTACTGAATCATGTCTCCACCAAATAGTTCTAAAAGACGAAAACTGAACACATCACAATAATTAACATGAAAGAACAGGAAATAAAACCTTTCTAATTGTACAAATGCAGTAAATATTTACCGGCCAATGTGTGTGATGTGGGTTCTAGCATCAGGCTTCACCTCCACTCCATTTTTGTACCAGGTTCCCCTAACGTTTTCATCAGACACCTCACACTTAAACACTGCCTCTTCCTTAGCTTTTACTGTCAGGTCAGCAATGTTCTGATAGACCTCCAGTTGCTTTTCTAAAAGGCAAAGGGGCAACAGCACAGCCATTTAGAAGCAAAATAAGAATAGACTTGTTTATACAGAATAACTAAAAGAAAAAATCAGCAGAGGAGTAAAAAAACATCGAGTTGCCAGATTTTTTTTCAGTAAGTTGCATTTCTGTTGATAGCTTAATATCAGTAATGAAAATTTTGTAAATTAGCAAAGATGGGAGTAAGTGACATGTGCAAGTCACAAGTAAGTCTCAAGTCCAAATCAAGTGCTTTATGTCAAGCGATTCAAGTCATAGCTTGGGTTAAGCAAGTCATACAAATATTTTATAAATTAACTGTATTTATATGTTAAATATTAAACGAGGACATGAAGTTAGTGCGAGTGAAGATGATGTAGAGAATAGGGTTAGGTGTGATTGACGCGTTCTCTGTGGCGACCCCTAAAAGGGAACAGCCGAAAGGAGAAAAAGAAGATTTATATATTAAAATATGTTAAGACTAAGTAGGATTATGCAATTTTCATTTAATTTTTATTTTTTAATAATTGCAATATGCATTTTTAGTTAAAAGATGTTTTCATGTAGCTGATTGTTAATTCAATAAAAGTCTTTTTAAAAAAACTATTTTTACTTTCTACTACTTTCAAATTTTTGCTATTTGAGAAAACAAACAGATATTTATTATATAAACGACAAAAACAAGTAATTTTGAGTCATTAAGTCCGAGTTAACTCTCAAGTCATGAATATCAGGTCAAAGTCAGGTCTTCTATAAATATTTGTCAAACAAGTCTATATAAGAAATTATATATAATTTGACAAATATATATTAATATTTACCTAAGAATTATTTAATGACTTTATTTTTTGCATGTACTGTAATAATAAATAAACACCCTAAAGTTACACATTATTGCTTATCCTTGTTGTCTCACCTTTTAAAATTCAACTGCTTAAATTTAACTGTGTTGCAAAACCTTATAACTAACTTTCTATTTCTAACTTCATCTAGTTATTTACTAATATGACTTTAGTAGTAGAAGTCCTTTATTAGTGTAGCAGACATACACAGGGTTCATCAGTTAGAGGTGGTATAAGTAAGGGAGAGTTACTGGGGAGCAATAATTCTCCTTGGCAGCCTGGCAGATGTTCTGTTTCGGCACACATCCTCTGTTTGATTAAGTGGTCAAACTGCCAGAAGATGCAGGTGAAAAAAAAAAAAAAGAACTGAGTGTCTGGGTAGATTTATGAAAGGATTTAAGGATGGTGTTTTGTCTGAGTTTCTTGTAGTTTTTTTTTAAAAACACCCCACAGCATGAACAATCAGGTTTGAGCGTTTATTTTCTTACACTTCCACTGATGTTAGAGCTCCAGCACCAAGTAGAAAGTAAGGCTGTATAGGTGAGTCTAAACTAGAACAAATAGTCTAAACATGTCCAGGAACCAGACCAGGGTAAGAATTAGGTTATGGAAAAGAAGAAGGAGAGAAACACAATCACCTGCTCAGTTCAAATATATGACCCTAACAGTCTGAAAATAGCTGGCATCTGTGCATTGTGCGCACTGGAACCATGTGCTATGGGCCTGTCAAGCATGTTTACTGAGCTGACAAACAGAGGTGATATTTGAGCGACAGGACCACAAAGAGGCGGAGTTTTAAAGAAGATAGCAGGGTGTGAAGAATGCCCAGTGGAATTCTCAAGGTTTATTTTAGACCACAGTTCTTTCTGCCTTGATTGACATGTGGCTTGTCATGCCTTGGCTGTGATTGACAGATGGCTTCAATCAGTCTATAAATCCCAAAATGTCAGATCAAGTCAGATATAAATTCTTCTACATTTACTTTAACTTATTTTAACACTTTTAAAGAGGACCTTGCACTTATTTATTTTACCTACAGAGTTGAAATGTTCAGAGTTTAGCAAAGATCATAACCACATAATAAATATCAGTGCTAAAATAAACCACCCACCCTGCACCATGAGCTCAGCAAGGGATTGGCCTCCATTTGTCTTTACTTGATAGTGGCCACAGTCTTCCTTAGTGACATCGTTGATGATGAGTGTGTGTTTGCAGCCGTCTTTCTTGAAGCGATATTTAAAGGATTCATCTCGAGTAAGCTCAACTCCATCTTTTTCCCTGAAAGTTTTGAAAAGTAGTTATAAAACTGCCTATATTTTCTAACCACATGCTATTTTAAAAACACGTTTTCTAGAGAAAGACAGGTAGCAGGATTATTTTACCTGAATTGAAATGGAAGATTGGGTTTCAATAAACCAAAGCTTATTAGACTACAACATTAATATCCTGTTAAAATAATTTAATCTTATTTTATATATTTATTAAATTTGTGACATTAATTGTTGAAAAAAAGGCTCATGACTGGTGTCATAAGATCAAAGTGAACTTTTTTTCATTTACTACCCGAGTTTTTTTATCTATACATATCCCTCGCAAACTATCTAGCTTCAGAAATGCATCCTCTGTGGCACATTACCACACAACCAGCAGTGACTTTCTCATTTAGGTTGAAGGGCACTACAGAGCTGCTAAAAGGCTGGCATGGCCTTTACAGAAGGGCTGATAATTTACAAAGCTGCAGGATGATATACAGCCTTGGATCCAGATCAGGTGAATCCATGGTTCATTCACTCACTTATTTTCACACAAACGCACACACTTCTGGATCATTACATCTATCTGTCAGCCAGGTTGAATCAGCCCAAGCTTGGCAACAACTTTGCTCAACACAGGGCATGCATGCCATCTTCTGGACATCTGAGGAATCTTACACATCTGAGGCAGACATTCTTCTGCAACCATATCATTCTTTTTTTATAGCTTGCCCCTTGGCAATGGAGAACTCTTTCAACAGTTTTACCCATTGTCATGCTTGCATTTAGGTGTCTTTGGGCTTGCTTGTTTTGCCCTGCCTTTAAATAATGGGACCCTAGTAATAATTAAGATGTGTTTAGCAGGGATTATGTCCATAGGTTTAATTAATAGATAAGAATGTTACCATTTGACAAGAGCTCCTTCCTCAGAGACCTCACACTCAAATTCTACCCTCTCTCCCTTCATTGCCATCTGATCTTCAAGATTACGAAGGATCAGAACAGGAGGCTCTGAAAAAGAAATAGAGAGATGGATCTCAAACTTAAAAATACTTCCACGCTGTGTTAGAACTCATCCACACCTACCTTTCACAAAGAGCTCAGTGAAGCTTTTTTCATCTCCCACAATGCAGGTGTACGCTGCATCATCAGCCAGAGAACAGTTGTTAATAGTGAGGAAACGTTTATTCCCCACACTCTCAAAGATATACCTAAAGTCACAGAAGAAAAAAGATATTTTTTGCCTACTTTTCTTTATAGATTCCCAACATAGCATTATTATCATAGACGATCTTTCACTAATATACATGTTTTTGGTATTTTTTATAGCTTAATTATTAATCAAGTATAAGTCAAAAGCAGCTGATACTAGTGCAATTTTTATGAGACACTAGAGACACTCACTTGCTGTAGGTTTTGGCACATCCCAACATGGTATCCCAAAACACAGGGTTACATTTTCAAAACAAAAAAAAGCAGAGAGAGAAAAAGAGAAATTTCTTATTAGATGTCAATTTTGTTTACAAGAAATAGATATTTATAGAGCAGGGATATTTTTTACTATAGCTCTGCATTTATAATTGCAAAGACCAAATTTATTCGATTCCAGTCATGGCTGATTAGGTACCTTCCTGATTTTTGAATCTCTTGTCCATTTTTCAGCCACTTCACCTCTGCATCAGGATTGGCTACTTCAATCTGCAGCTTGATCTTGTGTCCCTTTTCGACCTGGTAGGCTGGGTCCAGCTTTTTCAGGAAGGCTTTGAAAAATACAATTGTTTTGAAAAAACTGCATTTTTTTATGTGCATGACAGAACAGTTTCTATCCTAAATGGTGTTATATTTGAACACATTCTATAAAAAACTTTTAGGGTTTCCCATAAAGGAGATCTCAAAGATCTGTTAGAGTGCTGGTGTGTTAGCTGGGTCCAGCTTTTGGAAATATGATATAACAGCCTTAAATCTGCCCGTAAGGATTATGCTTCATGTTCTTGTTTCATGCGTCATGTTTTATGTTTGATCTTGTTTCATGTTTTGTTTATTGTTTATGTCTGATGCTATATGTTTATGTTTTTATGTTTGTTTCATTTTTCATGTTTCATGTCAATGTTTCTTGTTTCATGTTTATATTGCGTTGATGTTTTGAGTTCACATTTGTTTCTGTTCATGCTTGTGTTTACTTTCTGTCTCGTTCTAGGTCATGTGATCCCTGTGCCCCATGTGTTCCTGTCATGTGATCCCCTTGTCCATGTGTCTTGTTCTTATTGGTTAGTC
Source organism: Bagarius yarrelli (assembly GCA_005784505.1). NCBI lineage: Eukaryota > Metazoa > Chordata > Actinopteri > Siluriformes > Sisoridae > Bagarius > Bagarius yarrelli. The sequence goes on from VCAZ01000080.1 coordinate 1,345,599, forward strand.
GTGTGTATTTATAGCCCTTGTGTTTCCCTTTGTCTTTGTCATGGATTTCGGTTGGGTCCCTTTACGGCTGTTGTGAGTCTGTCAAGTTAAGTGTATTAAAGTCACATTCATGTTTATTGCTTGTGTTCAAGTCAAGTCAAGCTAAGCTAAGATAAGCTAAGCTAAGCTAAGCTAAACTAAGTTAAGTTAAGTTAAGTTAAGTTAAGTCAGTTTAGGTTATGTTTCCTGTTTCGCCAAATGGTTATACAGAGTATTCACCTTGTGAATAAACTGCAACTTTTGTTCTAAAATATTACTTGCCTCAGTGGGAGTTATTACAATGTCTTAAATTCCTTATTAGGTCTGTCTTTTGTAAAATATTTTTTCTCTTTGTACAATTGACTTTTATTGATGTAAAGTGGTTCTTGTTATTTCTATGGCTCAAATGGTTAAGGCACTGACTTGTCGATTGGAAGACCAAGGTTTAAGCCCATAGCTGACCCTGCACCCTGACCTCACATTTAGAAACTTTTGGCCATCTAATGTATCTTTGATTGTGCAGCATTGATATTTATTAGATTTTACTAGTTTCTTATTTTATTTAGACTTTAGTCCTGTTAGATTTTTTACTGATTCAGCTCCTCCGGTCTTTGGCCTGATTTTCTGTTTATAAGATGAAGTCAAGCTCTACACAAACCTGCGCTCTTCTTCTCTTCCTTTTTCATTTTCTTCAACCTCTTGAGCATGCCCCTTAGATCTGTAATGCCATACTGGAAGGCAATCTTCTCATACTCAGAGGCCGGAGCCTTGGCCAGGATTTCCCACACATCCACATCAGGTTCATTGCTCACTTGAACCATGCTGTCGGTCAGACAGCAAACAGAAATAGTCTGTTATTGAGGAATAATTCCAACAGCTAAGATTTAACACATGTGCAGGTATCAATTTTGAACCCATTAAAACTGAAGAAGGATTTCAGCTCAAAGCTGCAGACATGGGCATTGCTTTAAGCACTTCTGTTAGGACCATCAACATTAGTGCATATACTAAAGCAGACAGCAGGAAGTAAGGAGACAAGAAAAAATGCAGATATGAAATATGTACAGGGGTAATTTGATTCTTACCGCTGGCCACCTTTTATGAAACTGCTGCACTTAGAAGCAGAACCCAACACATGACAAGATAAACCAGAGCAGGTTAGAGCACACAATTCAACAGCCCACCAATAATGTCATCAATACATCTAATTCAATTTTTGCGTAATTTTAGTTTAAGAATAAGGCAGTAGATGTTTAAAAATATTATAGATGTGAAAATATTAGCCTGTGTTTTATAGGTTATTTTTTGTAGACACAAATTCTGTGGTTCAAGTGTGCTGTAAAATCAGCATATTTTTTTTTTATCTCCACAAAACGTGTCATTTTAAGTGCATTGTGTATTTATGATTAAACAAAATCTATCCATGCCAATATATTAGCATCCGTGGTCCAAATATTAATAAGGTAATTATTGAAAATGTATTAGAAAGTGATTCTTGCTAAAGGTATGTGTGTAATTTGTGCCCTCATTATGTCCTCTAATTACTGGACTGAGAATTGTGAATAGTTAGGCTGGTACGCTATGCAAGCATGATGCTAACATCAGCGTGTTTCATGCAGATTTGTCATGCCATGTGTGTCCATTTAGTGACTTACTCTCTACATTTGACGATCACACACAAGAGGAGAGAAGACAGTACAAACAACAAATGAAATGAGTCCTGTTTATAAATTGCAGTCCAGATATGTGTACAGAAATATTCAGTACTGTAGCACATATAGTCAATACACGTGCATTGAACTGAGATTGTTCATTTTTACCATGACTAATCAAGCAACAGCATGGTGGAGGACAGGTACATTATGAGACGGTCGTAAGTATAAATTTAGATAAAATTCATGCACAAAAAGTAAAGAGTTTTCTTTATAAAAATGTTATAAACTTTAATACAGGAATCTATCAGTGTAAGACAGCTTAAATAAAAATTAAGTATATTTAACTAATTGTATTAAAAACAAATATGGCTGAATATTAAAAATGCTCAAAAATTAATTCTATCATTAGGTAAACATTTAAAGTAAAACAGTTTGTTTAGTCATGTACTTTATAGGTTAATCTTTGTAGTATACTAGAATATTTTTTGCAAATTTACATGAACCATAGGACAATTCAAACACCTAAAATAGCAGTGTCTTACCTCTTTTTGAGTAAACCGCTAAAGTCCAGTTCTCCTGCATCTCCTGCATCTGTGCTACTATAGCAGGAAATCAGCCACAAACATATAATAAGCATACAATCACTATTACTGACTATTTTCATGACTACAACAGTTTGAGGAGTTGTTATTTTAAGGATAACCTATATATGTGTAAGGGCAATAAGAGGGGCTGATGACCACTTCAAGATCAAGTTGCAAGATGAAACGGTGAATAAGAGTGATGATGACATGCTATGAAGAATTTATTTGGGCAACTTACACCATTGATTTTTACAATGTTTCAGTCACAGTGAAGCGATCCTTCCACAGGAAGTGTAAATGAATTCTTTACAGAGCTAGCATTACCAAAGCTTAAATGCATTATATTACAAACTTTTGGAGTCATTGCTGTTTTACTTTTACTAATTTCTGAATCACTGGAACTGAACTTGAAAAAAATCAGTGGACAGGGGAGCCATATTCATTCAACTGTAATAAAGCTAATTTTTTGCCAAAAAGGAGGGCTGGATGTCTGTCAACATGAGAAGCAAAGATGAAAAGTGAGACAGAAAATGTTTTGTAGTGAGAAAGGCATAGGCATGGGGGTGGATTCGTTCTCAGAGAGTGACTCACAAAAGAACATACATCATCAGTTATGAGTCAACTTTCTTTAAATGTTCTCACACAGAGAGATAAAAGTAAAGACAAGAAAGAAAAAGACTGAAGGAGAAGTCAGGGGAAATGGATATGAAAAACAAAAACACGCTCCTTTTGGCAAAAAAAAAAACAAGCTCATTTTCCCATGAGCATTAAATGCATGAATATGCCCTCTGCCATTGCAACAAACCCCATTAGCTACCTGCCCGTTGCTGACATCCTCTTCTTACTGCCTGTCGTTATGCTCCTGAATGATTAGTATGTCCAAGTAATGAGATGATTAAACATGTATTTCCTGTTTGATATAATACTTTACATAAACCTACACAGCAATAACCTAATTATTTAGAGTGTGATTAACTATCAATCCCCAAAGACAAAGTTTATAAAAAGGGACCACTTACGTGCGTCTAAATGCAGCACGAATATCAAACCCCTCCACTGCTTGAACCTCTGTAAAGAAATTAAACAATTCTAGTTACAGACTAGAAATAAGCAACTCACAGTTAAGTAGCTTTAATTACACTGAGAGCATCTTCTCCTAGCTAATTCAAATATCTTCCTGGTTCTGTTATGGCAAGTAGACATCCTCTAAATCAAACATTCTCATCCTTTTAGCAATTATTTTAATATAATCTCATTTAAGACTTGAATATAAGTATACCATTTTAATATAATTTGTGGCCCAAATCCTGTTTTTTCTAGTCTTTTTTAAAGTTGGATCACTAATTATAACAAGATTTTGTCTCAAAGACACACAAAAGTTTACTCCATAAAGATTATGATTTTTTAATTAAAACACTCCTATTTAGATTCAAGATTTCAGGGTTCGCAAGTTTACACACATACATATATATACTGTACATATACATTTAAAATAAAATAGGTGCTCACCATGCACAGTCAAGTCAAAATTACAGCTGTCAAACTTGTCCCTGGAGGTCACTTCACATCGATATCCGCCGCTGAAATTAGCTTTGGCTGCAATGACATGCATCTCAAAGGTATACAACTGTGAAAAAACAGTGGGGAAGTGTTAGGTTTGATTAAATGAATCAAGTAATCCAAAAATCTAAGGTGCTTTCATACCTTGGTGTTGCGGTCATAGTGCTCTTTCAGCTGTAGATGTTTTCCAGACTTGCTGGCCAGGTCCATCCACTTTCCTTTAAACCATGTGACTGTGGGCTTTTTCAGCAGTGACTTGCCACACACTTTTGCTACAAAGCTAATGTTCTCACCTGTGGTGGAATGATTAGTAATAGACGGATAGAGATATAACGTATACTGTCTGTTGAGGCTTTTTAGGCAATCAGCTCGAAAAGTTCTTCTGGTAACCATCCATAAAAAAATGTTCGTGAAATTATGTAAGGTGTGACATTAAATGCATATAATATATAACATGCTTGCCTGTTTTTTTTACCCTGGTCATTCTATAGCTAAAAGAAGCCTTCACTCACCAACAGTAACTTCACCACTCTGAGGTTTTTCTGTAAAAAGTCCAGTGAGGTCTTGCCTTGTGTCAGGGTGCTGGCTTTCTAAAAACAGAAAAAGAGTTAAGAAAACTCTATAAGTATTACTAGTGTATAGATAGTGACAACAACAAAAAAGTACTCTTGTATTGTTTTGTTACTCTATTAAACTTTATTTACCCTCATGACCTCCATCATGCCCTGCATCATGAGTGTCTGGGGCATGACCGTTGGTCTCTGAAGTTTGGGCAGGAGGTTCAGACTGATTAGGGGCCTCCACTAGATTATCTGCTGGTGGATCTAATGGAGCATCAACAGGGGGCACTGCTTCAGGTGGGGTCTTTTCTGTTTCTGGAGCTTTAGACACTTCTGCCTTTGCTGGTGCTTTGGCTAGAGAACATTTAAAAAAAATCATAGCATCCTCTAAACTTCCTTGTGCCTTAGGCTTCAGTATTTAAGTATACAAAAGTGAGCAATTTTTGCGACATTACTAGGGTTCAGTAATTTATTGTAGTGTCCTTGATGACTTTTTAATACAAACACTTTTTAATACAAACACTTTTCCCTGACAATATACTTAACATAGCTTCAAACAGACTGATAGCTAGACCTGATATGACAGTTAAATAAAGCCAGGCTTCTAAGTATTTCTTCTACAAATATCTCCTCTGCACTCAATGACTATCTGATTTTCCATGAATGTTCTTGCTTCCTGCTGTCAAGAGCCTCTCAGGAAAGCAATCTCCAGAGCCGAAGGTCATCAAGGTTTGGTCTTAGCTTAGGCCTGCTATTAATAGTTTAGCTAAGGTAAGGGCATAGGGGTTCTATCTAAAAAAGGAGTTCTGGTAAAACAGTTGTGTGAAGGAAACTGGGTCAGAATCATGCATCAAGAAATTGCACATAACATTATGTCAAAAGCCATGGGGTAAAACAAATTTAAAGGTTGATAGTTGGAATCACACAGTGGCGGTGCATAGGAATGTGACAAAGGTGCTGTGTGATCAGGAGCTGGCACAATCAAGAAGTGACACAATAGTTTAAATAGGATTACAGTGTGGTCAGGAAACAAATTTGAGGAATAATCAAGTGCTCAAGTTTTGGGGTGACCCACCCTCTGCTTCTTTGATCCTAAGATCAAATTTTACTTTTGAGGTCCCGGATATGACTGCATATGCTGCTGCATCTTCAGGGCCAGCATCACTTATGGTAAGGTAGTGTTTGTTGCCGTCTGCAGATATTGCATATTTTTGGCTTGCTGTCAGGTCTTTAGATTCCCGTTGCCATCTTACTTTAGAGTCTTCCTTCTCAGTCTGTGCTTCAAATATTACTGTGGCCCCAACTTCAGCAGTATGACTCTTTGGCTTCTTGGTGAAGGAAGATACTGGGAAGGACAGGGATGATGGAGTGGGAATATGTACAATAGTTCAGATGTTTGCATGAATAATTTCTAACAAAACGTTCGCAGGTTCTTCATAAAAGGCCAAATGACACGACTCAAATATACCAAAAATTCTCCCAGGACTAACTATCATATTTTAAGCTCCAGCGGGTCAATCATTTGTGTAGTAATGAATCCTTCAAAAACGGCGAAATTTATAACTTATATTTTATCATAGAGAAAAAGGATAAGATGTAGTGTTATTTGCAAAGTTTGGTTTAACACAATAGAAATTGAGCCTAGCAATTATCAGATTTTTAGATATACTATTAGTTTTGTGCATTTTTTAATTACAAATATACGTGTTCCCCTATTTAATCTTCATTATTTTCACTAATTAAACTAAAATGATTAATGGTTATTAAACCACCTCTCCAATAAGAAAAACAGAACTGTGTGGTATGTCTACAGTTACATAGGGTTAAAAAAAACCCAGCAAAATAGTGGACAACAAAAAATATTTTATTCTTATGTTTAATTTTAAATTAAAATCGTTCATAAAAGACAAACAAATCACACATTTTGCACAAATATGAAGTTCATTCAGAAAAGGTTGAACCAAAACTATACGCTACTTAAAAACGGCTTAGATAAAGCGTAAAATTAGTTAACTTATTAAATTAAATATTAACTTTTTTTTTTTAATTGTTGTATTAAATAATCCTGCAATTACTAATAGAGTTCTTATACGTTTACACATTTTTATGCAGCTGCAATTTGGAGCCCCGACCGTCCAATGAGTGACGCGCTCATTTGCATATTACGCAAGGGGTTGTGGGAAATTATCGGCCAGGCATATTTGATTTCTTATATCCGCAGTGCTGGGTTTACTCTGTGTTTTTTTTTAATTATTATTAAATAAAAGGTTAATTAGTAGTACAAGAGTAAAAGGGCACGGAATAATTTAATTTAATACTTTAACCAATTACCAACTCAGGCGTTTTAGTAAAAATACAATACTAACTATTTCGCAAGCTATACACAGCTGTAATAACTAACGACCAGTTGATGATTAGCAAACAGTGATTCTGTTACCAAAGTATAAGTCAAATAATGAAGTAAAACAATCTGGGGAGAGAAATTAAAAAAAAAAAAAAAAAAAAAAAACCTTGCAAATGCTTCCACGGTGAGTTTAATTTTTGTATCTTACATTAAAAAAGGCACGTCCGTATTGAAGCGGCGCTAATTATATGTATTAGATAGATAGATAGCTTTGTTAAATGTAATTTAATTTTCTGATGTCTTAAAATGGCTAACTTCGTCTATGATGAGTCGTAAGAACGACGTCCTAAAAAACAAAACTAGTAGAAAATATAACTGTGAATTGGCTTTTTAATAATTTTAATCCCATCGGAGCGTAGACATTAACTTGTTTTGCCCAAATTGAATTTACAGATTTCGTGGTTCTATACTGGTGTGTTTAACTAGCAAAGGGGGTTAAAAGTTAATTAAATTACGGATCTATTTAATTTAAATGTTAACTATAAAAAATAAAAAAAAAGTACAACTGCAAAAAAACTCATAGATTTCTTTCATTTACAGGTACAAGAAGCCCCATCGTAAGACAGGGCAACAAAAAATTAGTAGATACTCATAGTGTTCCTCCCCACGGAAATCTTTAGTAAAAGGCGAAAGATTTATACGATATGAAGAGAAACATGAGTGATAAAACTTCCCACGCAACGCTCTCAGACCCCATCCAAACAGACAAATCACACAGTGACGGTAATAATAGTTAGCGGCAAAATAAAATAACAAATTACATCATTCGTATATTTCTTTTGTTTATAATTAATTTAAAAGACATTTCAAATAAATAAAAAACATAATTAACACAATAAATCCGCGGAGTTTATTTTATGCAAGGCATGCCGGGTAAGTCGTCTAAGCAATTCGGCTTCAACCAATCACATAAAAGAAAAATGTGTGGGCGGTGCTTAATAACCAGGACCCGGAAACCAGTAACAAGAGTAGCTTGTTTGCAGAGGCGGAGTTCGCCGTGTTTTAATGAAAACGGTTTATTTCTTCTTTGGTCCATTGAAAATATAAATAATTTATATAAGTAAGCCGTGTTAGTAACTGAAAAGGGTCTTTTTACGTTAACCACCGAGAATCTGGGAAACGGCAAAACGCACACTCGTATGTTATGTCATTTAACAAGAACAAGTGTAAATATAAATCCTTCTGCTTAATAACAAAAAACTAATGATTACTTTAAAACCCTGTATATAATTTTACTTGGGTTTGTATTTGGTCCGGCTTTTACCACGATTAGTTTCCAGACCTGGCTAGTGTTTTTTGTTGGTTGTAAACAGCAGTGGACAGGTCGGATGCAAGATTTGTTATTTAATCTCCATGGGAATTGTTTTTGAGTCTTTCCCACAAATATAAGATTAATTAAAAAAACTAAGCCTTTATATAAAATGGTAATTAAAATAAATAATCTGAAATTAGATTTTGTCCTTAAGGTTTAATAGAAGTGTGTAATAAATAAACTGTCCTTTTCTTCTCTAAAATAGCTGAAATTCCTGGTATTGCATGGCCTGGAGAGGTGTTTACATTTGGGAAACATATGTTCACCAATAATAAATGCACCTTAAGCACAGCACCATGACTGAAGCGCATAGAGGGATTAAATGGACTCTATTTCAGTGATCGTTCAAGCATTGGAAGAATGGTGCTGTGCTTTTCGGTGTCCCTTTAGATATTTAATAACTGATAGCAGCCACAATTTATTTTTGTCCCACTGCCACAAAATGTCCAACACAATAAAGAACACCAAAATGCGATAGTAAGGAGTCTATGTATACAAATATTCTTCTGTAGTCACCGCAGACTGGTCCCTCGTGCGCCAAAAAATATAGACAGAGGTTAAGAGGGCCACCCGGGTTTAAGTAGGCGTTGACAGCCAACTGACAGATTTCATGTGACTGTCAATACAACGTTTAAAAATTACGTTTGAAATTACGATGATCAAATTGGGACAAATCTGGTCTTTTTTTAATATATCCAACATATTAAGAATTACACTCCACTGGTAGCTTAGTGTTTAAGGTGTTGAGTTAGTGCCTTTTCTTTCACAGAGCAATCTGTGTTCATTAAAAAAAAACGCAGAGGATGTACATCTAAGGATGTATTAGTGTATTAAACAAGATCATGACTAATATAAACAGCTTAAATAAAATCCTGAAAAGCTTCGATTAACATAGCTTGAATACTGTAGGTCTTAGGACACAAAGCCATCTATTATCTCATCAGATAAATTGGACTTTGCTAAGTATTAAACTCTTGGATGCTTGTCACGGACATGTGGTGTTTATTTATAGTCTTGGTAAAATTATATTCCTTCTTTTTTTTGTCACATTAGTGAATCATTGGACTTCTGCAAGTGTTGCACTTGTTTAATTAATTGGCTAAACTGGTACACGTTAAACCCAGAATGTAGTCTTTCATCATTTAGAATCGTGTGTGTTTGTGTGTATCTCACGAGGATTATGGTCTGGCAAAGCTTTTCCTACTGCATTGTCTCACCCAACACTATTTGAAACACAAGGCTCACATCTCAAAGCCATGATCACACAGCAACTGGCTTAAAGTTTCTGCAGTCTAAAACTAAACCACAGGAAAAGTATTATGTTTTACCTATAAGCCTGTTCACTAACTATATTTATAATATTGTAATGATAATTTTATTGCTAGTATTTCACGATCTACTTACAAATACTATTATTGTAGTTTTATTTTCAACAATTCTGCAGTTAAATTAAGATATAAAATTATTTTTTAGCTGTTATTTAAAAATATACAGCATTCTTTGTATTATTAATTTTAAGTTTAATACTGGTCTCATGAGGATGTGGATTCAACATTATAAATCTTTTTGTTTTATTTATGTTAAATTCAAAAGAATATTTGGAAATATTTTTAATATTTTTTTAAAACAGCAAACTACTCCAGATATGCGAAACATGAAATTTAAATTTAGCAGTAAATAGGGTCTTAGATATAATCGGCTGGGGGCTGACTAAAATGATTCAGGTAAAATAATGCATGTTATATTACATTAAACGATTCCTTGCCAAACATTTATTGGATGGACAATGGACTACGCTAATTTGTCTCTGTTTACATCACCTCCATGTGACAACCATTTGTGGCCAGTTTATTTTTTTTTTTTTTTGCCTGAGCAATCAGGTTATTACGAAAGTGTATTTTGTTAATATATACATTTTGGATTTTCTTTTTTTATTTCCTTGCCTTGTTGTCAAAGTTTAAATGAGAACCTGTTACTGTTTTCAGCATGAACAATGTAAAACAAGACAACACAATGTACCAGGACAGACTCACAGCATAGCGAATGTCTCTTTATCTGCCAAGATGGCTTAAGGGATACTTAATACCAAGTAGTTACAGAGAAAAAGTAAATTGCGTGGACAAATAATACCACACTTCAGCTCCGCATGACTTAAATTCAAATTTCCACGAATGATTAATAATATTAAATCTGTTATTCACAAGTAATAGAAGCCCCATCGTAAGACAGGGCAACAAAAAATTAGTAGATACTCATAGTGTTCCTCCCCACGGAAATCTTTAGTAAAAGGCGAAAGATTTATACGATATGAAGAGAAACATGAGTGATGAAGCTCTATACCCGAAGCTCCCAGACCCCATCCAAACAGACAAATCACACAGTGACGGTAATCATATGTAGCGGAAAAAATGAAATGGAAAATTACTTCACTCTCGTACGTTCTTTTGTTTATTATGATTTAAAAGACATTTCAAATAAACAAAAACCATAAATAACACAATAAATCTGCGGAGTTTATTTCATGCAAGGCATGCCGGGTAATCATGGTAAACGATTCGACGTCAACCAATCACATAAACGCAAAATGTGTGGGCGGTGCTTAACGAACGGAACCCGGAAAGCAGTAACACAGGTACTGTTGTTTGTTTGCTGAGAAGTTCGCCGTGTTTTTATTAAAAACGGTTTATTTATTTTTTTATACACCCGAAATAAAATGCAATTGAAAGCAAGCCGTGGTAGAAACTTATCTTAAAGGATGTTTTTTACGTTAACCACCGGGAATCTGGGAAACTTTGGCAAAACGCACACTCTGTAATAATAAATATGTTATGAACAATTATTTTACAAGAAGACGTACAAATATAAACCTTTCTGTTTCATCCATAGGGACCTAACTTTAAAACCCTGTATATAATCTTACTTGGGTTTGTATTTGGTCCGGCTTTTACCACGATTAGTTTCCAGACCTGGCTAGTGTTTTTTTGTTGGTTGTAAACAGCAGTGGACAGGTCGTTTGCAAGATTTGTCCACTTATTTAATCTCCATGGGAATTGTTTTTAAGTCTTTCCTACAAATATAAGATTAATTAAAAAAAACTAAGCGTTTCTGTAAAATGGTAATTAAAATAAATAATCTGAAATTAGATTTTGTCCTTAAGGTTTAATAGAAGTGTGTAATAAATAAACTGTCCTTTTCTTCTCTAAAATAGCTGAAATTCCTGGTATTGCATGGCCTGGAGAGGTGTTTACATTTGGGAAACATATGTTCACCAATAATAAATGCACCTTAAGCACAGCACCATGACTGAAGCGCATAGAGGGATTAAATGGACTCTATTTCAGTGATCGTTCAAGCATTGGAAGAATGGTGCTGTGCTTTTCGGTGTCCCTTTAGATATTTAATAACTGATAGCAGCCACAATTTATTTTTGTCCCACTGCCACAAAATGTCCAACACAATAAAGAACACCAAAATGCGATAGTAAGGAGTCTATGTATACAAATATTCTTCTGTAGTCACCGCAGACTGGTCCCTCGTGTGCCAAAAAATATAGACAGAGGTTAAGAGGGCCACCCGGGTTTAAGTAGGAGTTGACAGCCAACTGACAGATTTCATGTGACTGTCAATACAACGTTTGAAATTTACGATGATAAAATTGGGACAAATCTGGTCTTTTTTTTTATATATCCAACATATTAAGAATTACACTCCACTGGTAGCTTAGTGTTTAAGGTGTTGAGCTAGCGATCGAAAGGTTGTGAGTTTAAATCCCACGAACACAAAGCTTCCACCACTGGGCCCTTGAGCAACCCCTTTAAACCGCTCAGAAAGTCTCTCTGGTTAAGAGTGTCTGCCATAAATGTTAAATAGATGCCTGTAATAAAGTTAAATTAATAGTTTATAGATTTTAAAGGGCTGTTTGTTATATCTGCTAAAGAAAAACAGATAAAGATAACATGTAAAGATATCTGACTGTGTAATCATCCTGAAAAATCTTGAAAAGCTTCGATTAACGTAGCTTGAATACTGTAGGTCTTAGCATACAAAGCCACCTTTTATCTCATCAGAGTATTAAACTCTTGAATGCTTGTCGGGTGTTTTATATTTATAGTGTTGGTAAAATTATATTCCTGCTTTTTTTATCACATAAATAAATCACTGGAGTGTTGCACTTGTTTAATTAATCGGCTGAACTGGTACACATGTTAAAGCAGGACGTAGTCTTTCATCATTTAGAATCGTGTTTGTGTCTGTGTGTGTGTGTGTGTGTGTGTGTGTGTGTGTGTGTGTGTGTGTGTGTGTGTGTGTGTCATGAGGATTATGATCTGGCAAAGCTTTTCCTACTGCATCGTGTCACCCAACACCATTTGAAACACAAGGCTCACATCTCAAAGCCATGATCACACAGCAACTGGCTTAAAGTTTTTTTTTTTTATGCAGACTAAAACTGAACCACAGGAGAAGTATGACATATTGCACATAAGCCTGCACACTAACTATCTTATATAATTCTATAATATTGTAATGATAATTTAACTGTTAGTATTTCACTAATTACTAATAGATAATAATATTGTAGTTCTATTATTGACCACTAATTCTACTAAAAAAATAAAGTGTTTTTTTTGCTAAATTACTTTTTTACTGTTTTAAAAAAGTAGAGATGCTGCTGTACTAGTGTCTTTTTGTCATTACTGAAATACCAAAAACCTTATCTTGTTAAACATATAATTTGTGCTTGCCCTAAATTTTAACATGTGAATTGGTCGAAATCTTGAAAATAATGGGAATTAAAATAGTGGAATAGGACGTGCTTATGTGCAAAACATTGCAGGTAAATAATGAAAATTTTAAAAAGTATTTTTTTGGGAATAATTGAAAAATACGATGCATTTGTATTTAAAATACAGTTTTTTTTCTTCATGGTATTGTAGATAAAATAAATTTTATATTAAATTTGCTGGTTTTAAGTGACTGAATTACATGATGTTAATGTGCCAAGTGGGTGGAGCCTAAAAAAGCTATCTGATGTGTTTACAGGGGAGACGAATCTTTGCATTTACTTTACATTTACTTAGTAAAACTAAAAAACTGTTAAAATGCAACTAGCCAATTAGCAGTCTAATAGAAATACAGGTAACCTATGGCATTTTGAAGTGTTGGAGGATGAGTCAATGACCAACACAAGACAGACACATTTTTTAGGTGTGTTTAAAGTTGACACATTTGTCTTTGTTCACAACACCTCAATGTGACCACTATTTGTGGCTAGTTTAAATCTTATTTTCTTGCTTATTCAGGTCTTTCTGAAAGTGTATGCTGTTCTACTAATATTCTGTAGTTATAAATATTTTATTCCACTGTCTTATTGCAAAAGTTTAAACTAGGCCCGTTTCTCTTTCAATACAAATCATGTAAAATAAAACAAAAACGAGCCTGGAACAGATTCACAGTATAAAGTAGCCGCTTCTGATATGATATGATATGTCCAGCATTTTATATATAATGAGAACTGCAACTGTTTCTTCTGTGAATCTTTCCATAAACACATGCCGCCATGACATTTTCACTGAAAGTTTGTCAAGCTTCATGAAGCAAGAATTAAAATCTAAATGCTGTTACCTGTTTTTTTAGCCGGTTCGGGCATCCTGCTTTCCTGGTTGGGTGTCCCTTATGGGTTCAGACAAACAGGCATTGTGGATGCCCACTCCTCTTTCTCTTTTATTAGTTCCCCTCCATCACACCCTCCCTCCTCCACCATGACCTATAATCTAGACCCAGCCCTTTGTTACTGTCTTTTTCTCCTTAACAGTAAGATAATGAGCACATGCCTCTAATCAGAAAGCCCGGGCACAACCCCCCACCCCATCTAGTCCATCCACTGCCATGAAGTGCACAGTATTTTTGGCTACTCTTCCTGCAGCTCCACTGGCTGACAGGAGTGAAGAGGCTGAGGTTAGATGGAGGTTAAGGGATGAGTGAAGGGAGCAGAGAAAAAAGCAAACTAGGCTTAAATTTAGTTTCTGATAACTTCTACATTTGAGTATTTTGTAGTCTTACGATAATCTTAATTTTTGAATCTTATTTACATTCAGCATTTCTCTCACCTTTATATTATTAAATATCAAATGAAGCTTCACTTATGCACTGTAACTCGTTACATATATAAAATTTTTGATTTAAGGTCTAAAATCATTATAGTATTGTAATATATATTATTATTGTATTAGTATTACACAATAAAAATACTATTGTATAGTTATACTATATATTATTGTATGGTTATGTTTAAAATGTCTTGAAATGTTTAACATGATGTTTAAAAAAATTTGATTTATTTAAAAAATGTAGTATTTATAAAAAAAAAAACCCATCAATACTACACCAAAAAGATAAGACCTGCAACTTGTAGGAGTGGAGTATAGAATAATTTTATGCATTACGTTTACATTTAGGACATTTAGCAGTCGCACTTATCTCAAGCACATTTGTACAGCTGAGCATTTGCTCCAACGGTGGTAAATTAGCGGTACTGGTTAATAAACCCACAATCTGATTACTCGTCCAACACCTCAACCACTGAGCTACACAGTCCCCCCCGTTATTACATTATTAGCGCTGACACATACGTAAAAATGTACTTATAATTTTAAAACATTTTATAAACTAGTTTTAATCTATCCTGCAGATTATAATCAAAGATTTGTGTGAAAATGCCCAAACGCACAGAGCTGTATGGCTGTAAGAGTAGTGTTATACTACACAATTTATGGATGTATTTTTGTTCATTTGGCAGCTATTCGAGTACAATTGTACAGCTGGAATTAAATGGTTTATTATAAAACAAATACCTTAATGCCCTGAATGCTCCTTAAAAACAAATGCCCTTCAACCAATTCAACCAATAATTCATGTCTGAGGCTCTTCACAAACAATGTGCATTAATCTCTTTTTCTGAGCACTTCGCCAGTGTCACTCCATACCTTCCCTTTACTCTGATGTACCGGCCTGTCAGCACCTGGTCAGTGTATTAGAACACAGGCAGCACTGACTAGCCTCAGCTATTGCATGCCAAGATTAGACCATAGCAGACAAAACAGGAGGTAGGTTTTTCATTCTGCTCTATAAATGTCCTGTCATTAAATATTGCCCCTGACTGGTTTTCTCTTTACCTGCTCCCAGTACCAGGAAGATCAGAAAAAGCTGAAACATTGAACAGTGTCACCTAAAATGAATGTCCCTGCCTCCCATATCACCTTTCCTTAAAGGAGAAATATGAACATACCCATTCATAGTGCAAAATACAAATCAAAGGAATGAACACATACCATAAAGGATTTATGACACATATGACACCGGGCCATGTGCGAAAAGGTTCATTAATTTTCACAGCTGTCATCATTCACCCAGAAAAAAAGGGCCACCAGGAAAGCCGAAGGAACGAGTAACAAATAAACAAATTTAGGCCGATCTCTTTCTCACTGCACGGTAATCGTATGCTATTTAACAAGCTGCAACTAATAACGGTGAGTGAAAATGTTTTGTTAAGTGTGTAAAAATGTATTTAATGTGTTAAACATAATGGCAACATCAAAAAAACTTTTTCAGCAAGTAATACGTGTTTGCATGGAAGCAGAAGCGTACAAAAGAAATGATTCTCATAGAGAAGATAAATATCCTTCATGTATCACATCAGGGTCTAGACATGACCTTTAACCAATACAAATAATATGACTTAACTCGCACGTCCACAAGGCTTTAACTCATTGTAACTCCTGTCAATGGCACCCTACCCACTGCTGCCGCCTAGTGGCTGTCTCTCTGTAAGAAACTGGATTTTGTTTAAAAATTATTATTATTTAAACAAATACTCATTTACAAACGTATATATACCTAATTTTTAATTATTATAGAATTATATAAACAAATGAAAAAAAACATAAAATAATTAACTAAACAATGGCCTAGGGGGTTTTCTTTAAAACCATATTCTTCTATTTAAAAAAGTTTTATTGCATTTTTCTTTTTCATCACTTTCAGGGCTTTTTTGTATTATTAATAAACTCGTTAAAAAGGCACTAAATGTTGGTTTCACCTTCATTTACTTCGCTGCGCCAGCAGAAGGGTGTTGTTAAAGTCATCTTTAGTACTGCTCTCATTACAAGCCCATAAATAATGTCTTTCACAGTAAAATTTCTGAGATGACGTACCTTTGGGTAAAGTCAGTCATATGTTTCGATCCATACAGCATTTAAATACATGCAGTGAAAAAAAAAAACAGGTGATCCATGGTTTTAATATCATCACAAAATAGACACTTTTTAGAATTAAATCCGAAACGAAATCTTAAATATTTTATTGATGGAAATATTTAACTTAAAATGTTTTTAAATGAATTTCTGTAATTTTGGGAGAAACTGCATATGCTGTATAAGTTTCCAGGCCTGTAGAGGTCTGACGGATATACTCTGGTTTTAGAATAATTTGACACAGTAGAAGCTTGAAGTTAATCAGAAGGTAATTCAGAGCTCACATTGCCATCAGTTAAAGTTGATGCCTATAGGCTCTCCTGCACTAAATTCATATTTATTTATTTATTTCAAATTTATGGGGGAAAAAAAACTTAAAAAAAAAAATAATTCAGATTTAAAGGAAAAACTAACGGAGATTAAATAAGAAAGAAAGAAGCCTTGATTGAAACCAGACTAAAGAGGGAACCCATCCTCATCTGGGTCACACCGAATGTCTGTTTATTACAGTTAAACGATGTTGAGGTGGGCAGTAATGGTGATTAAATGCAATGTGAACTGTAGCCTTGGGTCAGTGCAGCAGAGTGCGTTCCAATCCAGTCTCGAAGCTCATGTGACTCTGTAATTTCATGGATCCCCAGACTGTAAATGAGAAACATCCTCAGCAGAGTGGCCTCCAATCAAAGAGGCCAAATTCAAGGAATAGGGCAGAAACACTTGTCACTGGTACTTCAGGGGCAAGTTTAACTATATTTATATTATATAATTAGGGTTATATAACTATATTTTATTATTCATTTATTTATGACTTTAGATAAATGACATATTTACTGATGTCAATAGTCCAAATAGGCACATAGTCTTGCACAATGTAAGGGAGAAATTGTTCAGTATCCTAAAGCAATTAAAGGAGTTAAGAGGACCAAAGCAAAACAGACAACAGAATATTGTAAATTCTTGTACCTTTACCAACTTATTATTCTGTGTAATTATATTAAATTATTATTTGTTGGTTTTTTTTTAAACGGTCAATTTGTTTTTAAACGCACAGATTTTAACATGGTCCTTTTTTTTTAAACACCCTTATTTTGAAAGTCAGAAAACCGTTGCCTAAACTAACCCGGAAACAATTTCTGGCTAAGCCTATAGCGTGTCAGGACACAAAAATCTGATCTACTACTCATGTTTACGTAATTCTCTTCCATGTTTCTCAATTTAAAACACGATCCAGATATGTTTTATCTATTGTTTCTTGCTTCATGTTTCCTTTTCCGCCTGCAGTTTATAAAACACGCCTTCCGAGCTAAAAGTAACCAATAGCTCCAAATCACAAAATACTTCATCCAATCCATAAACCGCTCGTAGGTGCGCGCCAATAGCCAATCCGCTCATGGGCAAGGTTTAGTCATAATACGGGTGGGAAGAAAACCACATTGGCAAGTCAAGTGGATTTTCCGGGCACATTCATTGTTGCATCATATATACCAGGACACAGAAAATGGCAGGTAATGCTTGTTAAACCATTACTTAAACCGTTAACGACGTTACAGTTTCTCTACCGGTAAAGTTAACGTGTTAGGAAATGTATAATTTGTGCTGCACAAAGTAAAATTAATGTCTACATCTGTTAGAGATGGTCCATCTGATTGAAGCTTACACAGCTGGAAAACACTTTGAGATAAATGGAAATGATTTTAGTGAACGCTGCATCGTCCTTCTTTTCACCGTTTTTGGTTAAATCTGTGCACGAATGTCAGATTATTGTGTAATCTTTCAACTAAAGCTCCGATCACGGAAAGTTTACTATAGGATCCGTTCTTTATTTTTTATTTATGGATAAGTCGGATTAATAATAAGAAATCCTGGATGAATATGTCCAAAGTGTAAATATCATGTCCTTTTAGGGGTCTTAGAATAAAAATGTCTTTAATAAGCACCTGAACCGGATGTGCTGTGTTTCCTTAAGCTTTCAGATCATTCGCAAACCTATGCCCCATTTACATTAAGTCAAAATGCAATAAAAATAAAGTATAAACTGTTTATATATATATATATATATATATATATATATATATATATATATATATATACACACACACACACACATATATTAAAAAATGTTGGCTCTTCATAGATTAACATTTTATTTGCCTCTATATATATATATATATATATATATATATATATATATATATATATATATATATATATATATATATATATATATATATATATTATATATATATATATATATATATATGGGCAAATTATACAGCCTCAGCTTATAGAGGAATATTTATATACCTGGAAAGGTGCAGCCCATTAATAAAGATTGTGAGTGTGAGAATTAACGGAATTATTTTTTTTTCTTTTACTACTTTTGTTTTCGTTGTTTTTTCCTTTAACACAGTAACATCAATCGCTCAAACACACACACACACACACACACACACACGCACACGCGCGCGCGCGCGCCCCCCTGAGTTAAACCCATTGAAATGTGGTGAAACTTGTTTTTCCTCAGAAAAATAAATTGCTGAGAGCGGGGGCCGCAATTAGTGAAATGCCTTTAATATAAAAATCCTGCTTTGTTTTTTTATTTATTTTTTATTTTTAGGTGTACAGAAATATTTTTCTTCCTGATTTGCAGTCCTAAATATTTTAACTTATGTGAAAGATTTGTAGCGAAATCAGTTTTTTTTATGTTTCGAGAAACCGTCTGACTGACTGTCAACATCACATTCTCTTTTTTTATCAGGCAGGTTGGAATGGGTGGAGAAACGCGTGCGTGTGTGTGTGAGTGTGTGTGTGTGTGTGTGTGTGTGTGTGTGGTGTGAGACAGGAGAATATCAGCTAGAATCAAGGGTAAGGCGATGATGTATGGTTTAGAGACAGTGGTGAGACCAGCTATGATGTTTGGTTTAGAGTTAGAGACAGTGGTGAGACCAGCTATGATGTATGAGACAGTGGTTTAGAGACAGTGGTGAGACCAGCTATGATGTTGGTTTAGAGACAGTGGTTAGACCAGAGTAGAGACAGTGGTTAGACCAGCTATGATGTATGGTTTAGAGAGACAGTGGTGGAGACCAGCTATGATGTATGATTTTAGAGACAGTGGTGAGACCAGCTATGATGATGTATGATTTAGAGACAGTGGTGAGACCAGCTATGATGATGATTTAGAGACAGTGGTGAGACCAGCTTTAGATTTAGACAGTGGTGAGACCAGCTATGATGTATGGTTTAGATTTCCAGTGTTAGACTGGTGAGACAGCTATGAGACAGTGGTTGAGACAGTGATGGTACCAGCTATGATGTTATGATTTAGAGACAGTGGTGAGACCAGCTATGATGTATGGTTTAGAGACAGTGGTGAGACCAGCTATGATGTATGGTTTAGAGACAGTGGTGAGACCAGCTATGATGTTAATGATTTTAGAGACAGTGGTGAGACCAGCTATGATGTTAGAGACATGATTTAGAGACAGTGGTGAGACCAGCTATGATTATGATTTAGAGACAGTGGTGAGACTGAGACCAGCTATGATGTATGGTTTAGAGACAGTTGGTGAGACAGTATGATTATGATTTAGAGACAGTGGTGAGACCAGCTATGATGTTAGAGACCGTTGAGTGATTTAGAGACAGTGTGGTGAGACCAGCTATGATGTATGATTTAGAGACAGTGGTGAGACCAGAGACCAGCTATGATGTACGATGTTTAGAGACATTGGTTTAGACCATTATGATGTTTTTAGAGACAGTGGTGAGACCAGCTATGTATGTATGGTTTTAGAGAGTACATTGGTGAGACCAGCTATGATGTTATGATTTAGAGACAGTGGTGAGACCAGCTATGATGTAGTATGACAGTTAGAGACAGTGGTGAGACCAGCTATGATGTATGATTTAGAGACAGTGGTGAGACCAGCTATGATGTAATGGTAGAGACAGTGGTTTAGAGACAGTGGTGAGACCAGCTATGATGTTTAGAACAGTGGTAGACCAGAGATGTATGACAGTTTTAGAGACAGTGGTGAGACCAGTGGTGAGACTATGATGTATGACAGTGTGAGAACCGATTTAGAGACAGTGGTGAGACCAGCTATGATGTATGATTTAGAGACGGGTGAGCTTTAGAGACAGTGGTGAGACCAGCTATGATGTCCGGTTTAGAGACTGATGTATGATGTGAGTTTTAGAGACAGTGGTGAGACCAGCTATGATGTATGATGTTATGAGTACGTGTGATGAGACCAGCTATGATGTAGGTTTAGAGACAGTGGTGAGACAGCTATGATGTACGGTTTAGAGACACAGTGGTGAGACAGTGATGATGTTTAGAGACGGTTTAGAGACAGTGGTGAGACCAGCTATGATGTACGGCTTAGAGACAGTGGTGAGACCAGCTATGATGTATGGTTTAGAGACAGTGGTGAGACCAGCTATGATGTATGGTTTAGAGACAGTGGTGGTGAGACCAGCTATGATGTACAGTGGTTTTAGAGACAGTGGTGAGACCAGCTATGATGTATGGTTTAGAGACAGTGGGAGACCAGCTGATGTTTAGAACAGTGGTGGTTAGAGACAGTGGTGAGACAGCTATGATGTATGGTTTAGAGACAGTGGTGAGACCAGCTATGATGTATGAGATGAGTACAGCTATGGTTTAGAGACAGTGGTGAGACAGTACAGCTATGATGTATGGTTTAGAGACAGTGGTGAGACCAGCTATGATGTATGATTTAGAGACAGTGGTGAGACCAGCTATGATATGATTAGAGACAGTATGATTTAGAGACAGTGGTGAGACCAGCTATGATGTATGGGTTATTTAGAGACAGTGGTGAGACCAGCTATGATGTATGGATTTTAGAGACAGTGGTGAGACCGCTAGCTATGATGTATGGTTTAGAGACAGTGGTGAGTCAGCTATGATGTATGGTTTAGAGACAGTGGTGAGACCAGCTATGATGTATGATTTAGAGACAGTGGTGAGACCAGCTATGATGTATGATTTAGAGACAGTGGTGAGACCAGCTATGGATGTATGATTTAGAGACAGTGGTGAGACCAGCTATGATGTATGGTTTTTAGAGACAGTGGTGAGACAGCTATGATGTACGGTTTAGAGACAGATAGAGACAGTTTAGAGACAGTGTGAGACCAGTGATGATGGTACGATTTAGAGACAGTGATGAGACCAGCTATGATGTACGGCTTAGAGACAGTGGTGAGACCAGCTATGATGTAGAGACGGGTGAGAGAGCTTAGAGACAGTGGTGAGACCCAGTGGTGACCAGCTATGATGTATGGTTTAGAGACAGTGGTGAGACCAGCTATGATGTATGGTAGAGACAGTGTGAGCGGTTTTTAGAGGTACAGTGGTGAGACAGTGATGATGTACGGTTTTTAGAGACAGTGGTAAGAACCAGCTATGATGTACGGCTTTAGAGACAGTGGTGAGACCAGCTATGATGTATGGTTTAGAGACAGTGGTGAGACAGCTGATGATGTACATGTTAGAGACAGTGGTAAAACCATGATGTGTTTAGAGACAGTGGTTAGACAAGCTATGATGTATGGTTTAGAGACAGTGGTGTGAGACCAGCTATGATGTATGGTTTAGAGACAGTGGTGAAGACCAGCTATGATGTATGGAGACAGTTATAGAGACTGGTTAGAGACAGTGGTGAGACCAGCTATGATGTATGGTTTAGAGACAGTGGCACTGAGGAAGAGACAGGTGGCAGAGTTGGAAGTAGCAGAGCTGAAGATGTTAAGGTTTTCTCTAGGAGTGACGAGATTGGACAAGATTAGAAACAAGTTTCATCATGTTAGATGTTTTAGAAAGAAAGTCAGATTAAGGTGGTTTGGACATGTCCAGAGGAGGGATAGTGAATATGTTGGTAGGAGGATGTTAGAAATGAATCTACCAGGCAGAAGATAAAGAGGAAGACCAAAGAGGAGGTATAGAGGACGTTAGTGGGTGTGAGTGAAGAGGATGTAGCGAATAGGGGTAGGTGGAGATTGTCACAAGTGGAAATGTGAACCATTGATGAAAGATGTTTAATGAAAGGCGTTAATTTACATTTATTTTTAAAATGTAGCCGATTCTCTCGAATGTTTATTGTGACAGTTGTAAACACAACACACTTTTATCTTCCGTGAAAGAAAGACGAGCGCCATGATGTGAATATCGGAAATACAGTCCAACCAAATTGATAGCGGCTTTGGATCTTTTTCGGGTTTTGTGTGGCGTTAGATGTTTGGCTAACAGTTTGTGGGCGTGGTGGCGTTCGTCTGGCTTAGTTTTTTTTTACCTCTTACAATTTTCGAGTCATTTTTTTTTTTAAATATAATTTTTTTAAAGATATATTTTTAAGCATTTTGCCTTCATTGACAGGACAGATCAGAGATATATCATAGGAAGGTGGGAACGGAAAGGACCCTGACCCGGGTAACAGGGGCGCATGGGTGTTGACGCCTTAACCAACTACAACACGGCGCCGCCCGATCCTTTTTATTTTTTGTTGTTTTGTTTTTTTTTTTTAAAAGCAGCTTAAGCAAAAAACTCATTACTTCATCCTCATGCAGACATTGTTAATAATCTTGTGTGTTTGTGTGTCTGGTCCTCTTGTCTTCCCAGCCTTTGATTGTGGCTTCTTACTGCGCATAAGCGAGGACGGTCGCAGGGCCGAAGCTCTGAACGAGTACCTGAGCAGTCGCAGTTACCTGGCAGGTTACGGCCCGTCTCAGGCGGACGCGGACGCGTTTGCACTTTTTGCCGGTTCACCTCCTTCGCCAAAGCATGTGCACGCTCTGCGTTGGTACAGACACATAGCCACACTGCAGCCTCGAACCTTCAGCCAGGCCTCAGACGCCAGTGAGTAGAGAGGGAGCGGGAGCCGTGCATGTGTTGTGTGTGTGTGTGTGTAGGAGCTGGTGCGGTGCGTTGCGGTGTGATTGGTGTGTCGGTGGCGGTCAGGGTGAGGTAGAACTTAGAGGGTTGTGATGCTGCTCCGGGTTGTGTTTGTAAGACTAGTGAAATCTAACTTCCGTAAACGATGCTTGCGATCTTCTGATGGTCCGGTTGAGTCGTTTGCTGTTTTGTTTAGCGTCCTCTTTCTTCCTTCAGTCATCACCGTGCACATCCCCCCCCCCTCCTCATTTGTTTTGCACATCCATTTTCTTAAATAACTGCCACACTAATCATGTGTCCTGCTTTCTCTATAATCATTTATACCCATGCATGTAAAATGTCTCTCCATTTAATGTGCAATGCATCTTGTCTTTCAGCAAAGGGAAAGAGGATGCAGCCTCCCTGGTGTCCACCAGATGGAACTGAACTCCCAAAGCTTCGACTTTACAACAGCCTGACTCGAACCAAGGTACAAGAATAAAGCTATTACACTCTTATCCTCCAGAGGTTTTGAATTCCAGTAAGACTCGGATGTTTTTTTCTTGTGCAATTTTAATGTCATAAAGGTTTTTATTCTTGTTTGAACTTTATTTTTTTATGACTAAGCCTTCATCTTAGGAAATGTTGACGTATGAGCTCCCTGAACACCCATACACACACACACACACACACACACATCACTCGCAATCCAGTGTTTTGTCCGATTGTTTTGTTCTCAGTTTTGTGTTCCTCTTAGACAAATTTTTACGACACTGTTCTAGAAACGCTGCTATCAAATACAGCGGCTTATTGTTGTTGGGGGTTTTTTTTTTGTAATATTTCCTATTATTTTTCTATGCGTTATTATAAGAATACTTAAAAAAGAAAGAAATATACTGAACATGATGTACACCACATGACGGCATTGTTTGCTTTTTTTGATCTTGAGTAATTGAAGTTTTCTGTATGTATTTTATCGTCATTTTTTTTATGCAAGGGTGTGTTTGTGTCTTCTCTGATGTTTTAGGAGCTGTTTGTTCCTCAGGACGGGAAAAAAGTTTTGTGGTACTGTTGTGGCCCCACCGTCTATGATGCGTCACACATGGGTCATGCCAGGTAACACTCTTTAAAGGTTACTATAGTCTATAGAGACACTGCACAAAATTGTTGGGACAAATTCTTACAATTACATTTACGCCACTGAGCAGACACCCTTATCCAGAGGGATCTACAGCTTGGGGGCTTTATTCAGGGGACCAATGATTACAGATTGGTGGTTCTGGGATTTAAACTCCTGGCCTTCTTATTAATATTCCAACTCCCACTGAGCTACTACTAAGCTAAAGCGTTCAGTGTATCCAGACAGCGGTTTTCCATGGGTAATTGCCTTTGTGTGCTGAAAATGAGAAATCCGAATCTATTTACGTGTTCTAATTCGTCTGAATCACCTATTGAACGGATCAGAGTCTCACTGGGATTTTGACAGATATTCCACTAGAGGGCACTAGATCCACAGAATCCCAGGGCTCATAAATCTCACACATTGACTTCCGCTGTAATCCCACAGTTCAGATGAATCGGTACTTTGTCAGCTACTTGTTCCAACACTTACTAGCTAACAAATACTTAGAACAATAGAATGGCGTAAATTTTCAGTTTGTATGTTGTTGTTAGCAACAACATAACGTAGAACTCAACCGATCAGGATAAATAAGGAGAAGGATTTGCAGTGTTTTCTCTAATGTTATGTTACGGAGCGCACTCGCCCCCTAATGGAACCCCCACCCTCCTTTGAAAGGCATTTAAGGCCTAGTTCTTTTATTAAGCAAACTAAATAGTGTTATGTTGTGTAAATAAGATGAATGACGCCATGTCATTTCTGTCTACACATCGTCCACCTAAAAAGCTGAAACATAACCACACAAACACCATGATTCATTTAAGTGTTTGCATCGGTGTCAGTCTGATCAGTCTTTTTGCGGCCTTGAATAGAGTTTGTGATAAAAATAATGTTTTTCATTATGGAAAAACACATGCGCTTCCTGTTTCTTATTATTGTCTAAAGAAATTAGTCTTGTTTAAATGTTTTGCTTGTCTGTCTTTGTGCTTCCAGATCTTACATTTCTTTTGACATTCTGAGAAGAATACTGAAGGACTATTTCAAATACGACGTCTTCTATTGCATGAACATCACCGATATTGATGATAAAGTAAGAAGCTAAGAATTTGTAATACGGCACATTTATCTATAGGATATATACGTATTGACATTATATAGACAAGCAGATCGGGACACCTAATTATCAGGTTATTATTCTGCATAATAATGCATAACCCTAAAAAATGGCACACTTAATTTTTTTGTATCAATCTGGTTAATTTTCATAACAGAATTAAAAACGTCTTAATAAGAACAACGCAGTTGTAATATTAATTTGATTCTATAGTATCGGCAAATTTATAGCGACTTTGTCTTTTATTTATGATGCATTTCAGATTATTAAACGAGCCAGACAGAATTATCTTCTGGAGCAGTACAGAGCTGAAAAACCCAAAGCTGCTCGAATTCTGCAGGACGTCTTAACCGCCAGAGAGGTGAGACATTGTGTTGGACTTTGTGTTGTTAATACATAAACCAAAGTATCTTTCAAGATTTCTAACTGGCTGTAGACATGTTTAGCTAACATCTACATCACATTACATTTCACCAACACGGATGCCTTAAATTTGAAAAAGTAAAAAAAAAAATTGTATTTTGGTGTCCGGTTAGTCTTTAATTGTCGTTATTTTCTTTTTCCCAATTGATTTAGCCTTTTAAAGTGAAGCTTGCAGAAACCACAGACCCTGATAAAAAGCAGATGTTGGAGAGACTGGATGCAGCAGTGGCGGCGGCGCTGGGTCCGCTACAGGAGGCGATGAAGAGCAGAGCTGAAGATGCTGCCATTCAGGGGCAGGCTGAGGTTAGAGAAAACTTTTTTGTGTGTGTATGTATGTGTGTGTGTGTATATATATATATATATATATATATATATATATATATATCATATCTCGTGTTCAGTCTGCCCAGTCGTACACTAGTTTGGTAAATGATATCATGGTTTCCATGGATTTTTCCATAGTGCCGTATTAATACCCATTTTTTTGTATTAAAGTAACATTAAAAACTTTTATAACCTTGCATACCACATTCTAATAACCTTACCATCGGCTACTTTAGAGCACATCATAGGGGATATGCCCACATTCGTTTACTATTGAATTCCGGATTTTTCGGAAACTAACCCTATCTTTTGAGGGTGATCTATATATGTATATAAAGTAGTTTTTTGCAAAACAACAATTTTTGTGTACTTAACCATAATATCAATATGTTTTGTGTTTGTGTCATGACAAGGGTTTATTAGAGGAGGCCAAGGACCTTTTGTCGGATTGGTTGGATTCCCAGTTTGGCAGCCAAGTCACACAAAACTCTATATTCTCTCTGCTCCCGAAATATTGGGAGGGAGAGTATCACAAAGACATGGAAGCCCTCAATGTAAGTAAAACTGACATCTTAACTTTTAAAATTTTAAGGATCAGGTGACAAAATGAACAGTTTTTGTACGAAAAAGTTTCAATTTGATGCTGACTCAAATGTGCAATTCTGATGAAATACCAGGTTCTTCCACCAGATGTCCTCACACGGGTCAGTGAATATGTTCCAGAGATTGTGGAGTTTGTAAAGAAAATTGTAGACAATGGATACGGGTTAGTATGCATAGGCTATAAAAAACGCTATAAATACACTATATAGACAAATGTATTGGAACACCTGACCACCACATTCATGTGGTTTTTTGACAGAAGGTAATAACAACTTATTACCTTCTGTAGAGATTTTTTAAATTTATTTTTATTTTTTTTAGTAAGATCAGTCAGTATGACGTGACATGTCGTTTGAACACCAGACCTTTACAGTTCATCCCAAAAGTGTTAATATATACGCGGTTTATATAAAATAGTTCTTTTATATATATTTATACACAGTTATATACAATTCACACAGTATATTTTTATTTTATCATATTTTTTAATTCTATTTTTTGTATATTTTGATTTAATTTTTTACTTTAGAGAGTTGTAAAGAATATTTCCCTATATATTGTACTGTGTATAATCATATGTGACAAATAGATTTTGAATTAAAGTTTGTATTTGGGACACCATGTTTTCCTGGAGCTCTGGGGTTTTGTGCACGGGGACATTGTCACTGGTTTGGATGAGTTATTAATGTATTTTCAACTTTTGGCCATATGGTTTATATGTATATACTTTATTTTTAAAATTTTGTGTATTATTAATCATTTAGGCATAATGATACTGATCAATTTTTTATATATATATTACTTTGTATGAATAATCAGCTTTTCTCTTCTTCAAATTTCAGTTATGAGTCCAACGGCTCAGTGTATTTTGATACTGCCAAGTTTGATGCTAGTTCAGGACATTCGTATGCTAAACTGGTGCCAGAAGCCGTAGGTGATCAAAAGGCTTTGCAGGAGGGAGAAGGTACACCTCTTGGACTTCATTTGTTTATACAACAAACTATATAAGTTCAGTTTAAATATACATTTTTTTTCCGTCATTTCTTTGTTTTTCCTCTACCGGATACTAGATGATGATGATGATGATGATTTTATATTGCCTTGTTGTGTTTTTTTTTTTGTAGGAGACTTGAGTATCTCAGCAGACCGGCTGAACGAGAAGCAATCACAGAATGACTTTGCCTTATGGAAGGCTTCTAAACCTGGAGAACCATCCTGGGAGTCTCCTTGGGGAAAGGTAAGCTGAAATATTTCCCATTTATAACTTCTGTACATCCAAACAAATCACACAAAAGTAATAATTATGTAAGGATTAAAACTGCTGAACCGGCATTATTTCTTTATTTTTGTTGAACCTTCCCATCCTCCCTCTCCGACATTACCTCATGCCTTACTGCTTTGCTTTTACTTTACATAAAGTTCAACCCTGTTTGGGTGGTGTTTTGTTGCAGCAGGTTTCGTTGTTGTCTCACTTTTGTGAAGTTGAGCTGAAGTTGACTGTGTGGCGCTTTGTGTGTTCTATGTTATATTATGAGTTTCCTCTAAGCCTTTTAGGTTTTTCCAGCTTTCCAAACAAAAATGGCGAAGAAAATGTTAAAATCCTAGTAACACATTTAAGCAGGCACTCTTTAGTTTTTTGTAGCCCAAAATGAATTTAAGTAGCCTGACGATTATATTTAATGTAGAATATATATATAAGGAGACAAAATATCTATAATATTCAAAACATTTTTCAAAATGCAATTATCAATCATAGGCTATAAAATACACAAATAATAATCAAATATTTGGTTCCAACTGAATGTCTAATTCCAGGTGTCGGCAATTTTTGCATGTGTGTATGTCTATCAAAAGGTTAAGATGGTGCCTGAGGAGTTTGTATGCAATATATCCAGAATACATTAAAATCCGTATTGCCGCTCCATATGCACAGTTTGTGCAATCGCGGATTAAAATAAAAAATTTAGTGCGCATTTATATGCGATTTTATTACCCCAAATATTGATAGAGGCAAAATTACCAACAGCATAATTACTTAGCTAGATTTGTGAGAGGATGCAAAAGCACTGAAATATGTTTTTCCGTCCTTTGTTTAACGGGCAGGACAGGGATACATTTTGGTAGCCATTCTAGAAGACACTAACCCTGGCATGTAAGGCTAGCGATTTGGAAAGCACTTTTTGTTTAAATAATGGGTTCGTGGTGCATCTTTTTTTTTTTTAACTCCATATCTACAAAGTAGTTTGCAAATAAAAGCAAATTAAAACTTGGCAAAAACGATCTAATGCTTCTCTGATTACTGGATGATGGCAGTGTGGCAAGTGTTTATTCAGTCAATGGTGCCCCTATAATGTGTTCTGAAATGAAAGAGTTTTCATTTGTAGATTAAACAAGTGCATTGATGGCTAAGATGATTAAAGCTTTGGACTGTTGATTGTAAGATCAGGGTTCAATCTTCAGCACTAACAATGGGCCTCCAAAGGCTCGTAGCCCCTCTCTACTTAAAGGGACACCGGTTTGTGTCATTATTTTCTCAGTAGATAACAATTCAATACTCGTTATAACACCCCGGTTGTGCTTATAATGTGTTCTGCTGTGTTTCTTTTCCACTCTGTTTATAAAGGGACGCCCTGGTTGGCACATCGAGTGTTCAGCCATGGCCGGCTCTATATTGGGTTCATCTATGGACATTCACGGTGGAGGATTCGACCTGCGTTTTCCTCATCATGACAATGAACTGGCACAGTCAGAGGTACGTCCTGATTTGCATATTTTACTGGGTACTTTTTAGCAGTAAGACAATCAGAACTAGAGAAGAAAATATATGTTCTTATATGCTGGATTTTATGGGTGTCTCCACAGGCCTACTTTGAGAATGACTACTGGGTACGCTATTTCTTGCACACGGGCCACCTTACCATTGCCGGCTGCAAGATGTCCAAATCTCTGAAGAACTTTATCACCATTAAAGATGCCCTTGCAAAACACACAGGTATTCGTGCTGCGAATTTTTTTTAACGCCTCGAAGCTATATTGATGTTTTTATACAAGACAACTAAGGAAAATTGTGTGTTTTCACTAAACTGTCCACAGCAAGACAGCTACGCCTGGCTTTCCTCATGCACTCGTGGAAGGACACACTGGATTACTCTTCCAACACCATGGAGTCTGCTATTCAGTGTGAGAAGTTCATGAATGTGAGTCATTTCACTGTCTTTAGCACTGTAGACAGGGAGTAACATTCAGAAGTGAAGTGCCACCTAATAATCTTCCTTTGGCAGAGGAAAAACTTGTTTTTGTTTTTGAATCAACATACAGACAAGGACTGCAAGAGAGACGATTATTTTAATAGTCCATTAATCATTGATTATCAGAAAGTTTCATCGATTAATCAGCAAATATTTTAGCGTATGCAATTCTTTTTAAATGAATCAATTTATGCCTATTGTAAATGAAAAATAAAACAAAAATCATTTTAGCCTTTAAAAATGTCTTTTTAAATAGGTCTGAATTTTTTTTTTTACAAATTTTTATTAGTAATTTTACTGATTATTCAGTAGGCTTTGATTAATTATTCATCTTTTGCAATTAGATTACATAGTTAAGTTTTACATATTTATACTAGTTAGAATTTAAATGTCAATTGTAGTACTGTTATTTATTTATTTGTTTTTGTTTATCATTTTTATATGCTATAATTAAGATTTAACATCAGCTAACGTCGTGCTAACTAAAGGGCTGATTTATATCAGAAAATTAGATGCATAGCATTGTGTGTTTTAGAATCTTTATACCACAGTGATGCTGGATTCTTAAACCTGATTAGTCAAAAGATTTCTGTAAGGAAACATCTACACAGAAGAGTTGTAGCCAGTTTTCTCAGATTTCTCTAATTTGGTTTATAATCTTGGGATAAAGTAGGTAATTTAGTTCACAGATTCCATAACATTAGTTGTAGACAGAATTTGATATAGTATGAAGTATGATTCTTTATTATTTTCTAATTCTTACAAAAACTCTAATCATTGCAAAATTGCTGTAGTATAGGATGGAAAAAAGGACTTTTATTGAAAAATAATCAACTTATTGGTTGTAACAATAACATGTCAATAAAATTAAGCCACAACACATCAACCTGCCTGTAATTTATCTGATAACATCATGCTCTATTATTATTTTTTTTTTTTTTTTTTTTCAGAAAATAACACGTACATGACGTTTTTTTATTTTTTTTAATAAAAAAAAAGTTGCGGATCATGTTATTAAACTATTATTTTCTATCAGTTATTATCATCATCAGCTTATCTGTTACACACACCCAATGAGTAAGGGAGAGTGTATTATATAGCTAACCCTATATCTTTTTCCTCAATAGGAGTTCTTTCTGAATGTGAAAGATATCTTGAGGACTCCTACCGATATCACGGGTCAGTTTGAGAAATGGGAGACGGAGGAGATCGAACTGAACAAATGGTTAGCCTTTCTCCAAACTCTGTAACGGTGTATACATGCCAAAATTCCTGTTGCATTAATGTTTGTAAGCTTTTGATTTGTAATTGCTGTCCAAACCGAGGCATTCTATGTTGTGTTTTTGTGTGTGTGTGTGTAGGTTCTATGAGAAGAAAGAAAGCATTCACGAGGCTTTGTGCGACAATATCGATACGCGGACAACGCTGGAGGAAATGAGGGCTCTGGTTGGACAGAGCAACACTTACATGGCTGCTAGAAAAAGTGCCAAACTCCTGC
The DNA here is from genome assembly GCA_005784505.1 of Bagarius yarrelli. Classification (NCBI taxonomy): domain Eukaryota; kingdom Metazoa; phylum Chordata; class Actinopteri; order Siluriformes; family Sisoridae; genus Bagarius; species Bagarius yarrelli. The sequence continues at coordinate 1,377,172 of VCAZ01000080.1, forward strand.
CTAACCGCATGCTGCTCCAGAGCATTGCTCACTATCTTACTGACATGTTTAAGGTGAGCATGCACCGAGCGCCAGGCTTCTGCAGTCTACACTTTACATCGTTGGATGTTATTTACACTGAAATGCAACATGGAAACAAGCCACTAACATGCAAATGATGTGCAAAAAATATTCTGATATATTATGATACATAAAACAAAATGAAAAACTATGAAACTGAAACACACATTAAACCATATCGGGTGGATATTAAATACAGAGAAGGTTTTTTTTTTTTTTTCTAAAGCATAAATGTAATTTGAATTAATTGTAAAATATGTCCGTTTACCTTGCTTATATATCCAGTGATGCATCATCCAAGTTACAGAACTAGTTTTGCGATGTGAACACTACATATTTTAAATGCAGAGACACCCTATCCCTCCTTCCCTGCCTTTTCCCCCATTATATCAATTATTGCACATTTTCTAGAACTTCTTACAGTATCACAGCATGCCTAATAGATATTATTTACTGTTTACAGACACCACCCAAGCTGATGTCAAATAACGTCGACCGATACGTGGTTATTAGGGCCGATACCGATACTGATTATTACAGATACAGATGGATAACCGATATGTTGATCCGATAAATATATGTCTGGCTTAGAAATGGAAAGGGGTCTGACAAAAACTTTCTTTAAATGCATTTTAAAAATATCTATATAAATATAATTCTTATAAACTGTTAATAACAACAATAAATAAACAGTAATATTATTAATAATAAATATATAACATAAGTACAGGGAGCCCCCTCCAGCATTCTGTAAATAATTTTTAAACTTGAAGTAAACAACAAGCAACAAATGAACTAATGAACAAATGTGAAAGCTTTTTCAGGATAATAAAATATTAGTGGTTCTATAATCTAGCAGCACCAGGTTGTGGTGCAGGAAGCAGAGCTGATCGGGATGCTCATCAGTGAACTTGCTACTTGTCTTGTCATAAATTGCAGACACTTCACTGAAGATACGCTCAGTAGGCACTGTTGGATGCTCATCAGAGCCAAATACTGTAAAAAAAAAAATTTTTATTGGCAAATGGATTATAAAAATAAATTGGGTATTTTTTGTGATTAATATCGCTGCTGATAATCGGCCAAGCCATCACAACACAAAATAACTATACAAATACAAACAGTTCTGAGGATGATTATATTTTTCCTCCTTCTCTCTAGACTTTCGGGGCAATAGAAGGAACAGAACCCATTGGATTTCCTGTTGGGAAAAGTGACCAAAATTTTGATGTAAGAAACATTAGATACCTTTTGTAAAAAAAATATTGTGCATATTTAGTATAGTAGTTATGTATAGGCGGTATTTTAATATCACATGTATGGGGCTTTATTTGTGCCTTTTAGCTGGAGAGTACAGTCATGCCCTATTTAAAGGTGCTCTCAGACTTCAGGGAAGGAGTCCGAAAAATTGCGAGGGAACAAAAAGGTACGTTTTCCACACTGTTATATCTGTTCATTATTAAATATTTCTTAATGTAAAGTTTGGTCACTTATTTATTTAATTTACAGTGACTGAAGTTCTACAGCTGTGTGACGCAGTCAGAGATGACCTTCTGCCTGAGCTTGGAGTCCGATTAGAAGATCATGAAGGTATATGGAAAAAGTTTATAAATTGTTGTATGAAATGTCGACACTTTTAGTATCACTTGCTTTTTTGCACCGAAACTCATTCTGTTACATGCTATTCTTTCATTTCTTTGGTTTGTTAAGGTTTATGTAGCTTGTGATGTTACATGAAAGGCCCAATTTTTATTGATGATTACAAAGCGTTTTTATCTATAAATACCGAATAAATGTTTCCTAATAGAAAATGTAAACTCGCCAACATTTATACCTTTTTACAAACAGTTTTCTGTGACGTTACTATAGAAATGTTTAAGATATGGTTTAATAATATAAACCAGTAATTGACCATGTTGATTTTAGATCAGAATTTTGATCTTGGATCTAGACACAATACTGTTGGGTCAGTAACACCAGGCAGCTTTTATTAGCTTAGAGATTTGTTAATTGATTTGCTTCATTACACTGCATAGTCAAAAGTATGTGGACACCTGGCTGGCACCCATATGTAGGAAGATTCTTTTCCATACCGTTGCCACAAAGTACACAATTGTATACTTTAACCTTTAACCTTAACATTTTGTGACTTAAAGTAAAAGGCTTAAACATGTTTCACAAAATTTACTCTCCTATAAAGTGCTATTTTGCTTGGGTCAACAGGCATTTCTTTGTTGATGATCTTTTCTTTTTGTAAAGGACTCAACACTGTGGTAAAGTTGGTAGACCGAGAGACACTGCTAAAGGAAAAAGAGGAGAAGAAAAAGGTAATTAATTGATTGTTGGTTGAATTGACTCATTGTCTAATTGATGAGACTAACAAGAGAAAAAATGCGGAGTTCATTAAAATATTGATGACTGCTGACATACGTGTGTATCACCGTCTACAGGTCTCAGGTTCCATGTCTACAAGACTTTTTGTTATGTTCGAGCTTAAATTACAGCTGCAAAATCCAGTTTGAATGTATAAACTATTTATTTATTGCAGCGGTACAATTTGCACATATGCGTTCTATCTAAAGTGAAATAAATGCTGTAATTCCTTTGTTTACAGCTGGAGGAAGAGAAGAGAAAGAAGAAAGAGGAGGCGGCCAGAAAGAAACAGGAACAGGAGGTTAGAAGAGTTGATGTTTTAGCAAAGTCTGATGAAATATTTCTAAATGAAATATTTCCAACATTTTCTGCACAGTCATGGGCCAAAATCAAATGTTATGTCAACCAACTAATAAAATATTTATAATATAATAACTGTGTGAATAGTTTTATGGTTGTGTTTCTGTTATACATTTTATTTTAACTGCTAAAAAAGCTGTCTAGGTCACAGTCATTTGGGGAATATAGTCTGTCAAAACATTTTGCCCAGTTCTGAAAAGTGTAAATACACGACCTTACATGTCACATAAAATCCAATTTTGTCTGTTGTAATATTTTGGTATAGATGGCTAAACTTGCAAAAATGAAAATTCCTCCTACTGAAATGTTCCGCTCAGAAAATGACAAGTACTCCATCTTCGATGACACGGTAACCTGGCACAGTCCTCTTTTTTTCCGGTGTGTTTTTAAATCGCTTATGGTTTATCAATATATATATTTTTTTTAATCCACAGGGTTTCCCTACACATGATGCCGAAGGGAAGGAGCTGAGCAAGGGACAGGCCAAAAAGCTTCGGAAGCTTTACGAAGCTCAAGAGAAGCTGTACAACGAGTACCTCCAGTCAATGCCTGCGTCAAACTGTGCATAGTGTCGGCCTGTGGTGACTGTTGGATATTAAACAGTAGAATATTCGATATTCATGAAGACATGGCAGCACCTATAGTCATATGTTCAAGATAGGAAATGTATTTTGCCAATGTGTTAAAGCTTTTTAAACTAGCCTATACAGTCTGTTTTAAAGCTATTAAACAGAGGATGATATTGGAATGTCATTATTCTAACACGGAAAGCTTTTATATGATATTTGAAGGGTATTTAATGAGCAACAGAGTCACCGAATGGTTGATATAATAAAACATTATTGTGTATTGTATGTTAAATACATCAATAACTCATTTATATTGTCGTTTTTTTCTAAAATCAGTGTTTGTTACCAATAAAATAACACATTTAAGCAGTGTTTAGAGGGAGTCTATAGCTTTACTGTAACAATGGATTACATACAACGACATGCTTTTCTATTGAGGAGGAGCAAAATAAAAACAAACATCTTTGTCACCAAATTGATTCATTATATGAATTATAATTATATTAAAACAGGATTTTGTAAATACTGTTTTATATGTTTCAACTTCAACTACTGATTATTAAGAACAAAATGGACCTTTTTTCTTGATCATCACATAAAAAAATAAACATACTGGTTTATACCATTATCTGCTTTACACAAACTTCTTAAAATACTTTTATTACGTTTACATAGCTAATATAATGTATGTGATATTTCTGTTAATACAAAGACTTTGTTTAGTAATCATTCAGGTATATAGAGTTTTGAGAAGGGTGCCCTGCAGCACGGTGGCTTAGTGTTTAGCACTGTTGCCTCACAGCAAGAAAGTCCCGGGTTCGATTCCTGGGCAGGAGCCATTGCATGCTCTCCCTGTGCTTGTGTGTGTTTACTCCGGGTACTCCGGTTTCCTCCCACAGTCCAAAAATGTACGTTAGGTTGATTGGTTTAAATTTCATATAGGAGTGAGTCTGTGTGTGGCTCTGTGATGGACTGGCGACCTGTCCAGGGTGTACCCCTCCTGACTTTTAGCCTATCAGAGACGGCTGGGATAGACTCCAGCAGATCCCCTTGACCCCGAATTAGGAAATAAGTGGGTATAGAAGATGAATGAATAAAAGAGAAGAGTGCAATGGTGCAGCTAGCTTTGTTGTGGCACATGTTTAAGGTCCCTGGTTTGATTTTGAGTCTGAGATGCTTTTGTCTCCATGTGGTTCCTCCTGCCTCCTGAAAACATGCCATTAAACCCCTACCCCTTACCCCTAGTTGTAAAAACATGTTAAATAATGGACAGGCATCCTATCCAAAAATATTTTAAGTATGGGTTCCAGATCCAATGTATACATTATACAGTCAGGCGCCAGTGGGTCTAGCATTTAGCATTCATCCTTATCCTGAGCAACATACATTCAGTTTATTTATACAACTCAGCAATTAGGGTTTAAGGGCCTGGCTCAGAAGTTGGTAGCTTGGTGATGCTGTGAATCAAACCCATAATCTTCTGATAGCAGGCCAACACCTAAACCACTGCCCTACCACCCTTAATCAATAATACCCAGTTAATGGTAATCGTTTGCTTCAGTCTACGAGATTCAACTAACCAGTTGGGTGTGTTACAGCGGTAAAAGCGATTAAATTTATAGAACAAGGAGTTCTTTATGACCAGTGCTGGAAACCTGTGGTATGTAATGTAACTGCAGGGAGTTGGTGGCTTAGTGTTTAAGGTGTCGGATTGATACCAGAAAGACCGCGGTTCAATTCCCAGCACTGCCAACCACCACTGTTGGGCCCCTGAGCAAGGCCCCTAACCCCCAATTGCTCAGTTGTATAAATAGGAGATAAATGTAACTGGATAAGGGTGGACAACTGCGTCTGCCAAATGCTGTAAATGTAACTGTATTCCCACCTTGTGCACCTGTATGGTAAGTCTGTATTAAATAAGCCTGTCTAAAACAGCGCCTCCATTCGGTCATGATGACAACTGCAGCTCGTGTACAAAATAAAGTGACCTGACTAGGAAAGGATGAATAGGATAGTTATAGGCTTAAGAATGATATAATGGCCCCTTAAAACGTGTGTCTTGTTGTGAACTATTAGTAACTGGGAAATGTTTTGTCACATGTAATGTAAACCAAGGCGTGCTGCCACTTTAATGAGACAGGTGGGCGGCGCTCTTTCCAGTTTTATAGCCGTGTTGAGGAGTTTCAGCTGAGTCGCTTGTGTGTCGCCGTTAGTGTGTGTATGTGTGTGTGCGCGCGCGTCAGTGCCATTACTCGGAGTTTCCTTCGAGGCTGAGTTTCCACACGCGGCTCTGGGCGTTGATGGAGCTGTAATTCCGCGCTGCTGTGGTCGTGGGGCTCGGTGTTCACCAGCAAGCCGAGTCGCTGTTCCTGTACCTCCGTTTACCAGTCTCTGGCATGGCGATTATAACGTGTCGAGTTCAGTATCTTGAGGATACGGATCCGTTCGTGTGCACTAATTTTCCAGAGCCTCGAAGACCTCCTCAGTACGACTTTAACGAGCTGGTGCCGCTCAATTTACAAATCACCGGTGTCCAAAAAGAGCTCCAAGCGCCTCTGAAGGTAAATCTCTCTCTCTCTCTCTCTCTCTCTCTCTCTCTCTCTCTCTCTCTTTATCTCTCTCTCTCTCTCTCTCTCTCTCTCGATAGATAGATAGATAGATAGATAGATAGATAGATAGATAGATAGATAGATAGATAGATAGATAGAAATAATAAACATAAATGAAAGGGGAAAGGTTTTAAAACTCTATGTATAGTTACTTAGGTAAGTTTCATAGATATAGATATATAGATAGTATATAGATATCGATATATAGATATATATATATATATATATATATATATATATATATATATATATATATATATATATATATCTATGAGATCTAGAGAGAGAGAGAGAGAGAGAGAGATAGATAGATAGATAGATGGAGAAATGGAGACAGATCCCTCTCTATCTTTATCTATCTTTCTCTCCCTCTCTGTCTTTCTCTCTGTATCTATCTTTTTCTCTATCTATATCTATCTAGTTGGTTAGTTAGTTAGGTTATTTAGTTAGGTAAGTTGGTTAGTTCAGGGGTGTCCAAACTTGGTCCTGGAGGGTTGTCCTGCAGAGTTTAGCACCGACTTGCCTCAACACTCCTACCTGTAAGTTTTAAGTATACTCCAGTAAGATCTTGATTATTTGGTTCAGGTGCGTTTAAACTCTGCCGGACACCGACCCTCCAGGACCGAGATTGGACACCCCGGATCTAGTTAGTCTGTGGTTTCCATTCCCACACTTGCGCCACATGCGTAACGACAGCAGGGTTCATTACTAAGCAGTCGGGCTGTTATTTATTTTATGACCTTAATTACAATGTATTATGATTCTTAATCTGGTGAAGCCTTTGAACTATGAAAGTGGATACATTGTTGTCACTTGTATCCTTCTCTTCTTTCTGTGCTGGTGTCCTGGCTCATCTGCACACTATCGAGTATGAATTTATACCTGGAAAGTTTTTTACATAGCTTTCTCAAATGTAATTGTGCTCTAATTATTTAGTAAAATCATACTTACTTTTAGTAAAGTACACAATATTTGTTTCTACATGATGGGTACCTACCGAAGTTATAAATAAAGAGCGTTAAATGGTATTATATTCGGCATATACGCAGTAACACAAAGCTCTCTGTAAAGTAGTGTGGCACATTGTGTGCCCTCAAAGTCCTGCATTTTCTGTCACAACATCCCATAAAATTGGTGGTAAGAATAGTGTTAAAATAGATTAAAAAAAAAAAAAAAAAGGCAAAAGGATGTTAAAAGGATGTTTTTTTTTCTGAGCTTGTGTTTGTATTTATGCACTTGCTGGACTTGAGTCTGGAGGAAAGGGTGGGATCTGTAAGCAGCAGATAAGAGCCGCAAGAACGGCTTCAATCATCCTCATTATTACAGAGAACGTTGCAGTAAAGCACAGGAAATGCAGCGAGATAAGCATGTGGAATCTCCTCTCTGTCCCTTCAGTAACTGTTGGAGTGGATAATGATGGCCAGGAAAAGTTTTTATCACTACTGAATAAAATCCAACTGCTTAGCTTTTAGTATTAATTTCTGGTAAAAAAAAGTGCTGTTTTTATGTAATTGTCCTTTGAATAATGTTTTTGGAATGCAATTCCTTTAGGGCCTTTAACTGTTAAAAATATGGCAATTATAATGCCATGCTGTCGGCTTTCATAAGTGGCATACTAATCATTTTATTAATGCAAGTTTGGTGGAGACGAAGCTGTCAGTATAGGATATAAAAACTGAGTGTGGGGGGGGGGTGGATCTGTATATGTTTGACACTTCTTTTTTTCAACCCCTTAGTTAGAAGAGTGTACACTACAGGTGGCTTCTAATGGAAACTACCTGGATCTGGAGTCCTCACTCTCCGAGCAGAAGGATGAACTGGAGCAGTTCTATGATGATTTGGGGTAAGTCTTTACTAGTTGTCTTTTCATCCAGCTGGCAAAATATTACAATAAAACCCCTGTAAATACAACATTTGTACAGACATAAAGCTGTCCATGTGTGTTCTGTAATACCAGTTATGGATAGATAGACAGACAGACAGATCGACCAATGGACAGATTATCTATTCATTTATTAATTTGATTTTTAGATAGATAGATAGATAGATAGATAGATTGAGTAATTGATTTTTGGGGGGGGGGCATTTTCGCCTTTATTTATAGGACAGACAGATGATTAAATTACATTATATAGTTAGTGTGTATTGTGGAATGTATTATATCTGTCGATAGATAGATAGATAGATAGATAGATAGATAGAGTGTATTTTAACCCAGTTGCTTAATTCTCCGTAAGTCCTCTCAGTAAGCACTCATGCTTGACTCTGAGTCACAGGAAATTGTCATGTCTTTTTCTTTTTTTAAAGAAAATCGGTTACTGCTTATTTTTGGAATTTTTTGCCATCATAACCGTTTTACTGGGTTAAAATACATTCAATTAAGATGTTTATATAAATATATTCTAAATGTAATAATTGTCTTTAATATCTATTGAGCCATTTTATGTAATGTCCCAAAAAGCTTTGCTGGAATCGTAACAGCTTTTCTCTTGTTTTCTGTCAGCGCTGTGCTTTTAATAGTTCTCTAATTCTTTCCCTTTTTTTTCACTGTTCAGTTTCGCCGTGTCTATCAGTATGGCTAGAACCGGAATTTACAAGGGTTCAATTAACAAAACTAAAAGATGGTCCAAACAGGCTTATGATCTACATAGAACTTCTGATGCTGATTAAAACGCGTGCATACTCATGCTCATGCTTTTCTGTTGTAAGTGTTCCTTGTGTGAGACCTTTGGCCAGGGCAGGAAGTGGGAGTGGAGCACATGACGTGCCTTTATTCATGCGACATGTCAGGGTATTTTTTTAAAGGAACTGTATAGTTAGTACAATTTTATTTATTTTTTTTAAGTTAAACAAAACTTGTGTACAATTTTTGGTACTGTTATGTTATTTTAGTAGATAATCCACTCTTTAATTTTTTTACTTTAGGTATTGTGGACTTGTATGTTCTATACAGTTTTAATGCTAAATAGATATAGTGCTAAAGACGTGCTGGGGTGAATCTGATTTAATTAAACATAACAAATTTCTAGGTCAATGTTTGTCTATCAAATATTCACACTTTTACTAGTTTATATGTCTACATTATTAGCTGAGATGATTAAAAATGGAGGAAAGATCTAGAGTTTTAAAGCTTCGTGTAGCTGGTTTCTTATGAGTTCTGGATATTTTAGTAAATGGTCTAAATATAATGAAATTATTTAAAGGAGACCGGTGTAATGTATAATGAGGTAAATCATGCGTAGCGCTTCATGTCCTTTTTTTTTTTTTAATTGATATAGGCGGCCACGTCTACTCCTCCTGTCCACCTGATTAGTTATGTTCTGCCTGTTTGCAAACATTAATGCAACATTTTACTATCCTTCATATTAGAAAGCTATTGAGCTATAATTAATCATTTATTTTATGCTAGCTAGGAAAGATCTTTTAATAAAAGTGTGGAAGAAGCCAGAGACTACCGATGACATCATTAAATTAATAGCATTGTACTGCCCAAAACACTGAGCATTTAGCCGAAGCTCTTGACCAGATTGACGTACACAAGTGCTTTGAGTCACATCATTAAAAAGCTCAATACTGGAACATGAGATCAAAAAGTCAAATCAAAAAGTGTACCAACCTACAAATACTGTTAAAAGAGCAGAATAGAGCCTAGTGTTGGTCAGAAAGTGATCGCATGAAGCAAAGATCATGCTTACCTTAATATACCTTAATTACCTTAACATGATGCTGATATGTGCAAGCAGTTTAGCTTTTCTGATATCCTTAAACATGTCTGGCTGTTGATTTGCATAAATCAGCATTGTAAGCACTTTCCTGTTCTGTCTTGTTCGCCACTGAATTATTTTCTTTCACATCTGTTACATAACAAACTCAATTTCTGTATATATTTCTGTGTAACTGAAACCGAACTAAATTCCATACTATATAGTTCAGTGATTTTTCTGAAACACTTGGTGCTTAGAAGCTGTTTTGGATGTAAAGTATGTTCAAGCCAGATACTATGATTTAAATGATGTAAATAAGCTTTGGTACACTTCCTTACAAGCAATCGGGCGGGCATTTTTTTATAGCCTCATAGTGTTCTGTTTCTGAAAAAGATGAAACCCATAAAATCTAGATTTTTATTTTCCGCTGAGATAGAGAAGCAGGGACCATGAAGTTATGCTGAAAGAGCAAGCAAAGTAGCCAAGAAAGCAAAAAAAAAAAAAAAAACTCAGAAAATGATGTAATCACAGGCACTGGTGAAGAAGGAAAATAGTAATTGAAGAAGTGGAGAGAATTGGTTTATCATGAGCAACATTTTCCTAGTGTGTATGCATGTAGTGATCAATTACAGGCCAGTGTTAGTTTTATAAGGTCATAATGTTAAGAAGTGTGTGTGTGTGTTCACCTCAACAAGCATGTGGTCACAGCTGGAACTCGCTCAGGTTCCATGATGGGTAAGGAGAGGCAGTTCTGAAAAGCGCCATTTAAAATAACAACTAAAGACTGTAAATTTCTTAGTATTTTTATGTTTCGCATCTTTAAGAAACGCCAATTCATAAAGCGGTCTGATTTTTAGCAGCCGACACTCATTCGGCATAGCTTCGGTGTGTCTGTCTCAATTCCTCTCAGTCTGACTTTTCAAATCCTAATGCTCATGTTGACCACCTTGATGGAGCGCATGCTTGGCATCGTCATTATTTAATGCTCTCGCATTGTCCCTCGTCTGCAATAACACCACATCTCCATCAGTTTTTAGGTTGTTAAAGGTGACTCATTATTGCAGTTCTGACATGACATAAGTAGTGAGTAGGAGCCGTATCTCCTAAAAGTCTCTGAGAAATTTTGCCTACCAAATAACTGCCTGCTTCTCATCCTGTACCTTTTCTGTCTCTCTGTTTGCAGTGTTGGCAAAAAGCCCATTCTGATCCTCCGAACTCAGCTGTCAGTGCGTGTCCACTCCATCCTGGGTAAGACTGTTTTCTCTTTTGGCTTTTGTGGCAGCTGTAGAAAGAAAAAAGAAAAAAAACTGTCTGGCCAGGTTTTTTTTTTTTTTTTTTGAAGATTTTCTCAGGCAGTGCTGAGATGGCAAAAAAAGATCCACGTCTTTCCACTGGAGTGAAGAGTTTTCTATTCTGGGAGCTCTCAGGGGATAGTGGTCAAAAATATATTTATTTAAAATCCCTTTATTGGTTTCCCCCCCCCCCATTTCACCTTATAAATTTACAATGCACATAGCATATTTTGAGCTGGAGAAGTGATCATGGCTAATAATAAAAGGTCTACTGAGTGTAGTCTAAAATGATGGTTTGTACATGTCATGGCAGGGCATATGGATGTCATTGTACATATGGAATTTGGGGAACTGGCCAGAATATTGTAAGTAAATATAAGGATATCAGGGCTTGGTATAGCAGAGTAAGTTTAATAATTGGGATGCATCCTGTTAGAATGTACACTTACATGTTTTAACTATAATCTTTTGCCAGATTGATTGACTGACTAACACCAAAAAATGCCAGAAGCTGTAATTGCCTAAAAGGTGAAGTTTGGTCCAGATTTCCTCAAAATAAAAGTATTCGCCACATCATCAGATCAAAAGATTGAATCCTGATGTTAACATATTACTATGTTGACCTGGATTCCATAGAGCAATACTATGAATATATGCTATATTTTTTATTTTTTTTACTTTCCCTTCTAGCCGAGCAACACTAGAAACCACTGTTGCCTCTATAGGCACATGAGGGTAGATATCCAGATTCCTGCAAACAGGTTTCATAGCCCGGCGGTTTAAAAAGATTTTAAGCTTTATCTAACCTTTTGGTTTTTGAATGGGGAGAGTAAGCTAGTGGGTGGAAATGGGGTAAAAACCAATTTGAAGGAAAATGATTGCATGTCTAGGGTGATCTAGCGAGATCTGTGTGTTTGCATCATTAGTGGATTAAATGCCATTGCATAACAGCCATTATTTGAAAAAGCTATGAAGGGTAGCTACTGAAAACTGCATTGCAGTTAGTTTTCTAATGTAGCCTGTCTGGGTATTTACTGCTTGTTTTGTCTCCATGGTGGCCTGGAAAGTATCATATGAGTCGAACTGGAAGCTGGCTGGCATTTCAATGTTAACTGTGTCACTACTTGCAAATTCTTTTTGATGTTCCCTGTTTGAGCGTGACCCTGGATGATAGCTGTCCACGTGGACACATTAAAACATTTGCTGAAAGAATGTACTGTTTTTATGATGATTCCTTATACAAGCATTGCTTTTTATTTTTGAGCCCTACAAGTTTTATCAATGTCTTTCTGTTTCTGGGAAGACAGATGGCTTTGGTGTCTTGTTCCATGACCCAGCCTTGATCTATAATCTCTAAAGCCTCATGAATAGTTTTTCTTGAATTGATGTACATATAAATAGTCTCTGATGTCTCTTGGTTGCTTATACCACATCACCCAGACAAATATCACACTCTCTATATACTACATTGGTATTCACGTCTACTTGAATGGCACGTTAGAGACCTCACACTATCCCGTTAAAGTATTTTAGAGCAGTGCTGTAACTTCTAATTACTTTGCTAGAATAAATTAACTAATGCAGTGTAGAATAATGAATAAATATCCCACCACTTGTTAGTGTTAAAAATTTTTGTTAATGCCTAGAACAGCCACTTTTGTGCAATGATAATGGGCTATGAGTGTTAATGAGTGTTCCTTAACATCTTTTAATATCCAGTGGGCTTGCTCAGTAAATATAGGTTGTCTAGCTAACTTTATGACCTGTATATTGAGTTTTATAAACTAGTGGTTATTTAGGAGGTGTCAGTTAAGAGAAGAATTGTTTCGGCGGTGAAATTTCACCCCCACCTTGGCTCACTTTGTTGGAAAGTGCATACTTTCACCTGACAAACCAGTTCACCGGGCTTCTTATTTTAGCCACAGGAGGAGGATAGCAAATCCGCCCACATACAAGAATCGAGAGTTTGTTTCACCTTTAAGATGTGGGTTACAGTCTTCACTGTAACTGGTTGTTGTATTTATAATTACCTTAAAAAAATAATTAACACAGATTCAACGGAAACCTGCTAAGTACCAAGCAATGCACCATGATTTGTATGTTTTTTGCTCGTTTGACACTAAAACCTAAAACTATGAAAGGCATTTTTTAATTCGTGCATTTGCACACAAATATATTTGGTTCTACACCTAAAACGTGTTGAATTAATGATGATGATGATAAAACATTGTAATAATTAAACTGTTCACTTTAGTTATAACGTAACTGGGTTACAATAACCAAGAACAGGAATCTGAATCTTTAATGGTCAAAAACTCCACACATCCTATTGTTGGCTGAGATCAACTGAACATTTTAACTTTGTGCTTTCAGCATATAATTAGCTGATCGGGTTGGTGCATAACTTCATGGTCACTGCAAGGTACAGGTACATAGCAATGAAATGATGTTTAGCATCTACTAGATGTGCAAATATTAGAACTGTGCAAATGAACATTGAATTATGTACATAAATACATAAGAGCTATGTCGGTATGTGTATAAATGGTCATGTATGCAGGTTGTCCTATTTAAGTCCTCAGAATGCTGAATTTGTACAAAGATCAGTGACTCGGCAGAATATGATGACTTCGTAAAGTTATAGGATTTAAGTCTCTGTAGAAAATCTGTATGCTCTCTTTGTTCCTTTAGGTTCTCCGGTTTCCTTACATATCTGTTGCTTACACAAACTACTGAGTCGTTTAAGGGCTAAGGAAAACATTCTTACGGCTGTATGTCATTATTCTATATATATTAATAGAACATAAGTCATATTTCATGTTTTTCTTCATTGCTGTCCTTGACCTTTGGCAGTGCAGTGCTTTTCACTTTGGCACTGTTGTGATTGCGTCATTTAATTCTTACTCCGCCAACGTTAATTAGCTTTGTGTTCAACTTAAATACTCCACGTTGCTTGAGGTGCCCTTTATCCTGACCCGACTGTGTCCACACACAATATGCAACTCCTGAGCACGCTCTGACTTGAACGATGAGTGATTGTCATTCTAGATCTTGTTGTAAAAGACGCCAGGGGATTATATTGGAGCATTCTGTGACCAGACAGTCGGGAAAATATCATTCTAGATCATGCTGTGACATTGGTAGATGATCATGCTGTACCACGGAAGTCCCTCTAACCCTAACCCAGGTGATTATTAATCTAGAACCTTTGATCATGGACTAGGTGGTCAGGTGACCTTATTTTTTTCAAACATGTCAGATGATCATTGCTCTTAAATGTGCTGTATTGTCACGTTAACATTACCTGAACAATGATGGGGCAAATGGGTTAATTTACTATTTTTCTAGAATATGTATATGTGAATATGTAACCTGGAGATCAGGTGAACATCAATCCACAACTTCGTATGAACATATGATGATCTTTCTAGAACATGCATGTAAGCCGGAGGTCAAGGGACCATTGTTTTAGTGTATTGTTGTACTAAACTAAACATGGTGTTCTAGGAGGCTACACACAATTTTGGAATAGAGTATAGACCTCAAGGCCACCGTGGCTTAGTTAATGCTATAGTGTGTATGGTAAGAAAAAGAAACTTGTTCTGGAAAGCTGTATTTCTGTATTTAACTGCCGGTCTCCTTCTTTTATAACATGCTGATTCAGAATTCCTGTCTCCAGTCCAGATGAACTCTGAATTATTTAATGGAAACGGAATGTTTTTTGGGGACACGTCCTCACAAAGGAAAAGTGTTCTTCAGTTTCTCCTACAAACCCAAATTCCTTTGAAATTGGGAGGTTGTGTTAAACATAAATACAAAACAGAATACAATGACTTGTTGACCCATATTCAATTTAAAACGCCCCAAAGACCGGTTCTGAGATGGTACAACTAAAATTTTATTGTCTCGTGCAGAAATTGACTAATTTAAAAATTGTTTCCTGCAACACATTCCAAAGGAGCAGGGACAGGGGCAAAAAAAAGACTGGAAGAGTTGGGGAATGTTCCAAAAACACCTGTATGCAACATCTCATAGGTAGACAAGTTGCTTGTAAAAAGGTGAGCGTTATGTTTGATTATAAAAGGAACATGCTTGAGGCTTGGTTATTCGCAAACAAGGATGGGGGTGCAGTCCACCACAAATATTCAACAGAAACAGCGTTCCTCAACATACAATTGCAAGAAACTTGAGATAGAATAATGCAAAGTGGCAAAAGGAACTTGCTTGCTCATTTCAGCTTGACTATGCCAAGCCACGTTCTGCACCTGTTACAACAGCATGGCTTTGTAGTAAAAGCGTGGGTGCCTGTAGTTCAGACCAATTTTCCGTTGAAAATGTGCGGCGCATTCTGAAGCATCAAAATACGACAACGCAGATGCCAGACTGCTGAGCAACTGAGGTCATAGATCGAGCAAGAATAGGAAAGAATTCCACCTACAAAGCATCAACAATTTCTGTCCTCTGTTTCCAGGTGCTGACTAAGTGTTGTTAAAGGGAAAGGTGATGTAAACCCTGCTAAAGGAAACTGGAGAACCCAGATTTAAATTATATATTAGCATCTATAGATCAAGGATGCACAGACATTAACTTCAACTTGGATCTCTGAAGCTGGAAAGCTGTTCATTAACAGGATGTAGCAGTAAAAAAACAATTCATCTTGTAGTAAAGTAACAACATAAGAGAATGTACCATGCAACCAGTACACCGTGTTCCAAACCTCATGGCATCATTACCCAATATATTTGTTAAGAAATGCAAACAACTTGGACCCGTCTCCATTCAGCCAACTTTCTCAGAGGATAAAAATGTAGTGCAAGTCATGTTAATAAGGTAAAACTGAAGTTACCAAAACAGCACAAATTGTACATGTTTTCCCACTGTAATTCTCTCCAAGCGGAACAATATCATTTAAAGTGGCTAACAGGAAATGCCATGCTGCAGATAGGTCATCCCACAGGGCTCTGCCTTGCTATTTCTGCCCACATTTAATGTGCAAGTGCTGAATAGAACCGTGGTTTTAACACAGAACTGTAGTTCCAAAGACAGTCAGTGGATTATGATGAATAAAAGCGGATGTGGCAGATGGCATGACAAAAAAAAGGCTTTTATTCATGTGACTGTTGTTCATTTTAAAAAATGTTCACGCTTTTTATATGCCCAACATAAGATATTCAATATAACGTCTGTCTATTTTTGCACATAATGTTAGGAATATAAACAACAGAGCATACGGTTATAGAAAAATGACCAATAATCGTTCTGTTCTTCTTGTACAACAATAATTGTGGGGAAGTGGTGGCTCATGGTTAAGGTGTTGGACTGCCAACCCAAATGTTGTGGGTTTCGACCCTTGGGCCCCTGAGCAGGATCCTTAACTCCTAATTGGTCAGTTGTATAAAAGAGATAAATGTAAGTCGCTCTGGATAAGAGCGTCTGCCAAATTCTGTAAATGTTAATGAATTATTTTATTTATTAAAATATTATTTTAACTTTTATCGACGGGAATTCAAACAAAACAAGCTGGTTCTAGTTATGTTACGGACAGTCTTTTCCTCACATGAAATGTTTAAGTCAAAAGCAATCGAAAAGTCTTATTTTGGTTAGTTTCCTATTTAGGAAAAAAAAAAGATAATTCAAAATAAGCCTTTTTATTAATTTATCATTAGCCATAGTTTGTGTTACCCATGACATCATGTTCTTAAGTGATAGCTCTTCGGTAGGTGTTGGCCTGCCAACCAGAAGATTGAGTTTTGATTTCCAGCACCACCAATTAAATAAATAAATAAAATAAATATTCAACTTCATTGTGCAAGGTACGTGTACAGAGCCAATGAAATATCCCATTTTTGCATATCCCATCTTAGTAATTTAGGGTCAGAGCGTAGGGTACAGCGTCCCTGGAGCAGGAAGGGTTAAGGGTCTTCCTTAAGGACCCAACAGTGGTTGACTTGCCGGTGGTGGGGCTTGAACCCAGGTGTTTCTGGTCTTCAGATCAGCAACTCAGCACCTTAACCATTTGAGCCACTACTGCCCCTTTTTTTTTTTTACCTGGGGGTTTAGAGCGCCTTAAAGGCCCTTAAGCTCCAATTGTCCTGTTGTATAAATAAAATAAATTTGGATAAAGGTGTTTTTGCCTAATGCTGTAAATGTATATGATCCTCTGATTTTGATTACACACAGCAGTAATGTCGGAGCCACTGTTAAAAAATCAACACCCTTTAACTTTTTTTTTTTTGTGTATAATGTGTATCTGGCAGGACATTGTTGTTGGACAGTTATTTCTCAAGAATGCCACCCGGGGCTACTGATACGTGTCTGATGCGTCCCTTGACACTTGTGTTTTCTCAGCAGGGTTTCAGAAGCTCCTCTTGGTTGTGTGTTAGGTGTGTTTGTAGCCATGAGAGGCTGTAATGGACTTGCCTTGCTAATCTAAGCTGCAACTTTTATGTTAAGGTTTTGCTTTGTTGCAATGCATAGCCAGTCCTCAGGGATGTGGGCAATTTAGCATAGGCATGCCAGCTTCTTGGAGACTGTTTGTGTGTGTGTGAGTGCGAGAAGACGTAGATAGAAACCTCAAACAGTCTGACTCAACCTTTTTCTTCTTTTCCCAAACCAGCAGATGTTTGTCACAAACACAGAGCTTGTTTACCCTTTATTTAGTGATCTGTCTTTAAATCCCAGCTATTAAATGTGTGCACTTCAGTTACCTTAAACATACTATAGTTGTGTCACAAAGCAATACACTACTTTTGTGTCTGTCACAGAAAACAGTTTGTTTCGTTTCTGAGCGTGAATCCACACAGGCACCAAAGCTAAAGTAGGACTGGCCACATGATCAGTTAGTCATCGGCCCAGAATAAATTGTGTGTTTGTTTAGATCTCGATCAGATCCACCAGTTATTTACAGTTAGTGTTTGCTCTGAATACGATTTTATAGGGAAGGTTGGCCAAACTTGTAGTCTACGATTTTTGTAGTGGCCAAGAAATGTGCAGTTTTCTATTGTTGCAGTGAGAGGAAACCTGTAAAAACAAAACGTCCACCATTTTTAAAAGTATTTTGTTTATATATACTGACAGAATGACAATCAATGGAATTACAATTTTAATCAATTGCAGGAAAATAAAACTTTCTGCATTCAACAAATTACACATTTAAAGTTTTTAAAGCAGTCTTTTACAAACCTACATAAGATAACATTATTAGTGTTTTCTTTTTTTCCTCTTGAAAGACTTTTATATGCACCAGCAGGGCCGCTGCTTGCAATTTTGGGCCATATAAAAGAATAAAAATGGGCCCCCTACCACACACCCATTCCGCACCTAACATACATTAACATTACTGTTGTACTGTCATCCTTTAAAATAGTTCGAAACACCCACCACCAACACCACCACCCCCTTTGCACCAGTGTTTATAGTGCCGTCATCTCGTTTAGAAATGCCTGACCAATCATGTTTAAGCCATGAAGGGTTAAAAGTCATCACAACGGTAAAAGTTAGAATAATCCTTATTCATCGTTAGATTTTCTTTTTTTTTTTGCTATTGTGTGTTATTTTAAGTTGAGTTTATGATGTTGTACAAGTATTTAAAAATGCCTATCGGTGCCTCTTTCATTATTTGCAAGCCACTGACCTTGAACTCTTAAATTCCTGGCATAGCTTTTATCTTGAAGCATGTAGTAACCACTATAAATTATTTAGCCACTATGTTTAAAAGTAAATGTGTTAAATAATATATATATACTACAAGGTCATATTATCATGTCCATGTAAACGAGTGCTTTGAATTTACGTTAAAAACTTCCTACAAATTAGTTTGTTTTTTTTAATGTTAATCGGTCAAAAATGAAAGGACGGACGGAAAAGCCTGCAAGAGTTTGACGCTGTAGTGTTATTGGCCAAAAAAAGCACATATTTACACAAACTTTCTGGATTTAGCATTTAGCCTTTTTGTCCAATTTTTCTGTGCTTTTAGTACACATAATCTGTTTTCGATTTGACAATAATTAAACTTCATGTCCATGGTGCCCCCACACACCTGCCCTTATTTAAACTCCTCCCACCTTGGTCCTTTAACCCATTTTAGGATTTCATAGACATGTGTTTTGTGGTTTAAGGGGCTTGTACTTGTAAGTGATAACAATCAGTGGTTGTGGAATACCAGAGAGACTATAAGTCACTCCAGATGCCCAACAGCAGCACAGAGGCCGGATGCTTATCTGTTTATTCACCGTTTAGCCTCACAGAGTTGCCTCTAACACACAAGGTTGATAAAATATTGCTCTGCTGAGTTGCCCAGGGTTGCGTCTTAAGATGGATTAGAGTCACGCTTTGTCTTCAGGTTGTACTTTTGCACTTTTCCTCGAAGCTCATTACAAAATTACATATTGTTTTGCACAAATTTATGACACTATTGAATCTTTGGACTATGGGAAACGTGAGTCCATTTAAAAAAAAAAAACTGCAATGTCTACCAGTCTCTGACTTTTCTGGTAAAATCAATTTTATCACAACTTTTTTTTTTGAGCTATTTGCTGTTTTTTATTGTTTTAGTTGTTTCAATTTTCTTTTTTGTGTTGTATAAATTATTTTAATCTATGCAAAAAATTTGGGCAAGTGCTTTGTGCTGAGTTTTGGTGTTGAATAAAAGTCCTGGTAAGTCTGTTTAATTCTTTCATCTCTTGCTCATTTAAGATGCATCTCTCTTCCTATCTGTAGCTAAGCTAAATTTAATTTTTTTGGTACAATGTTATTTAAAGCTGCTTAGAATTGAGATTGCTCCGGCATTGGCAGTTTGTACAAGAATACTTGTTGTGTAAGTCTGCTTGGTGCCTATATAAGGTTGGTGAGGTTTGGGCCAGAAATCACAATCCCGTTATTAACCTTTGGGCATGTCACAAGTATGATGGTAATGCTCAGACTGAAAGGTCAGAGGTGCTGGCATGTTCTCCACAGTCGACTTGATCTGGTAAAAGTACAAACCTGTTTGTTTTTACTAGCTTCAGAAAGAAGGGGCTTTGTGTGCATTCAAAAAGAAATCATGCTTTAGTGTGTGTTTATTTGGCCACCAACTGAGTAGACGTGTGTTTTTGTTTCTATTTTGTCTGGTTCAACACATTGAAAGACAAGTTTAACGAGGTCAAAACAAAATACTCTTGATGCGTGTGTCCTCTATTTATATTGACTCGACATGGGCCACATCCTATTTTTAAGGTCTGTGTAATGACTCCATTTTTATGCACACATTCAATCACAACAGGAGGAAACGCTGGTGTTTTCACATCCCCGGGTTATATAAAAAAGAAAAAAAAACTTGGTTGATAACACTGGGATTGCCAATGGGAGGTTTTGCTAAATGGTAGATGTTTAATGTTTGTGGAGGGACACTGCTAGAGGGACATAGTGCATCCGTCCTTAAAAGTCTAGTAGTAAAAAGTACTTAATTGCGATTATTTATTTTTATTATAATCTATATATATATATATATATATATATATATATATATATATATATATATATATATATATCTTATATATATATATATATATATATATATATATATAATATATATATATTAAGATATTATAAGATATATATATATATATATATATATATATATATATATATATATATATATATATATATATATATATATATATAATATATATATTATTAGATATAATAATTATATAGTATATATATATAATATATATATATATTAATAATTTATTTTTTTTTTTTGCTTTTTACATTGTTGTTTTAAATGTGGCTAATATCAGATTTCCAGTGTAAACTGACCTACGTGCCCAAAAGAACAAAGTCTACGTCTCGAGTGCGTCCTGTCGTACAGGAAAATAAACACGGAAGACACTGAAGGCAGCATTTATACGTTAGCTGCTAATATTTATGACCACAGCAAATTAATGATCAGTGCTTGAGGAGGAAGATCATGAGGAAAAACAGGCCAGCATGTTGTGGAGCAGTGAATGCTACCTCAGTATTGTGTGTGTGTGTGGGTGGTGTGACCAGGACATGAACGTCTCAGCCAAACAAATTATATATCAACTGTTTGTAATTAAACGCCACTGCAGGATAGTAATGCGTGTCGATCGAGAAATCGCATAAATTCTGACATAACCGTTCATACTGCGATCGTGTTGCAAAACATCCTGTGTGATTTAATACCACACATGGAAGTGGCACAAATGTGAATTGAAAAGATCGGATTCCATGTGGGTTGTGTTGTTCACACTGTCATGAGAAACAGATCAGATTTGGGCCAGAAGTTGAGTCTTTGGAGGCTAGTAAAGAAAACGGTGCACTGTTTACTTAACTTACCACAGAATCGGCTATTGTGCCTTGTGTTCAAGAATACATAGTTTTTAAAAAAAGCTTGATACCTCAATGATCATCTTGTCCTCAACAAAATTTATCCACCTATTTAAAGCATATATTTATGGTCACTTTAGTCAATTATAATTTCAGTTCAGTCATGTGGGTTTTTTTTTTGTGTGTTCATGCTTTCGTTCTGTTCTCAGCTGTGACTATAATCACATCCTGTGTAAAAGATTTGTAGACAATGAGCACCGTCATACAGGATAGGTTTCCTGATTTTAAAACAAAATGGATAGTCAAAATACTGCTCTTAGTATAGACTTATGGTGCAAAAAAAAAGAAGAAAGAACAGAAAGCTTTAAACTTATCGGCATATATTTTTAGCATGTGCTTTAGGGTTTAAAAGTCATAAAAGTTCATAAAAAGTGAGTTACATTTTACATTCGTGGCATTTGTCCTTGCGGCAGACGCCCTTATCCAGAGCGAATTACACTTATTTCCTTTTTTTATTTATACACAACTAAGCAATTGAGGGGTTAAGTGCCTCTCTCAGGGGCTCAGCAGTGGCAGCTTGGTGGTGTTGGGGAAACGAACCTGGATCTTGCAATTAGATGTCCAACACCGTAACCACCGCGCTACCGCTTCCCCCAAAAGGTTTTGTAGTGATACCATATTATTACATTTATCATTTTTATTTTATTATGTGCATTCTGAATGTGTTTTGCAAAAGCAGCCAAGACTTCAAGAACACGGTTTATTGACTGGCCTGCTGGATAGAACAAATCTATCCAGATATTTTTAACTTGCAAATTTTCTGGAAGCACAAATAAGGTTAAATTGCATAATGTTCCAGATTTTGCAGTGTTCAAAGTGTTGCCAACTTTCGTTCTTGTTTATGGTGGAAACCTGCCTTTGTTTCTGTGTTTTCTCCTCATACACTCTGGCCTTTTTAATTAGATTTAAAAGTAAAACCCTGCAATGTAGTCTTTTTAGATTTTAACAAAATAGTTTCTTTGTTTGGCTGAAAACCTTTTGGTTGTAATTTGTTGTCCTCTAATTTCTTTCTACCGTCTCATGTTTTCTTTTTTTTTTTTTTTTTTCCTCCTCTCTTATTCTCTCCTCGACCACAAATATTCAGTTTAGTAAATGTCTAGTGCCCTGTAAAAAGTCCATGCAGACGAGATCATTGAGGAGAAGATGTAGGAACTGCTCGTCTCGTCGTCTTGTTTGTTCCCTCAGGTGAAGGCTGAACATTCAGACAATGAGTCTTCTGCCAATAGGAAAGAAGAAATCAACACTTTTAATCAGGGTTCAGCAGTGCAGCCTAACTGCCTTTATATATTCATATTTATAATCTTGAACTTTTAGCTTTAATAATTTAGGCTAATATCGAGCTATTAATTTAATCCACAGTAACCGTAGCTATGTTCACTAGCAGTCTAATAGTATGCTTATTACCTGACTGACTGACTCCACGGAATAGAGTGCGTGCTGATTTTTAGGCCAGTTAGAAAGGAGTTGCTGCCAGATCGAAAGTATAAATTCCTTTTTTATAATAATGTTAAACAGCAGATCAATAACTCTGTGAACATTTGTGTTGGCTAAATTCTGCCGGAATGTTTAACGTCGCCGTTTTATAATAAATTGTTTAAAGATGAACAACATGACATTAAAATTTTATTTCTTTTGATAAACTGGTTTGCTTTACTAGAGATTAAAGTCAGCAAACAGTTTTATTTGGTATCTTGTCTGTGTAAAATTGTGAAATACTGATAGACTATGAGTTCCATTCTAAAAATAGCTAGTGAAGACTGAGAAATCATTAAAGGAATGTACACTGTATGGCCAAACGTGTGTAGATACCTGACCATCATACCCAAGTGTACCTTAAGTTTGTCCTACTATTTTACCCTTCGGATTAGGAAAAACTGGGGTGGCCTACACAGACCCCGAAACTTCTTACCCAACAACTAATGCTTTTATGAGCGCAAATTTCCACGGTCACCGGTGTTGCCGCGATAAACGGTGTTGCGGATTAACACGTTCAACAAACGACTAAATCTCGTGCCCACCATGACACCGCCCCCCCCCACGTCGTTTCGATTTTTCTTAGTATTTGTATTTTTAATTCAATATTCATTTAAAATAAGTAAAGAAATCATGTAGAATCACCTCACAGATCAGCAGCATGAGTCAAATTTCATCGATGCCGTGAGGGGAGTCGAACTGATTGAAGAGAAAGAGAGTAGTGAAAGATTAGTGTCAATACAAAAGCACCTGTTGTTATAGCAATATTTGGGGTTGAATTTGTTTAGAACTATTTTATTTTTTACCCGTTTTAATGTGTTAACATTCTACGGTTCTTAAAAAAAAGTCTACAGTTTGCTGATTTTGAATTTCTTTACGCTTTTTATCAAGGTGTGTTTTTATTTAGTATGTAAATGAACGCCTGTGGTTAATACGTGAGGTTTTTCTTTTGTGTTTGTTTTTTGTCCACCGAAGATGAATTGCTGATCATTTAAAAGTGAAAGTAAAATGCACACGGGTATTTATAAGCTAATTAAAGCAATTATAAACGAAGCAAAGCGAGGAAAAGAGGGGAAACTTTGAATAACACCCACACACTAATACTGGTAATACCGGTGTTGTCACACGTCGATTAACTGGTATCACAACTCTCACAGTCACATTGGACAATAATTCCCATTCTAATGGTGGAATGTTTTAAAAAAAAAAGAAAAAAAAAAGCAGCACATGATCAGGTGTCCACCAACCTCTTACTTTAAGGTATGTTGTATCTAATACATTATTTATTCTGTCCTTTTTGGAGTATTGAGACAAAATTCGTATTGATTTGCTGCATTATGAGTATTTTAGACAAGAATTATGCAGAAGAATGTATTTTTCTTCTTCTTCTTTGCATGCGAGCTTGCCTTAAATATCCTGACTTGGTAAACACCCATGCCTCCTCTGCTGTCTTTAGATATATGTAGGTACATTACCAAGCCACGAATAGGTTTGCGCATTCAGCTTCTGTTGGGTCCATTCGATTTGTGTTTATCTTCTTTGCTTTATCCATGTTATCATCATCCAACAGGCCTGCCGGGTACTACATCACCCTCTGGTTGCCATAAGTCAGAGACTCCCTTCCTCCATTTTCTCTCTTTCTCTCGCTCTCTGTCTCCCTCTTTCTATGTCTCCTTTTTATTTTTGTGCGTATACGCATAGGGGATGTAATTACCTCACATTGCTGTCATGGGAAACTACCAGGCTGCTGGTTGTCAAAGCAGTCCATCAAAACAAATCCAGAATTTCAGAAAAAAAGGCCTACTGGCAAATTCGGGCTAAAATGTTACTCACCCCTTAAGAATCCAGTCACCAAAAATGTGAAATATCTTGGACCTTTGTAGTGTTTAGTATAGACACAAATATGGCATTGAAGGAATAGAGAATATTTGTATGGTCATTTATTGTGCCCCAATAGATGTAATGTATTCTGGTAGATGGCAATCAATGAATTAATTGATGTATTGAATTGGGTTTGTATAATATCAAGCATGTTATTCACATCATTAATACACATTGACTGGTTACTGTACAGCAGGAGTGGACAAACTCGGTCCTGAGGGCCGGTGTCCTGCAGAGTTTAGCTCCAACTTGCCTCAACCTTCTACCTGTAAGTTTCAAGTTTACCTAGCAAGATCGTAATCAGTTGGTTCAGGTATAATGGATAATGGTTGGAGCTAAACTCTGCAGGACACCAGTTCTCCAGGCCCGAGATTGCTCACCCCTGCAGAACAGGGCTTTTCAGATAGCGCCTGTGTCTGACAGTTGCATTTACCCAATTGTTTAATAAAGTCACTTGTATTTTGGGTTGTTTTTTTTAAATTAAACTCTTCATGTACATGTTCTGACATGACTTAAAGACTTCTGGCGTAAATGCTCTCACAATTCTTTCTTCCGGAATGACTAGTTTTGGCTGGAAGTGACCTTGTGTTTATAACTTTCTAATTCAGGGTTAAGCACTCATGAACAAACTATGACTTTCCAGATGAAAGGAAGCCATGTAATGGAAGGGATCTATGCTGTGTGAGATGTTTTGCTGACATTGCATGGGTCCGGTTATAGAGAAGCTTTATTCAAACGAGTGCAGTCTTTTAGATTGACTGACTGTGTTTAGTCTTTTATTCCGATAGGATCGTTGTTCTCTAGGATAAACTAGTTTTTATAACTGGTTTATTAAGTTCTAACATTTCTGTGGGTTTTTCCTACTTGGAAGCCAAAGAGCCCTTAAATGTAAACAGATAAACGACTGTTTAATTATGCAATAAGTAACTATATCCACACTATGGTGGGCAGCTGTTTTTGTAAACAGACTAATCAGACTGGAGGTCAAATATTTTATCCTAGACGTTGCAGAATGATGTCCCCTCTCCATGTTTACTAGGATAAATCTGCTTTGCTTAAACAAGCCCAGGACTATTGTTCTTATGGTCTGTGTTGTGTGGTTCAGCTAGAACATGTTAAGTTAAAACATTGAGAGAGAAGAGTTCCAAAGAAAAGTCGTGGGACTGTAAGGCCTCAAGTCACAGCTTGTATGAAATATGAGGTATATGCTTAGGGTTTCTGCCTTTTCCTTTCTTTTTTTAATCATTTTCATTACAAGATAAAATGAAAGCGAGATGATTTACTTTAACACCCGTTTGATTTTGCTGGCGTAGATTTTTTTGTATTGCTTAATTTAGTGTAAAAATAAGATCTTTTCCTAATGATTAATTACTACAAAAAAAAAGTCCTATTCTGTCTAGATTTTTTTTTTGACTTGTGTGAATAAAGGAATTCATTCATTTTTACAACCCTGTGCCTCCTGTGAATTAGAATTAGAAATTAGAAAAGAAAATATATATTTTCATTATTCATACCTCAAGTTTTTATCAAAATGCAAAAAACCGGGACTGCGGGCGAGGCAGGTTACATGACTGGAAACATCTAATTGATTAGAATAAAGAAGCTAGCAGCTCTTCTTTCTTTTCTGCATTGTGCCTCACATTTTATCCTGTAATTATAATTATAATCATAATTATTGAGTTACTAAAAATACCTTTACCTATTACACCTTTAACAATGTTATGTCATGAATTTAAACTAGTAATTTCTTAACAAAAAAAAACCTATTTATGGTTTCGTTTCATTCATTCATTCATCTTCTATACCCGCTTATTTCCTAATTCTAGGTCACAGGGATCTGCTGGAGCTTTTTATTGTTCATGAAGATTATTTTCATGCTTCTCTGTACTTCTGCTACCTGTTAAACTAGCATATCTTCCCAAACCCGCTCATTTTGCTTGTCACAATTATTGTAGAATCTCATTTATTTAAGGTTATGATTAAATATCAGTCGTCAATGGAAATGTGTATGTTGAAGTAAATTTTTCAATAAACTTTAAAATATGTTTTTAGATATAAAAATTGCTTTTATGTTTAAATATCAGCTTTTTTTCAATAGAGTTTTTTTTTTATGATGCTGATTTTTGGATTCAACAAAGGAAAATATTTTTTCTTTAGAGGACGAAGGGGGGGGTTACGCTTCTAGATCAGTGAACAGTAAACATAACTAAATGACCTAAGTTTATTTAACGTGTGTAATTTAGAAAAGGTTCTTGAAGGCTCGTCATTAGAGTGTACATGTTTGGTTTGACAGAACCTGATTGGTAGCCTCCACATGATCTGTGCAAGCCAGATCACTGTTTTGTGCTCCTCAAGATTTGTTATACTTTTTTAATAGTTTAATATTCATTGTTTTTTTTTTCTTTTGCAGAAAAGCTGTATAACTCCCGTGGGCCTGAACTGCGACGCTCGCTTTTCTCCTTAAAGCAGCTGTTTCAGGTGAGCACACGATGCGCTGACTACACGATAAAACTGACAGATCAAACGATATGGCATGATTTATGGTCTTAGGAAAATATAGAATAACTTTTGTTTTATTGTGCCTTTATCTTTATTTTTATAGCCATATTTGGAAGGATTTAATCAGTTGTCACCCATCTTGGCACTTGCATTTGTAGGGAATGTTTAAGGTTTTATGCTATTATAGCATTCCAGACTTTTGACAGTAAAAGCCGGGATCACGGTCATCATACTGTGGGTGTTTTGGAATAATAAAATAAAATCACAAAATAATCCACATTTTATTCATTCTTACATGATGTATTAAGGTTTGAATATTGTTTTGTTTTTTTAATTTTTCTCGTACAGTGCTGTCATTTTTTGCAAATTGTATTTATAATAAATTACTCCAGTTATTAATTATTAAAAAGGCAGTAAAGATAAATCACAAATTAACAATGTACATTTGACTGAACTACAGACTATTAAAACAAACTAACCGTTTTATTTCGTCTTCCAGGATGATAAGGACCTGGTACCGGAGTTTGTAAATTCCGATGGCTTGACCTGCTTCATAAAAGTGGGTGTAGAGGCTGACCATAACTACCAGAATTACATTCTTCGAGGTGAGGGGTTCAAAATTCAATAACAAATATACACACATTTCTGTCTGAGCGTGAAAACTTGTGCATCCGGAAATCTTTATAAAAAGAAAAACAAAAAAACTACACTAGCACAACACCTGTGCTTTTAAAACTAACCATTATATAAAATCAATACTTCTACTGCTATTTTAATTCTTACTAAAGTGCTTAATTTAATTAGTTTTGTTCTGTAAGTAGGCGTGTCTAGTCTGATTTTTAGATCAGATTTTTATTTTTGTTCAGGATTCACACCCTATAAAAGTTCCGAACCTGAAGGTAAAAGAAAAACGGTTCTAGAAGCAATTAAACTTTAAAAGCGATTGTTAAGGCAGAAACCTTTCTTTAAAAAAAAATCACACCTTTATATTATGCTTGCATTCTTCTCTTCTTTCTCCTCATTATTCTTTAGGTGTGTCGAGGGGAAAAGTTTATAACCCCCCTCCCTCTTCCTTTCTTTTTTGCAAGGTTTAATGACTGTTAAGCTAAAAAGCTTTCTAAGACAGCAATAATTAATCTTTAAAAAGTATTTTTAGTCCGACATTTTTTAATTTTGCTTCTATTTCACTGCAAAGAGAATTAGTTTCAGTTTCCTATGCCCCAAACACATCTATAGTCAATTTAAGCACAGCAACATGATTGTCCTTTAATCTAGCTGCAGTGTCCAGGGTTCATGTCTGATTCATGTAAATGCTATGCGCGTTCAGCCTTTAGGTTTGTAACCGTGTGTATTTTGCAGCATTGTGTTTTTGGCGTAGACTCTGTGACAGGAAGTTTATACTGGAACAACAAACAGTTTACAGTACAAATCTGTACATCCGGCCGAATAAAGCCTGCTACTCTTGATGAACCTTCCATCTTTTGGTTCTATGTAGTTATAAGAAGTTTGGAGGGGGGAGGGGGGTCTTGGAGAGCTGGTAATGGTGTCGGTATGATTCGCTCTGAATGCATGTGTATATGTGTGTGTCATGTTTCAGCTCTGAGCCAAATCATGTTGTTTGTGGACGGGATGAATGGAGTTATAAACCACAACGAGACAGTGCAGTGGCTATACACCCTATGTGGCAGCTCGGTGAGTAACCGCATTATAGTACAGTATATAAGGTAAACACACACACACACACCCTTCTAAGGACAATAAGTGGTGGACTATTGGTGACTGCTTTTAGTTTGTGGGCAAAGTTTAGTGTTTAATGCTGCAAACTGAATAGGAAAGGTGAAGTATTGACCAAAAAGGGTTGCTAGTGTGACCACTATCACATCCATGGTATTATTTATTAAGACACTACAATAATTTAGCTTCTTCTTCTGTAGTTTTATTTAATTAAGTGAAAAATGTATTAATTAAAGAAACCAGCAACTTATCAATGAAAATCAATATATGTGTGTAAAATAGTACTTTATAATAGTGCTTTATTTGTACTATAGATCTAAATCTGCATTTGAAGTATCTGGCTGATGCACCTGCTGCTTGGGGTTTATTTACAGCTCTGAGGTAGTTTTTTACGGTACAGTGCACTAGTTCATGTAGGCATCCTGAGCAGAGCTCTTTATCCTCACTGACGTCATACTGTTACTGAGGAAGTGAAAATAACAGATGCTGCAACACTACCGAACTTCGTCTCAAAAGAGACAAAAGAGGGGGACCATCAGGAATGGATTTAAAAACTTTTTTTTTTTTTATATATATATTTTTTTTTTTTCCATTGCTTAAAATGAAATTGTGCCCAATCACAATGATTTATGGGCAGCCTGAACAGGAAGACAAAATCTTAATGTGAGGAGAAGTATTGTTTTTATGATTTACTTTTATTTCTATTTCATTTTGTGTTTTCGTTAAAGCTATTTCGTAAAAGAGAGAGTTTGAAGATAGAGAAAATGAAGATATTATCTTGTCATATTGCCCAGTCCTGTCTGAACAAGATCCCGTGCCAACCCTCATGTTAAATTTCACTTTCCCTAATAAAAACAGCAGAGCATTGTGTACTTCCTTGAAAGGTAATAATACAAGAATCTCAATGAAGGCATGCTTAAAAAAGGCACTGGTAAAAAGTACATACTTTTCTTAAAAGGTGAATGTTAGTTTTCTGCTTTAATGCTGCCACCTAGTGTAAAATAAATGCAATCACAGACTGACTTTTTCCTTTCTCTCTCTCACTCTTTCTTTTTTTTCCTTCTGTCCTTCTTTTTCACACTCTCTTTCTCTCTCTCTCTTCTTTCTTTCTTTCTCTTAGTCTCGACTAGTGGTAAAGACGTCCCTGAAGCTCCTCATAGTGTTTGTTGAATACACAGAATTGAACAGCCCGCTGCTTATTCAGGCCGTCAACACTGTGGATAGCAAAAGAGGTAAAGAGCAGATTTATGATTCATAAACACTGTCATCGATGGTGTTTGATAGGATGTTTGTGTGTAGATTTTTCAGCAGATTAGCAGTCCAACACGTTAACCACTGCGCTACCACTGGACTCTATGTTCAGTGACTTTACTGTGACCCTTATAACATGAATCTGCATTAATTATGAATATATAGCAAGACCGTATTATTAAAGGTTTAAAAGAACGTGCCCCCCTTTTTTATTTATTTATTTTATTTTTACTATTATACCAACTATTCGAAATACGACCTACAAACACCAAACTCGTAAACTAGAAAATAGGGAGGAAAGTAGGGAATCCTCCTAAAGCGTTTCCATTGTAAGTTCCCTTTTTTTTTCAAAGCAATTGGAATATCCATTGTCGACCCTTGCAAATTAGTAAAACGTTTTTTGTTATAAGTATGTTAATAAAGGTAAGTCATCACAAGAACAAATGCCATAAATAAACAAAATAAATAAGAAAAAATGTGCTATTGAATATTTTACATTTGCAAACATATATACATATAAGCTGCTATGGGACATTTGTGCTAAAGCAAACGGGTGTAAAAATAGAACATTTAATTGTTCATCGAGAAAAATTGAAGTAAAGGAAAAAATGAAATGACAGAAAGAGTCTGCTAGACTGAATAATACACCCAGATCCCGTTCCCACACACATTTTAGAGAGTCATAAGCTGAAACGTCATTTGGCAGTCGCTCCCTATTTTAATGAATTTGAACACAATTTATTTTGCTTTAAGAGAATTAAGATTTTTAAAAATAGTTCATGGATTAATTATCATATTCTACTCCGAGTTGTTTATTCGACTTTAAAGATTTAGAAATAATCAAGCCTGAAAAAGTAGCTTCAGCCTTGGAGCTAAATCGGACAATCTATTTTCAACACTCGCGGAGACCGAACAGAAATTAACTGAAGTTGTGTTTCTTCCAGGCCAAAAAATGCATTACAAACCATTAAGTTATATCGATAAGGAAATTTGATTAACATTGTTGATAAACAGGAGGAGCCCTAGTCTTCAGTGTTGTCAGTACATACCATAATATCGAGTAAAGGTCACCAGTGATAAACTTTTGGTTTATTAAAAGCGAAGAAACGATTTATCTTCTTTTAGAAGCAGGTTAAACGTCATATCTCTATAGATGTACTAGTCTGTGAGCTAAGATTTATTCTGGACATTGCAGGTGTGAAGCACTGGTCATACTTGGTGGCTATTTTAGAGGAGAAGAATGGATCGGATACCGAGCTCCTTGTCTTCACTATGTCCCTTATTAACAAGGTAGCACATGTTATATACACACAGTGATTGTTATTAGCAAGGTACCTTGTGTGCACATGCAACATACTGTAACACATGCTTGTTAAATAGTAATAGATAGATAGTTAGTTAGTTAGTAAGGAGTTAAGGGCACCCAGCAGTGGCAACTTGGTGGTGCTGGGAATTAAACACCGATCTAGCAATTAGCAGTCCAACACCTTAACCACTGCGCTACCACTGGACTCTATGTTCAGTGACTTTACTGTGACCCTTATAACATGAATCTGCATTAATTATGAATATACAGCGAGACCGTATTATTAAAGGTTTAAAAATATGTGCCCCCCTTTTTAATAAAGTTTTTATCGATTTTACGTTTTATTATTTATTATTTTATTTTTATTTATTTTTTTTTCCCCTGTTTTTAAATCTCTGGTTTTAAACTTGAGCATTACATAATAAAGCAGTTAAAAAAATGAACAATGTTAATCATTCATGAATTTACTGATTAAATCATGCTTTTCTCGAAATTACAACCAAATCACCTTGATTAATTAAGTGAACTATTTCAAATGTGGAGGGTTCTTTATTAAGGAGAGCAAAACTTGGAGAAAACACTAAACGATGCATGTGAAATCCCTAGAACGGTCTTAATTAGGAAGTATTGGATCCTGATAGTACCACAAATATGCTTCATGAAAAAATCGCTATATTTATTTATCATTTGAATTCGAGACCCAAAGTAAAAAAAAAACAAATTAAATCCAGGAAGTGAAATCTTTTTAATGACTTTTACCCCCTTTTTTCAGACTCTAGCAGCTTTGCCAGATCAGGATTCATTCTATGATGTTACCGACTGCCTGGAACAGCAGGGGATGGAGCGCATCATGGAGAGACATATCAACAGCAAAATCATCGACCCCGACCTCAAACAGCAATTTACTATATATGAGGTAAAGAAACGGCAGTATTGAATGCACCTGTATTCTGCTAGCAGCATGTTTAACACCACCATCGTGCTGGTCACATGATTTTGTGTGGTTTGTACAGAACGCGTTAAAGCATGAGGATGGAGACGTAGACGAATCGTCTCTTCCTATGCGCAAGGAAAGAAGGAAAGCAACAAACAACGGGAGCCGGCGGGCATCGGCACAAAATATTCAGGATGTTTCGATCTCTTCACCTCCGTCTGTATCTGTGAACTCCGCATTCAGTCCCGCTACAGGTTTGTCCCCGAAACTAAGCTACTTGGTTCAAATCTCATTTTACATAGTTAGAGGACGGTTGAACAAATTAATTGAACGTCACTGCTTTTTCCCCAGCAAAGTTTACTGTATTAAGTTAAACTCATTGCTGTTCAGAGGAAAATCCTGTAGCCTGTCCCAACTCTTTCATTCGTGTGATGTAATAATGCTTTATTACATGCAGCAATGGGAATAACGGCTTTATAAATAAATGGCGTTACTAATGGTGTACTAATGGCTTTTTACAGTAATGACTAATCACTGTTTATTAGAAAATTACCTTTTCCCTGTTACAACGCTGTTAGTTACTGACAATAAAATGTGCGACGTTACCATAATTCTCTTAGCCATAGGACCTGCAAAGTTTTTTTTTCTATGGTGTGAAGTGGGACACAACTGATGATGATTGGTTTGTGTGTGTGTGTTGGGGGTGGAGACAACCATAGAACTAATGATAATTGGTTTGTGTGTGGTGTGTGTTGGGGGTGGCGAGACAACCATAGAACTAATGATAATTGGTTTGTGTGTGTGTGTTGGGGGGTGGAGACAACCATAGAAAAACTAATGATAATTAGGTACTTGGTGTCAGGTGTGTCCGTGTTGGGGGTGGAGACAACCATAGAACTAATGATAATTGGCTTAGGACGAATAAGCCTGCACATGCTTCCGGCGAGGAGTGACTTGATGCAGGTGACCTGATCATTTAGAACTAGAATAAAAAATAACTTTGTAGGTATAAAGGCAAAAGGGGGAGATTGAGGCCATTTTATGCAGCTTTGGTTAGGATAGAATATAATTTTTCTAATATTAACACTGAACTGGCTCTCATTTAGAGCAAAAAACTTGTGCTTGTATAATTTGCCCTCTAAGCTGTCACCTGACTGTTACACTAATGTATTCTCTTATAATGACGAGAACAGTAAGTTTTTCTTGTTGTTTTTCCAGATCCACGTATCACCTCCCCCCTACCAACGAACACACCATCTTCCCCTGTTCGCTCTTCTCCCATCAGCCATGATCCTGTAAGCACCTCCTCCAGCGAGTCTGAATCACGCAGCTCAACCCCTATTGAACGCTCTGCCGTGCCAGATGAAACTACAGCCAGTGTGTAAGTATTGGTGTGGTTGCCAGTCTGTTTT
Source organism: Bagarius yarrelli (assembly GCA_005784505.1). Taxonomy (NCBI): domain Eukaryota; kingdom Metazoa; phylum Chordata; class Actinopteri; order Siluriformes; family Sisoridae; genus Bagarius; species Bagarius yarrelli. The sequence goes on from VCAZ01000080.1 coordinate 1,411,018, forward strand.
GATTATATAGCAAGGCTAGAAACAGTTTTAAAAAGTTTTATTATTGTTGGTTGTTTTCCGAGACACTTTTTCATTTTCCTTCATCCACATGGTAGGACTTTAAACCATGTACAGATCTACATTCTACAGATCTACTGTTTTTATAATTCCTACACTACCAGGATACAAATTGTTTATGAAATCCTAAACTGGCTGCTACAGTATAAAAGGATAAGACGTTTAGCACAGATTGTCTTTGCTGCATTTACACTGCAGGTCTTGATGCCCAATTCTGATTTTGTGACTATATCCGATTTAAAAATTTTTTTTTTAATGACCCGCTTACATCATCTTTTAAAACTAACCCGTATTCAGTATCTGCATTTATGCTGTACACAGCAAAACAAACCCAAGATAGACGTATTGACCAGAAAAGGAAGTAAGTAAAAAGGGTGTTAGTAGTAATAAATGGACGTAATGGCTAAAGATGAAATGATTAAATATGTTATAAGTTCGGCCAAAACAACACTTTCTTTAGGCGGAGATCCGCTAAGAGAGAAAAAGAGCCTAGTGTGTGTGTTTATATGTGTGTGTGTGTTTCCGATCAGCCCCAAAAGAAAAAATAATTTTAACGGACTGGATTGTTAAATTTGAATGTAGATTGTTAAAGCTAGGTCTCAAACATTTCTTACAGTAAACAGAATTAATAAATAAAAACATGCACAGTTGTTGTAAGTAATTATAAATCGCTGTTGGTGTTCCACATGAGTTAAGGTCACACACCACCGTCGCTTATTCAATGACGTTTGACGGGTCAAAACTTGCTAACATCGCAGACGCTAATGCATGTATCTAATTTATATCCGATTTATTACCACATACAAACGAGTCCTGAATCGGATTAGAAAATATCGGAATCCACGTGCTTTTTATTGCTTACATGATCGTGGGTCATATCCCATCTGTGCCACATTGGAGAAAAAAATCGGAATTGGGTCACCCGATACATGCCGTGTAAATGCGGCCTATAAAGTTATTTCTCTTTACATAAATTATAATTTTGTGTTTAGTATTATGTCTTAAATAGAATGGAATTCAATACAGTCCTCACTAGACTTACTAATCTCCAGCTGCTTTGGCTCGGGAAGTGGCAGGCTGGCTTTACAAACAGCGTCTTAACCAATAACATTTACCCAGACATGCCCCAAATATAATGCCTTATGGGGTAATCTAGCCAACTTAACCCAGAGTGAACAATTGAATGTATAAAACATGTGTACTAACTCTGATTAAGAGGTTGTTTTTTTTTAGACTGTATGAGAGTAAGAATTTGATTACATACACCAAACACACTTTGCCTGCTCAGCTCCTCACTGTGTGCTTTTTTTAAGAATAACTCCTGGCCACAGCAAGACATTTTATTCAGCTGACGAGCACGACCTCTGTGCGGAAAGCTAATGTTTGATTTGGAAGACGTTTTTTTTTTTTTTTTGGAGGAATGGGTATTTAGTCGTGAGCCATGATCTTAGCCTGCTAAAGCTGATCACAAACTACATTTTGTTGTTAATTTTATTTCGATATAAAGGTAAAGGCATTTAAATTTCCATCATGCCATCATGCCTTCTTTTCTATATAAACTAACATGGTATCAGGGGAACCTTTTCCACATGCTTTTTTTTTCTGGTTGGTGGGTCGGTGTCAGTCTTGTCATTGTTTGGGTGTCTGTGTACTTGTATTAATCCTCTGCTTTATCATGTAACCAGCCATCACTGTTCCACACATTTTTTTTGTCTCCCTGTGTCACTTCCTGATCCTTCCATCAGGGGGCGTAATTTCATTGGCCAGTACCTGGCTCATATGGGGATTTCTAGGCGGAGGTTAAAAAAAGCGGGGTCCATATCAAAGGAGCCCTCCACTCCTTTAAAGAGGTCTGTATAACTCACCAGCTTTTTATTTCACTGGTACAAGTTCCTCCTTTCGCTGACCAGGTTAGCTGCAAGGAATAACTTTTACTTTGAACTAATCCCTTCTTTATGTCTCTGAACTAACCATGACATCGCACATCACATGGTGCCACCTTTTAACACCTTTTTAACACAAACAAGCATCTTTTAATGTCCTGATTACTTGAATATAAAATTAAACCAATCTTTGCATGATTGTAGGTTCGCCTGGGGGGGAAAAATAAGAATTGTTGGTGTTGAGAACCATTTTACTGCATGTTGTGTGCTAATGAATTTGTTTACTCATGAGTGCAATTATCTGAATATTGCATTATACTGCTCATTGTAACGTCTGTGTGAAATTAAAGCTGAAAAGACTAAGAAAAGGACTAAGAGATTTATTAATTAACGTATTTATTTTTGCACAAGAATACGATGCGGTGATGCAAGTATGTGTGAATCTTACCTAAAAAAAAGTTAATACAGTTTAAAACACCATTTTAGGTATTTGTCCTCTTCAAAGAATGTCTCTGGGATAGTAGTCACCGTGTAGGAACTTTTTCTAGAATTTTCCAGAAAGGGAGGCTGAGTAGCGCAGTTGTGTTATCAGACTTTTTGCAATAGATGTTTTAAAAGTAATGTTCTGAAGATTTCGGAGTTGTTTTCTTTTTTAAAACACATCCTACACTAAAAAAAAGTTGAATGATTCTTTTAGAGACGAGGATTTTATATAGAGATTAAAGATAATTTAAAGTATGAGGTGATTTTGCTGGTTTTCAAACTTTTATTTTACACTTATTTCAGTTGCTGGATACATAAAATTAAGAAATTGCATAGTAAAATATTTAAGAATAAATCTTGAAAAATTAATTAATTAGTTAATTAACCTCTAATCAGAAGTTAAATTCATTAGAGTGAAAACCATTTAAGTGGGGGAAAGATTTGCAACATAGTTAATTTAATATTTTTGGATGTTCAACGTCCAGTATCATTAGCCGAGTTTTTATTCTAACATAAGGGAAAACTTGGTCATATGGGTTTGTTGCTACGTCAGAATTTATTAAGAGTAACTAACAAAGCAAATGTAACACAGGACTACAATTAGTAACCATCGGGCGAGTATTAAATGTCCGAGCAGTGCCGCCTTGATCGGTCCATACGCACCAGTTGCTGCTAGCGGCGTACAGGAAGCTCAAGTTAGTCACGTGGGTTTAATATTTGTTACGTCAGAACGTATTTGCAAAGGTGTTTCCACTTGCATTTAGTTCGCACAAGGAAAAACCACTCAAAGCGAACGTTAAAACCTTTTTGCGATTTAAAGGATTTTTATTTTGTTTAAAAATATTACTTACTGTTGTATAAAAATCCCCCTATGTTAAAGTTTATATAAGTTAAATATTAATTTAAATCAAGTTTACTTATGTGATATAAACAGATCAATCCATTTGTAGGCTCTGGAAATGTTTGTGGGTGTGAGTAAGTAAGTGAGTGAGACAGACCTTCCTGGTATGAGATGTTGGCTGATTTATTCAGAGTCTTGTTGTGTTTTGTTTGTCCAGCCCTAGTGTGTTTCCCACCGACTCGCCTCCTCAGGAGAACCAGACAGCACAGAATGAGCCGAGCCCAACCGAGGGAAAAGGACGACTGAAGTGAGTATAGTTCCTGCTTTATATCTTACTCAGTAGGAGACGGATATGATAAAGAAAAATACGACAGTAATCGACAGGAAAAGGGATCGGATATTGACTTGCACGTAAGTTTTACTCCGGGGGTTGATAGTGTATTTATGACGGACAATAAAACAACAGGAATTTGCTTTGACGTTTCAATATGTTGGATATTGTCTTTAAAAATAATGAATAGTGATAACCGTACAGCACATCACTAAACAGGGCGGCTAACTGATTATCGTGATTCATTTTAATTATTATGGGGTTTACTCGACTCTAAGACTTTGCTTACGTAGCATGAAATGTTTAATTATTGGGGATAATTGGTATCATTTGTCTGATATTACTGTGTAAGTCCGGCTCATTAGGACACTGACTAAGTGATCAAGACAACTTGTTTTTTCATCCTCATTTTCCTGTAGCTGTTTTTTTTCCCCCCCTATAAACTTTCCCCATCTGTGCAGCTTCTATAGCTCCTCTTATTACGTTTTTACAGATTGTCTGTGTTCTCTTTTCTCTGCCTTTATCCATATTATTATTTTTGTAATCTTTCTATCTACTACTGTAGCTTTCAACATATTTTCTCCCCTCCGCTCTCTTCTCCCGCTTCCTCTTTTTCCCCCAGCCTGCAAGAGGCAGACTCTGTTTGGTGAGTAGCTGCTGCATGGCTAAAGAATGCAGCCTAGCGATGCTACCGGTCTAAACTATGAGTCATTTCAGTTCAGGGGGGTTGTGTCGGTTGCGTTAGTTCTGTTTGTTAGTCAGGTGATGTATAGTAATATTTCACCATTACCAAAAAGGACAGCTTATTCATCGGTGTGCTGTGTACGTCTTTTCCGATAACAGTCTGATCACTCTCACATCCTGGTTTACATTCTTTCTCATTCTCACTCCCTTGATCTCCTTTCTGACTGATGTGTGAGGAGGTTTTTTTCTCCTTATTATAGTGAGAATAAGCTCTTCTGTAAATGTCATGATTAATTTATAGTAGCAGAATGATTCAGATTGTTTGGAATGTTAGCGAACAAACAGAATTATGAAATGTCTGATTTATCATTTCTAAGACCAAGGATTTAGGAAAGCACACAGCACAGGATGAACAGAGTGGAATTTCTTCATAGTCAGAAAGTCACAGCTTCTCCTCTCTGTCTCGTATTAGTTCAGGTGCTGGAGTGGTCATAAATTAGTAACATTCTTAAGACCAGAGTTGTTCGAATAAAATTTATGAGGTCCATAAAAATTCTTGTCGTAGTATGGACTAGATAAACAACTTGACTGGATGGCAATTAATCATAAATGCTTAAGCGTTAAAATGTGGAGTATGAATATAAAAGAGGTTTTCAGTGTTTTTACTAGGGATGCACGATAGGGATGCAACATTTTTAGACATGACTGTTAATTAAGCCCATTCCAGTGGCCAATTTTAATACAGATACTGATAAACCAAGGTTAGAATTATATATTATAATTTTCGTGTAGTTCGTGCTCCCAGGAGAATAAAAAAATCTGTTGAAACTGATATTTAATGGATCTGGCCAAACTTTAAGAGCAAATATTAGTCCTGACTTTTTAAAAGTTTTTATTTTTGTCTGACAATTAATAATTTATTATACATTTTGATTAAATTCCTGATCCAAAATTTAATAAAAGTACATATTTCTAATTAAAACTGAACACCCGCCAGATCAGGTAATATTATCAACCAGGCCAATGCATTTATTTCTGGTCTGACTCGATCAAAAGAAGCCCAATTTGGCGGGAACCCAGTCAATCTGGGCAAGACTGGGCCGGGAACCCAGTCAATCTGGGCAAGACTGGGCCGGGAACCCAGTCAATCTGTGTAGGACTGGCTATAGTCGCTTGCATTTGGAAAGAGGTTGAATATGAGATGAACCAGACTTATTGATAGATTTCAAAGAAAGCATGCTTTCTGGGAAATCTAAGAGATGCATTTTTTTTTTCCTCTTGTATCTTTCCTGCTTTGTTGGGTCTGTAACAAGACCCCAGCTCAAATGTTGACCGGTTCTTTCTCTGTATTAGGCAATACAATTAAAAATGAGACTGTAAAATAAATCCACAGAAATGTTTTAAGTCTAATCAAACAGTAACCGAAGTACAGTTGTGAATGTAATCACTTTTTTTCCTTTACATAAACCATAATGTCTCTCTTCAGTGTGGAGGATATTGTGAGTAAGGACCGGCCCATACTCAGGAAGTATGCGTAAGTAAATGACAGGTCGATCCTGACTGCATCGTGGTGATGGTGTTGGTGATGGGAACTCATATTAGTGCTGATTTCAGGCAGGTTTGGGGGGTGAGGTACCTGGACCTGAATCAGTCTTTAGGTGCGGTTCTTTAATCTTTGTGGGTGTTTTGCAGATCAGGTGGATGGGACATGGATAGATGTTGCTTTTTTTTTTTTTTAGACAGTGGCTCTTTGTGTGTTTGCGGTTGATTGTCTTAATACTGCATTATTTTAATTTTTTATTCATACATTCCATTTGGTTATTGTGATTTAAATGTAATCGAATGATTTGTTTGGATTTTTTAACTAAAATTTTCACCGATTGCATGTTTCTGTTACTCGACACATTTATGCACTAATTCATTTTGTTTGTTTGGGTTTTTTTTTTTTTTTTTAACCAATTTATTACTATGGTCTTTTATATGCATTAGGGCTGTACAATATATCGTTTTAGCATCAACATCGCAATGTGTGCATCTGCAACAATCACAGTGCAGAATTCTTAAAATCAACTGGGGGTTATATTTGACACAGTTCAGAAGATGTGATTTATAGATTAATTGCCAAGTTTAATAATTAATCTACAATGAACAATAATCACTATCAGCAGATAGGTGATGGATTGATGGTGGAAAAAGCAATCACTTTTGTATCTTTTAACAATAATTATTTTATTTAATTTATACGGTACAGAAATATGTAAAAGAAAAAAAAAAAAAACCACTTTCTTTTCATCTTGGTTTTCTATTGTTATCTAATAATTTGTGTTTAATGCAGATGCATCCACTTACAAAATCACCCTAATTATTCGAATAATTTCTTTCCAAATAGTTTTTCAAGTCATTTCATATTATAATTTATATAGCAGGAAAACAAAATATCGCAATGTTTTTTTTTTTTTTTCAATATCGTACAGCCCTAATGTGTATGTAAAGATTTTATTCTTCGTGTAATATGTATATTAGGGGTTAGGCAGTGTGGAAATGTGTCCAGCTGTCTTTTAGTAACAGGCTGAAATAAGAGAGATGTTTTCAGTTTTGTTTCTAATCTGGTCTAAATCAGTTTAACTAGCATTGTTTATGCACAAAAGCTAAGACATTTTTGTCTTATAAGTAAAAAAAAAATTTCAATAATAATTTTTTTTCAGCCATGTTGGCTTTGTAACATACTTTTTTGTCTATCACCTGTATATTTGTAGAGATCAGTTTTTACGCCGTCTGGAGGTAGGGGAGTGGCAGAAGAGGAACAGTAAAGATGTCCTGCCTCTGATTGAAAGTGCGTCTCCTCACTCAGATCTTTACTTCCACGCTACTAAAGACGTGCAACCACAATCAGAAGGTAACTGTACCAGGAAAAGGAAAAATGCATTCGATTAGAAAGATTGTTTGGTTCATTTATTATGTTTATTATTTAACCCTTAAAACCCTTTTAAATTAATTGTTTAATATAAAAAAATGTAATTTTTAAGTGTTTTAATTTTTTATGTAAGAAAAAATATTATGTGAAATTTCACATGGAATTAGGGTTTCCACCTTTTATATAGAAAAATAATGGACCCCTGCTGTTGTGTGTTTGTTTTTTCTTTTTTTTTTTCTTTTTTTTTTAAAAATGCAGCATTTATTCGATCTTGATTAATGCTCATTGCCACCGATGTAAACACGACAGCTTACCCCGTCGTCGATCCGACGGCTTTCTGTTGTTTATAGGCAGCACTATTATACTTGAGGACGTGTTTAATCGTGTGATACACCTGCGTTAACTCAGCTGCTGTAACCTAGAGAGAGAAAGTAGGATGAGAAATTGCTAATGAGAGATTATCGAGTGCTATGAATACAGATTTTGGCTAAATTGTTCTGTTTTTTTTTTTTTTGCAGTCATACCATTTAAACAGTAAAACTACACCAAAATAATCTACAAATTTGTACATTTAAGTACAATACCATTTTTATAGTTGGTAATTAATTGCATTTATGCAGATATTCAGTTTTTCATATAGCCTTTTGGTAAATATATAGCATTAAATGATGCAATTATCTAGATTGGTTAAGCATAATATACAACTGGTTTATTTTCTTCACATATGCATTAGGCCTATATTCTAATTATTAATTATCTCCTCTTAATTTAATGCTTATGGGTTTGACTGTAATAACTGACTGTTTACCTTAATAAATAAATATATATTATAGCGTAAGGATGTGATTCATATACATTTTAACATTATTTCCTACATCGTATATGATATCTGATGTAAGGCTTCTCAGACTCTGATTGGCCCTGGCCTGAACATGATGATAGTAAACAAACCGATCATGGCAACAAGTATTTTCCAAGTCAGAGGAAGAATAGCATGAGTCCTCACAGACTGTGGGTGGGATGGTTTGCGTGAATTCTGCAAAAGTTAAAAATACAGGACAAACACCATTCCATATTAATTTAAAACGAGACTCGCTTATTGTTATTTCTCAAACACAGGGCAGTTCTGTATTTTAGGGGACTGGTGGCAACCCTACTTGGAAGGCATCACCATATTTAGCTTGACATCACCATGATCAGAGGTTTATAAAGACAGGCGTTCTCTTCTGACCAAAGCCTGAAAAATAAAGTGGCTGAAAAGACTTGGAAAGGGTGGTTGAGGTGGTGTAAATAAAATGGCGTCTGCTTGTTTAATTATATAGCGACCCCATACAAATAGAAATCATAGTTTACTCAGCCTATTTTGTGACATACTTTGTGTACTTACTGTTGTACATTGTGTGCTACATGATGTGTGTAGGGACGGATCAGAGGAAAGTTCAGGAGCCTCAGTCTCCAGGGTATAACTCCAGCAATAGCCACGTCTCCAGGAGCACCCTGGAACAGCCGCGAGAACCACAAACAGCCCATCATAATGAACCAGGCAAGTGATTTACACTCTCTCTCTCTCTCTCTCTCCTGTTTGTGATATACATGTCCTTTCTAGAACACTTTTTTATAATTTTACCATGTATAAGGATAAAATTACCAACGCTCATGCAGCTGGTGTCAGCAAAGAAGTTGTCGGTTTTCCTCTATTGTTAATAATAACACATTTATAATTATTTTACATCTTTGTATGAATTAACTTTGTATAAACTTAAACATTATTTAGCAATAAAAAAAATTCTTATACTGGCTAAATGAGAAAAATATTTACCTCAGTACATTTTGGTCACAGTTCGCTCTTTCTCTTATTCAGCGAGTGTACTAAGTTTGTAGGCTTTAATCTGCAGCTTGGATAACAGTTATTGTGGCTAATTATTCATTATTAGTCGAGTGCTGATCATTTTTTTTATACTATATATTTTTTTAAAGATATTTTTGGGGCATTTTTGCATTCATTGATGGGACAGAGGATTGAACCCGGGTCACCCACTACACCATGTGGTGATGTGGGTTTTTTTGTGTGTGTGTGTTGGCATACACATTCTGGGTATGACAGGCTCATTAAGCTTTAATGAAGGTAAGATGTCCCCCATACAGTAAGCCAGTAGACCTTTAACATTGTAGTGGTGGGATATCAGTATAAACACTTTGTTCTATTAGTTTTGACTTAATAGATTGTGTTGGGATGTCCCAATTATGTCCCAGTCGTTTTAGAAGTTTCTAAAATTATCATTCTTGGATTGACTTTAAAATAGGGAGTGTCACTACCCACCCCTTTCCGCTTCCACTTTCCCAAAATGTTAAAATCCTTCACAGTCCGTATCTTTGCCTGGTGGTCTCCAGTCAGAGCCTAGCACTAACAAACTAACCTCCAGAGTTTAAACATTACAAGAGATGTGTACACCATTTTGAGGTGGGGCCAGAGATTGGGATCTCCTTTTCCGGTTTCCTTTCTGGTTTTGGTGGTCAGCCAGACAGCAGGAGAAGGGAACAAAGCCAGACCTCTCAGTGAGGTGTTAAGATGGTAGCATGTAGAAAAATTGAGCTTTGCACTTGCATTGGTATTTATGAAGGTAGGATAATTTTTTATTTATCCATTTTTTTTCCTGCATTTGTTTTTTGGTGGTGTTTCTTTTAGGTGATTGCTACTGAAAAACGTAAGTCTAAAGTTTAAAGAATTTGGGTTGAACTGTTTTTGTATTTCTTTTTGAGACGAAAACAATTTCCTTTTAATAAAAACAGGTTAATTTATTAAATATACTATTTAGTCAGTTGCTATGCACTCACTGTCTGCTTATCTAATTTATGTTAGGATCACTTTTGAAAAACCTAGTTATATCCCAAGTATTAAATTTATTTATAAACCAATGCGGCTACTGAGCTAGGTTTATCTACAAACTTGGAACTAGGATCCAAATCTTAATCATCTGTGATCAAAAAAAAAAAAAAAAAATTCTTGTCTTTGTTTAATTTGTTTAATCACATGTCATAAAGGTTCCTGCATTAAGACTTCTCTTCTTAATGATTACCAGCAGGGGGCAGTGTGCATCAGCACAGCGCCCTTTCCAGTGACAGGAAGTTTATGCTGGACATGCTTTATTCAAAGACTTCCACCCCCAGCAGCTCTGAGCTACTGAAGAGCCCCAATGTGGAGGACAGCAACCTGGATGATCTTGGTATCACCAGCTTTGCCGGTCGCCTCTCAAGTCTGCGGTCTCGCCCCTCTCAGCCTATTGAGGATGCAGCCAGGCGGGCAGAGCTGGAGGGGCTTGAGGGTAGTGCCCATGCCGCTCGCACAAGGCTGGCAGAGGAGCAGACAAAACGGTTGCGCCCACAGTACAGCATCGATGCAGAGACCCACTCTAGGACTCTTGAGAAAACCATGATGACTCCTCTGGCCAGGAACAGCAAAGATGCATGGGAACATTTGCAACCCAGCTCCAAAGAATTGCGCATTAAGGACCTGGACTTTTCTGACCTGTTGGAAGAGGAGGATATTGATGTTTTAGACGTAGATGCTTTTGGCCCAAGCATAACCAACAGTGTTCCTCCACCTCCTCCTCCTCCAGGACTGGGTTCACTTCCCCCACCACCTCCTCCACCTCCACCTCCTGGGATTAGAAGTCCAGTTCCCTCTCCGCCACCTCCTCCAGGTTTTGGAGGACTGGGCGGACCCCCTCCTCCACCACCTCCACCAGGGATTTATTGTCCTTCTCCATCTCAAGCCGTAGACCCGGATTTTGTCAAGAAACGCAAGACGGTCAAGTTGTTTTGGAAGGAGCTCAAGCAGTCCGAGAGCCCAAGAAAGTGCAAGTTTGGTCAGGGAACAGTCTGGGCATCTCTGAATAAGGTCACAGTAGATACCAACAAACTGGAACATTTGTTCGAGTCCAAAGCAAAGGAACTTCCTGTGGCAAAGGTACAGTGGGAGGCATCTTAGACATAAAGAACACAAACCCTAACATACAAATATCTCTTTTTAATCTAACCATTAAATGTACACAAAAATATATATCTATTTTGTCTCTAATTAGGGATGCAACAATTATAGACTTTGTTGGCATGATTATAGTCCGAGGAAGAGTCACAGTTTTACTGCTATTACAATTTTTTTATATATATATATATATATATATTATCTATATATATATATATATATATATATATATATATATATATATATATATAATATAATTGATATATATATATATATATATATCTACTATATATTATATATAATCTATATATATATATATATATATGTGTCTAAATGATGTCTTGAGTCAGAGCTAGTAATGGTTCGAGCGGCACAGTTCAAACGAGTTGCACTGTTCAACTTTATAGACACCCTGTGCATGAAGTGATTTAACCCTGTTATTACAGTCTGTAATACTTTTACATCAGTGCTGAGTGGTGATCCTACAGGTGAGCTCCTTTTAGAAGAAAACTTATTACAGCATGGTTTACAGGTGATCCGGTAGTTAATTAGTCTGGTGTGCAGGCATAATAGCCACCTTGTCTCTGGTCAAGTTGGCAGTTTAAGCTGCCGCACCACAGTCATTAACTTTATTTTTTATTTGATGTTGAGGAGCTTTTATAATGAATTACCCATAACAAAGTTGTGTTTTTTGTGGTGGTTTTATTGGTCATGTTTTTTTTTGTTGTTGTTTTGCTTTTGCAGAAGGGTCCTGAAGTAAAGAAGGCTGAAATTCTTGTTCTTGATCCAAAGAGAAGCAACGCCATCAACATCGGCATGACCGTTTTACCTGCTGTGCATGTCATTAAGTCTGCTGTACTCAGCTTTGATGAATTTGCCATCAACAAAGAGGGTATTGAGGTATTGCACCACTCATTCTATCCACAAGGGGGTGGTAGACCTGCACTTTTACTCTGATTACAATTGGTACAGGGATCAACTAAGCAAGTCTGTCTGTGTTCAACATTTAGTTTTTTGTTTTTTATTCTACACACACAGAAAATCCTGACCATGATACCCACAGAAGAGGAAAAACAGAGGATCCAGGAGGCTCAGCTGGCTAATCCTGATGTGCCTCTGGGTACAGCGGAGCAATTCCTGCTCACTCTGTCCTCCATCAGTGCCCTCACAGCACGGCTGCAGCTCTGGGCTTTCAAGCTCAACTATGAGAGCTTGGAGAAGGTTGTTTTTTTTTTTTTTTTAACCGTTTTATTTTTTATTAATGTTTCCGTTATTGTTAATGATGCATAATAAAGCAAGTTGAATTGTTATATTAATGTTTGCCATTGGAATTAGAATCAAAATGGGGGAAGTGGTGGCTGGGGGGTTCACTTATGGTGGTTGGATTCTTTTTTGGTGTTATGGTTAAGGTGTTGGACTACCAACTCGAAGATTGTGGGTTGGATTTCCCGCTCCACCAAGCCACCACTGTTGGGCCCCTGAGCAAGGCCCTTAACCCCCAATTGCTCAGTTGTTATAAATGAGAGAAATGTAAGCCGCTCTGGATAAGGGCGTCCAAATGCTGTGAATGTAATGAATATGTAAAATTCCGACTACGTCTGAGGACAGCCTTATGCTGTCGAGACTGTGTTTTACATCTGATGTGATCCTCTATCTAATGACTTTAAACCCTGGTGTCTGGTCTGTATCAAAGGAAATAGCCGAGCCGCTTTTCGACTTGAAGCACGGTATGGAGCAACTTGCCAGGAACCAGACCTTCAAGCGTATCCTAGCAACGCTGTTGGCTATAGGCAACTTTCTCAACGGCTCAACGGTAAGTGGAGTCTCAGTTACTTTGAAGCCGCTAACAAGCCATGTGAGAAAACTGATGCAGGCGTTAAGGCCAGGTGTGCACAACTCGAACCCCCAGAGACTTCAGGGTTAAACACGTGACCAGTCACAGGCTTCTTTTCATAGCATGCCTGGCTGCTCAGGTGTACTATAGCTTGATCTGATCTGATCTGACATGCATGTAGGTCCCAATGCTGTATGTATAGACTTAATAGAGGGAGTAAGACCTTTTTATGATGTTTAGGGGCTGAAAAACTCCGACCCTTAGAATCCCTACTAAATGGTTGCCTTTTTTGGTGGGTGTTAACATGTTAATGTCTGTTTGATGTATTAAACTTTTGCTGGTTTCGCAGACTTAGTTTGTCTGGTATTACAGGCACCTTTCTTCTAGTCAATCATGCAACTTTTTTAAGTTACATTATATTAATTTTTCCAGAAATTACATGATTATAAAGCCGTATTTCTAGACACAAGCCAAGTCTGACCAGAGGACAACACCAAGGTTTAACGTCTAGAAATTGAGTATAGTGTTATTTAAATGTATTTCTTCCTGTAAATGACCGATTTTACAGGCACTCCATGGTAAAACCTACTATTAAAAGCCTTTTTACTGTAATGTCTAATAAAGATGGAGACATTTGTACTGCAGAAAGAATGACTCACCTTTTTCCAGGTCCTTTTAATATTTTTCCTGCTTGTTGACGGCCATCTTTGATTTAAACAAACAAATCTTTGACACAAAAAAGTCTCTAAAACAATACATCCAATCAAAGACCTATTTTTAACCATTAGAACTTGTTTTTGTAGTTCCATCTGTCTATTGTTTTTCGTTCCTCTCCAGGCAAAGGGATTTGAGCTGAGTTATCTGGAGAAAGTGACCGAGGTGAAGGATACTGTACATCGACAATCTCTTTTACATCACTGCTGTAATTTTGTGGTTGACAAATTTCCGGACACATCAGATGTCTATTCAGAAATCTCTGCCATCACCCGATCTGCTAAAGTAGGTCTCGAAGTTTTTTAGCAAGATATTGATTCAAAATTTTCTGTAAATACATATTTTTTTTAATATACTGCGGATTGAATTTAGGCTTAAAAAAACATACATGGGACAATTTCACGAGTCATGCCTGTATCGGTGGCTTTTATTCACTTCTAGGTAGACTTTGAGCAGCTGTCAGACAATTTGATTCAGCTGGAAAGGAAGTGCAAAACGTCTTGGGACAACTTGAAGATAATGGCTAAGCATGAGGCAAAACCCCAGCTGAAGAACAAAATGACGGAATTCCTAAAAGACTGCACCGAGCGGATCATTATTCTTAAAGTAGTGCACAGACGCATCATCAACAGGTATCGGGACATACACTTCCGCGTTATATTTATTACGATTTTATTTGTTACTTAGCTGTTAGAATAGCGATCTTTTATACAGCTTCTATTCGCCAAAATCTTCGGCTCATTCATTTGCTTTTTTTTTTCTCGTAGGTTTCACTCGTTTCTCTTGTATTTGGGTCAGCCCTCGTATTCGGTTCGGGACATCAAGATAACTCTCTTCTGTAAGATTATTAGTGAGTTTGCTTTGGAGTATCGCACCACAAGGGAAAGGGTCCTAACCAATAAACGCAAGCGTGCAGCCCACCGTGAGCGCACCAAGACCCGTGGCAAGCTCATCACTGAGGTGAGAAACGCTCCAAAATGATTGTTCTTGGCTTGGCCAAAGGGTAAGCGTATGTTAGCTGGTTATGTACCTAGATTAGTCCAGGTTTTCCTAGGTCTAATTGTGACACGTTGAGACCAAGAACATTAGCCTCATTGCAATATTTATTGTGTGTTGCACACTAATTTACTCTGCTCATGTTCTCACAGACGGAGAAATTTTCTGGAGCCGTCCCATCCATTACCCAAGAAAGTCCTTCCCCAGTCGCCCTAGCAACCGAAACCGAGCCAGCCCAAGAGGAACACGAGAACATGAAGAACCTTTTGATCGCCAACGACGACCGATGTAAACTGCGCAGATCTCGCGCTGTACGAAGTAAGAGAACATGATAATGTAGTTGAATTCATTAGATATAATGCGATTTAATCCAGACTACATCGCAGTGATGATGAGCATTATTGACAGATATTTTGATAGATATAAGTTTTGCTTTTTTTGTTTGTTTTTTTTGTAACTCTGAGGTTTTGGGTCTTTAACTAAAGCGTGTTTATTCTAACAGAGCTGGTGACTGCTGGCTCTGATATTCCTACTACTTCAAATCAGGACTCTAACGATGAAGGTAGAGGACATGGCGCATGCTAGTGTTGTGACCTCATTAGAAGTTCTTTGTATATACAAAAAAAATTGTATATACAGTTTTGTTTAATACAAAAGCATTGGCATAAGGGCTGTGTATTGGAAAGGGCCTCATGATACAATAAATATCACAATACATGGTTCATGATATATCATGATGTACTGCAATACAAGCCATACTTGTTTTTGAGACAAAGGCCGTATGTGTCAGCCACAATTACAGGCGTAGAGAAGGAAGTCGTTTGACACATACTGAGGGCTTTAATTAAATATTAACATAAACATAAATCAGTTTAACATGTAATTTTGATATGTATCTATACCAGAGGATAAAATATCTGTACATTATTGTGAATAATTCATGATGGTTAGCTGCATCAGTATTTTATACACAGCCCTAGTAGACATTGTGGAGATAATGCTTGTCATTTTAGTGTTAATATTAATTTGGCTGACCAAAACTCAGCCTTACAACTGGAGTATTTGATTTTCCAGGCCAACCTGTAGAGAACTTGGAAATGGAGGAAATAAGTGATGAAGGTATAACGCTGGTTGCATAAATAATAAAAATGCATGTGAAATGGTGGGGTTTTTTTGGTGTTTTTTATTAATTCGACTGATTTTTTTTTTTGATTTTTTTTTTTTGCCGTGTTTTCTAATATGTTGTGAACTAACAATAAAGTTTCTGTTCTAACAGCTGAACATGGATGTGGAACACAATGTGGAGTTTGTCTTATCCCTAATGGACATAATTTAACAGTAGACACCACCCCTGAACATTGATTCCCGGTTGCTGATTTAATAGTAATTGTTTGCTCCACAGGTTTTGGAGGTGTGGTTCCATCGCCCATGTCTACAGGCAAAGAGGACAGCGCAAGTTCACCGGATGATGCAACAGATGAGATCATGGACCGTCTGGTCATGTCTGTTACACAGAATCGAACAGAAAGGCAGTCAAGTCCTAAAACAAGGAAACGATCACGGCTAAACAGAAAATCCTGTAAGTAACAACAGAAAACATAAAGTTGTAAAATATATATTGGTAATATGACTGGTTATTTTTGGGGCATTTTATAGCCTTAGGATAGAGATAAAACAGGAAGAGGTAGAGATGGGGGTTGAGTCTAAAAAGCCCCGAGCTGGAATCCAACCTAGTTCGTCCAGAGCACAACAGCGCCTTATGTACAGGCCAAGAATGCTTTTCTTTTTTTTTTTTACTGACAATTTATTCGCCTGTCCTTATCAAATGCCCTCTGAAAAAAAGTTCATTGTTCAGGAAATTTAAAAAAATTGCATGATGTCACCTAAGCATAAAGCGTTGTTGGATAGCGGGAAAAGATTATGGTTAGTAAATTGGGGTCAGAGCGCAGGGTCGCTATGATGCAGTGCCCCATGAACAGGAAGGGTTAAGGGTCTTGCTCAAGGACCCAAGAGTGGCTGGCGGCGGTGGGACTTGAACCCAGGTCTTCAGATCAACAACTCAGCACCTTAACCTTTAATTACAGGTACACAGTTATTGGGGATTCACCCATTTAGTGTCTGGTAGCAGCATTTACCATATTTTTCGAAAAATACTCTGTTTCCTGCTTAGGGTGAGTCACACTGATGACCAGAACGACACGAAACGACATCAATCTGCCAGTTTTTAATAATTAATGATGCAATCAACTAGCCAAGTGAGAAACGTCTACAGATACACCTGGGTGTCAATATCTTGTTCTTAATCAGCTATCATCAGCTATCGGCCCCTGGCCCATAAAGTGTTTTCCGTCAGCTTGTCTGTGGCAAAATGGGAAAAGGACCATCTATTTTCCCCTGCAGTTTTATTTAATAACTAATATAGCTGACTAAGGCTTTTCATTTAAATTAAGTAAGTAGTGTTTAAAATAAATAAGCCCAGTGGCACTGAAATGCACATGTACCATTTTAATCGGTTGCTAAATAAAATCCCTGATTGCGTAATACCAGATGGATAACTAGTCTCGTTAGTGTAGTTATTGTACTATTGTAGTTTTCCGCAAATATCAGCGGTGTTTTCAATGTATTTCTAATGTACTATTTTCACCAAATGATGCAACAGATGAGAATATAGTTACTCAATTGTATAATTTTTTTATTTTGCATGGTCCACCGGCCAAAGTAATAAATTGACCAAAACCAGGCTTATAAAATCTACATCATTTGCTTTATGCATTTTTTACACCCTCAGCATTGCTGTTACTTTAAGACAACAGGGTTTATTTCCTAGTTGACTTTTAAAAAGACAATTTAACTTTAGGAAGTTTTTGGATATTTCAATCGGTGTAAAATAAAGAAGAAGAAAAATATTTTCTTTTCCTTTGTTCCAACCCGCCTGTTATGACTAGTTCCTGTTCTGGTTTCAGTGGATTCAAAAGGCTTTCTGAGCTGTCCTGGTTTTGGCACAGTTTTTTTCTTTTATTCCCTTTGTGTTTAATCACGGGATGGTAAAAAGGCAAGAAGTAGGCTGGTACGGTAATAGAATGACCCAATTATTTGTGCTTTATCAGTTTAAAAAAAGAGGGGGAGAGAGAGAGAGAGAGAGAGAGAGAGAGAGAGAGAGAGAGAGAGAAAGCACACTGGTGTCTGGAAATGTGTACTACCTGCTGTGATCCATCCAGATGTTAGGCTTTTTAACGGTTAGAAGTTAAACACAACCTCTGTACATGCTTTAATAATCACATTTACTGTTGAGTAATCATGCAACATTACATTCCAGTCTGGACCAGCTTTAGTGTGACTTCCTTAGAACACCTGAAAGCCTTTTAAGTTTTATTCCCCCTGATTGATAAGTTTTATTTCCCAGGATGGAAGTTTTCAAACCTTCTTGAGTATTTCTCGTATGCTGAACGTTACATGGCACTCATCTTGGGGATGGTATCAACCCCCCCAGGGTGAGACTGCTCTCTTCCCACTGCTGCGTTTTGCTCAGAACACTAAAGAATGAAAAAGTGACATTATCAAGCTGTTAACTTAACTTCTATACAAGGCACCTGTAAATCTTCTGGCTTAACGCCATCTTCCGCCAGAAACTATTCATCCAGTGCATTTAGAAAAGCGTGGACTTTAATACGATCGCATCATGAGAAGCCCATAGAGATATAGCCCATAATTCATCATCTAATGAAACGAGGACGACATAACAAAATGCACAAATATATAAAAAGTTAAAATAGGAAGGGCTAGAGCAGATATGATAGAGATATACAAAACCGTAGATCAGAGTCGATTTCCAGGACACAAAAAAATAGTACGTAGTTAAAAGAATAAAATTGATATTAAGTGTTTAAGTATAGATTTTTTTTTTTATTGCTTGTTAAACTTTATTAATTACAATCAAAAAATTAAAACCTATCATTAATCCAAGCACATTTATACAGTATAAACCTGTGATTTTTGCCTTAATACTACCAATCTTACTCCTAGTCTTAAGCTCCTCCCTTCTGACCAACCAGGTTGTGCTTTTGTACAGTATGTCATTTACATTGACTGCATTTGGCAGACGCCTTTATCCAGAGTGACTTACATTTATCTCATCATACATCAAAGCAACTGGAGGTTAAGGGTCTTGCTCAGGGACCCTGCAGTGGAAATGGGGAAGTGGTAGCACAGTGGTTAAGGTGTTGGACTGCTAACCAGAAGATTTTTGGTTCCATTCCCAGTACAACCAAGTTACTACTGCTAAGCCCCTGATCAACCCGCTAATTGTTGTATAAAAAAGATGGACGTCTGCCAAATGTCGTGAATATAAACCTGGTGTTGCTGGGAATCGAACCCGGTTCTTCCAATTAGCATTCCAACACCTTAATCACTGTTCTAGGTAAACATATTGCATTTGTAGCTCTGGACGTGTTACTCTATGTTAACGATGAATTGTGTGCTGTTACAGTGCGGCGGACGTTAAAGAGCGGTCTGAGCCTGGAGGTGGTGCAGGCATTGAGTCTCAGATGAGAGAACCGGACATGTTAACGGACTGGATAAAAATCGGCTATAAGCAACAAGATCAGAGAACTGAGATGCGGTGTGTGTGAGTGTGTGAGGACTTGCTTTCAGCAGTAGGACACCTGCGGATGCACTGCAAATGCACTTCCTCTTTCCTTCCCTAGGAGGAAAACACAAACTTATGCTGTCCACTTGACCGATATTTTTATATATATATTTTAAAGTATTAAACTACCAGACTTGTTTATTAATATAATTTATATTCAACCCAACAATGATGCACATTTTATCAGAATATTTTGTACAGGTTTAAGGTTCTTTATAGTTTGTGTAGCACATTAAGGACAGAGTAGAATCTGACTGTAAAGATCAAAAAGTAGGTGGGGGTTTTTTTTATGTTTTACACTGAAATAAGTTCCTAATTCATGAATTTCTTTATTAAAAATGAGGATATTTGTTGTCTAAGAGTATTTAAAATAAAAACCACTTACCTGGGCAATTCTTTAGCACTAATGTTTTTTTATGTTTATCACAACAGTTAGTCATTTTTAGGGATGTCCACAGTGCCTTGAATGTTGGTTGTGGTGGTGGTGGTGGTTCTTTCCCACAGAAAAATCCACTTGCACACAATAAATGATCACTATTACATCGAAACCGGTTCAAATGTTTCGGTCAGTTTGTTGGTGTAACTATGAATTTTTTCCCCATTAAGTTCCACTGTGATACCTGTGTGTTTATTTTTTTTTAGTTATAATCTGTTTATCAATAAAATAAGTGGTCATTATGATTTATTGCTTCTTTTGCACAGAGGGGTGTTTAAGGAGTCTTCAGCTAGCTATTCATCGTCCTTCCTCGCGGTTACTGTCGTTATGCTCTGAGACATTTTTATCATTTTCTAACCCTAATGCATGTTTACTTCATGTCGAATGTATTGATGTATTTGTGCACCACTGTTAAGAGATCCAGGCCCTAATCTTAACCACGTCCAGCACAAAGCTCAATTTCACTCCTAACCTTACAGCAGACGCAAGTATTTTTTTGGTTTTTGATTCTTTATTGCTGTTTGTGTGTGTATGAACTATGAACAATGCAAAGAATAAAATATCCTAAACGAAACATTTGTCAAGTTTGTTTATTTCCTGAAGGTCTTTTTATGGGCAGTTTTTAAATCCTGCCAGCTCCTAGGACTGAATTAGGACCACAAATCTTTGTGCATTTACATTCCCAGCATTTCGTAAATGTGACTAACATTTATCTCTCTTATACAACTGAGCAATTGGGGGTTGAGGGCCTTGCTCAGGGGCCCAGCAGTGGTAGCTTGGTGGTGCTAGGAATTTAACCATGCTCTTTCAGTTAGCAGTCCAACACCCTAACTACTGAGCTACCACTTCTATGTAATACATACCAAGAAAATTCCGGGTTCCTTTCTGAATGTCCAACGCATTCACCAGCTTGTTTATAAAGAAAAATGTATTACACTGTTGGAGTTCCGCTTATTTCAAGCTTCATAAATTTATCTTTTACCTTATTTAAGTTTTTAACAATCCAAGCCTCATTTTACCATGCCGGCATTTTCCTGTTTGTCCGCAAGGAGTCGCGATTTAACCACATAACTGTGAAGTTGAATATTAGAATTTGGAATAAACTTTATTGCACTGTGGGTTTACATGTACAAAGAATTTTTTTTATTATAATATACTTTTTACAAATGTGTTATTTCATTATAAAATATAAAAAATGACATTAGAAGGTTTGGCATGCTCACTAGCCTGTATTTAGTACGCTCGTATGAGCTTTTGGAGGTAGAGATGAGCTCTGTGTGCGCATGCGCCGGATGTACCTTTCCGAGTTACCGGCGGTTGCCGAGGTGTTGGTGTAAACCGGTACCGGGCGGTATAAAAGCGCGATGGAGATGATTAAGCGCTGAGAGTGGACCAGTAAAGACACGATGCTCTCCTTGGCTCTGGTGTTGCTTCTCAGTGCTGCTGCCTCCGAAGCAGCGACTGATAGTTACGTGGATGAAGCGACTCCGACTCCATCCCGCTCCGGTGCTGAGGAGTCCCTGCGTCCCGGACTTGCTTTGGCCCGTTCTGCAGAGCACCAGACGCCGACTACAGTCCACGGCGAGGAGTCTCACCACCACGGACGGGGTTATAGGATAGTGCAGTGGGAATGGAGCTACGTACAGACACCGTACATCATTGCCATTTGGCTCTTGCTGGCCAGCGTCGCCAAAATATGTGAGTAAATATGGCGCGTTGGAGGTAAAAGTTGTCCCACTTGTCGGTGTTAAATTTGTCCTTGCGGCGCGTCACTACGCTTTATAAGCTCCCCAAAATGGTTGTTTGCGCTCTTGGGGAGACTTTCAGGCTTCTGGAAAGTTGTGTGTGATGAGATGAAAAACTGTGAGCGCAAAAGCTGTGGACATCATCCGAGCATATGGACAATCGCGAGGACACTTCAATTAATTGACACAATTAACACACTTTAATTAATCAGCTGCTTTTATATACTGTACACACACACACACACACACAGCAGTAGTTTCTGATCCATGATTTACAACTAAACATACAGTTTAAGTGCTAGCTCATTGATTAAGGTGTTCAACTGCTGGTCAGAAGGTTGTGAGTTCACATCTCAGGATTACAAACTATCACTTCCAGGTTCCTAAGCAAGTGCATGTCACTGTTTAAAGGCTAAAACTGCTAAATACTCTATATGTTTGTTTTAGGGACGTGATCAGCGCTCCAAGTAACTGGGATATAAACTTAACCTTATTTGCAGAATGACACGAGAGGAAAAACAACACAGTCCTGGTATCACATACAGAAATATCCTGATCATAGAATTAAGTCCTGTTTTCTTTTTCCATAGCAGGTTTATAGACAGAATGTGTCAACACGTGTGCTGTGAAGTAAAATCAGATCATCTTATAATTATGATTAAGATAAAATTAAATTAAAAATAGCATCATCCGGAATCAAATTGCTTGAGTGACTCAATTAATAACATGACAAAAAGCTGGATGATGGTGACCTTAAAAAATATCTATTGTATGGGATATAAAGAGGATAAAAACAGCACAATCCTGGAAAAGCAACAAAAAATCCTCAGCCACAAAAAGCTTAAACGGCAACAGATTAATAATAAATCAATAATATTTGACGAACTGCAGCTTCCTGTTTATCGGATACATTTTACACTTACATTTATCCATTCGTCTGATAATGCTATGGAAATCGACCAACCGAGACAGACTGGTGGCAAACCTACAACCTTCCAGTTAGTACACGAGGTGAGGTGTTAGCTCAGTGATTAAGGTGTTGGATTGCTAATTGGGACATCTGGGTTCGATTCCCAGCACCACCAATCTGCCACTGCTGGGCCCCTGAGCAAGGCCCTTAACCCCTAAATGCTCAGTTGTATAAAACAGATAAATGCAGGTTGCTCTGGATAAGGACGTCTGCCAAATTCTGTAAATGTATGCGAGTGTCTCAACCATGGCCACCAGTTTACCTTTATTATCGTATCGTATAGTACTTATTATCTTCAACCTTGAAACATCCAGGATATTTATATACCAAATTAGGGACGAAAATCTTCTATAGTTTCCACACTAGTGACAAGAATTAGATACAAGTCTAAGTGTAGCCCATCAATTTGTCAAGTCCTGTCAAATCAATTAAATGTGGGTGGACATAGCATTGATTGTAAAGGACAATTGATTCCTGTGTACAATGTTTCCTTTGTAGACTAAGCACCATTGTTAGTGCTTTATTAGTGTTGTTTATGTTCGTCTGTGTTGTTTACGCAATTATTTGTGTTACTTGTGCTTTAACACTTTATCAGCTTTACTCTATAATTACAGAAGCAGTAGGTATTTTTGGTTGGGAACCCAGTAGTGCAACTAAAATCTCAAACAAGTGGATCCCCAGATTCTGCCAAACGCTATCATGTCAGTGTTACAATGTCAGAATAAACCACCACCAAAATATAATTTTAGGAAGGAAGTGGTATTTTAGTGGTTAATGTGTTGGACTGCTAATTGGAAGACTGAGATTCGATTCCCAGCACCACCAAGCTGCCACTGTTGGGCCCCTGAGCAAGGCCCCTAACCCCCCCAATCGCTCAGATGTATAAAAGAGATAAATGTACGTCGCTCTGAATAAGAGCATCTACCAAAACGTTGTAGATGTAAATTTTAGCTGTGGTCTTTTGGTGGACCGTCTAGTTCATTAGTGGTACCATTCCTTTTTTAGTGGTAGACCACCTTATTTAACACCATTTACAAAAGGCTAAATCCTACGGATGGTCCCAATATGGTAGAAGTGATCATATGGTGTTTAAGGCAATTTCCAAAACTGATTTACTTATAGTAATATAGCATTGTATAATCTATAGAGTAAAGCTGGAGTCTGTGACCTGTAGTCCACCGGTGACGAACAACTTTCCTGGATGCACTTGAGGTGCACGAGTGAATGTCACTCACTGGCACTGGAATGAGTGCACAAAACAGCACTTCTTCTTTATTGCAGTGAGTCATGCTCGGTCGGCAGATGCAGTTTATAGGAAAAATGAGTCTCCTTGTGGACCTCTGTTCAGGGGGCAAATCACACAAAAATTCCAGTTGGACAGAGTAGGAATTTTCCTGCCAGATGGCAAATATGTAACTACACAACTACTATCCATACAAGCCAGAAACGCAGAACGTCTGCTAATGTTATAACCCTCCGTAACTACTGCAGTAAACCATAGTCGACGTTTAGAGAGTGTTTAAGATTAAAGAGTCAAGGTAATTTTTTAAAACATGACTTATTGGTAGCTAAAATGAGTCAATTAAAAAAGAAAGTTTAGCGTTTACCGTCTTCTCTTTTATTGGCCAGTTAGGCTTGTGTGCCTGATTGGTGTAGTTTGGGATGCTTAGAATAGCTTTTTGCTTCATTTCCTCATTCCTAACATCAATAAGTTTATTATACAAACACAACAATTGTTTGGACTTTTCAGCATCAGTGTTGGTGCGCCAATTTCCATGATCCTATTTGCAGTCCCGTCACTTTACTAATTCTTATTTGTTTTACTACTATAGTGACCCATAGACTACACATATAAACATACACACAATATGGTTAGTTTGTAGACTTGCGTCTTCCCTAAACTATTGCCACAACAACAAAAACAGTGTATTGTCAAACCCTGTTTCAGCATGACAAAGCACCTGAGCTCCATGAAGACATGCTGTGTTCTGATTGGAGTAAAAGAACTCAAGTTTCCTGAACGGAGCCCTGACTCTTAAACCACTTTTGGATGAATAATAACGATTATGACTAAATGATCAAATCCCCACAGTCACTCTCGACAATCTAGTAAAAAAAAATTCCCAAAGTTGTGTCATCATCAGAAAGACCAGCTAATTATTCTGTTTATATTATTTCATGCATTAACCTCATCTTTAACTGGTAGATGAGCTGAAATCCACCAAAGTGTACTGAAAATATAGGACTGGAGCTGTGCGGGTGCTAAAGCATGAAACTAAGTACATATAATCTTATGGAAATACACAAAATGTAAGCTCAGTTTGGTGCATTTCCTGCAATGACTGGGTGTGGAAGTGTATTAAAGCTAACGATTCTTCCTCTCCTTTAGGCTGTTCCCTTTTAGGGGTCACCACAGGGAATCATCTGCCTCCACCTACCCCTATTCTCTACATCCTCTTCACTCACACCCACTAACTTCCATCCATTTACCTCCTTATTGGCCTTTCTCTTTGCCTTCTGCCTGGTAGCTTTATTTCTAACATCCTCCTACCAATATATTCACTGTCCCTCCTCTGTACATGTCCAAACCACCTCAATCTGGACTCTTTCTCCCCAAAACATCTAACATGAGCCATCCCCCTGATGAACTCGTTCCTAATCCTGTCCAACCTCATCACTCCCAAAGAAAACCTCAACATCTTCAGCTCTGCTACTTCCAGCTCTGGCACATGTCTTTTCCACAGCACCATCATAGCTGGTCTCACCACTGTCTTGTACACCTTCCCCTTGATTCTAGCTGATATTCTGCTGTAAAGCTAACAATAATTGACAGAAATGACAAACTTGTGCTAGACATTGTATTTCCTAGATTGGTGCCCTGCTATTAGAAAGGTGAAATTCTTTGCTGGCTGTCTTTTCTGGCTTGTGAGTCACTCACGCCAAAACAGCAGGGGTACCCAATGACACGAGACGCTATGATGGATCCCTCTATCCCCTTTCATGTACACACCACACACAAATGCTCAGAAAAGCTGGTAGATCAGACAGAACAAACGCTTTAATCTTCTTATGATTCATGCGTCATACAGAAACAGATGGATACTGGCAGTGAAAAAAAAAACTGTTGATATACTACTGCAGATGCATGATGATGGACACCGTCTGTCTTTTCATTTCTATTGGTGTAAAGTGAGCAAATATAGACACCACTGCTTCATGGTATGTCTCTCTCCTTCGCCTAACACCTGCTTCGCAATTGTTAACACCATTCTCAATTTGTCATTGTGTTGCTGGTGAGCCGTAGGCTTGTGTGGGAGTGCTGGGCATACAGCCCACTCTCTTACCACAAGCCAATGGAGACGATTTCTATTTCAGACCTGTCTCTTTCTCTGTCTCTCTCTTTGTTTTATATCTGTCTCTCTCTCTCTCTTACATACACCAGGCATCAAAATACGATGTCTTGCATTTGTTAAAACAGGCCACGGATATGTAATACCCAAAGATTACCCCACCTAACACAAACAAAGGCACACAATTTGTATCCTAGCCATGTTTTACGCTATATAGTCGCTATAACGTATTGGACAATTTAAACATCCTACTCCAAAATTACTCTTACTGTTACTCCTATAAAACATCTATATATAAAACTTCTGTTTGGGATTTTTTTTTATTCAGTCAGAATACAGTGAGGAAAAAAATAATCTGATCTTCTGCTGATTTTGTACATTTGCCCACTGATTTGCATTGTAAGTATTTGACCCTGTCACCAAGTACGTGGTGGAAAAACCTTTGTTGGCCATTACAGAGGTCAGATGTTTCTTGTAGTTGGCCACCAGGTTTGCACACATCTCAGGAGGGATTTTGTACCACTCCTC
Source organism: Bagarius yarrelli (assembly GCA_005784505.1). Taxonomy (NCBI): domain Eukaryota; kingdom Metazoa; phylum Chordata; class Actinopteri; order Siluriformes; family Sisoridae; genus Bagarius; species Bagarius yarrelli. The sequence continues at coordinate 1,437,414 of VCAZ01000080.1, forward strand.
TTTGCAGATCCTCTCTAAGTCATCAAGATATCGAAGCGGATGTTTGGTAAGTCGTACTTCAGCCCGCTTCACAGATTTTCTATAGGATCAAGATCTGGAGACTGATTCCTCACGGTTCTCATGATCATTAAAACTCCACAAGTTGAGATCTTGCATGGAGCCCCAGACCGGCAGAGATTGACAGTTATTTTGTATTTTATCCATTTGAGAATAATCGCACCAACTGTTGTCATCTTCTCACCAAGCTGCTTGGCGATGTAGCTTTGTATCCCATTCCAGCCTTGTGTAGGTCCACAATCTCATCCCTGACAGCTTTTTGGTCTTAACCATGGTGAGGAGTTTAAAATCGGATTGATTAATGGATTACTTTTATGGACAGGAACCAAGCAAATACTTATAGTTTCGCTTATTAAATATAATACTTTCGCTTATTAAAGTGCAAATCAATTTATACATTTTTTGGAATGTGTTTTTAGTTGAATTTCTGTCTCTCACTGTTAGAATACAACTACCCTTAAAATTATAGACTGATCATTTCATTGTCTGTTGGCAAATGTACAAAATCAGCAGGGGATCGAATCATTTTTTATTTCCTTACTTCACTAATTAATCAGACACTAATGTTGGGCGTGGAGTTCTGGGAAGCAGTTGTTGTACCAGTTTATTCCAAAAGTTGTCCAGTCGGTTTGAGTCGTGTCTTCATGGAAATCAGGGGCTTTGTGCACGGGGACATTGTCATGCTGGAACAGCGTTCGGGAACTTCTGCCTCCAACTATGTGCCAAAAGTTTGGCACTATTGTTACTTTTACATTTACAGGATATGCAAAGCGACTTACATTTATTTATTTTTTTGTACAGCTAAATAATTGGGGGTTATGGGCCTTGCTCAAGGGCCCAGCAGTGACAAATTGGTGGTGCTGGGAATCGAACCCCAATCTTCCAATTAGCAGTAACATTTTAACCACTGTGCAACCACTTCTTATAACACAGCTATAACATTTGGAAACTTACGCTAATTTGATTATTTTTCGACTACCACTATGCATTCGGTGTTTTGTTGTTACTTTTCTAGTGAATGTATATGTAAAACCTAAAATCACAGTCCTACAGCTTTGATCTAACAGGCCGGATATTTTACAGTCACAGTCTTTAATAATTATTATTTCACCCTGAAGTTAATTGAAACTCCCGTCATGTCCTCTCGGCTTTATCTTGAAAAACATAGTTACAGCAGCTGTTCAGATCATAAAGTGAAGGACACTCAGTCCATTTTCCTCCTCGCTTGTCTTGTTTCCTGTATCGTTTATCCTTCAACTTCTTGTCACATCTCTGCAGTGAATTTTTTTGCATGTCATAGTTATTATAGAAAGACATTGATGTAAAGCACCACAGGATGTACAGCTCTTCACAGTAATTATTACAAACCAAAACCAAGGTCAATATTTGCTGTGCCTGATGTCTCACGGGACCGACAACATACATATGCCGAGCAACAGCGTCTCCTGAGGGAATCCTATCGGCCACCTAAAATTTCCAGTGAATTTACAACCTGGAGGCTTGTTACTGATATGAAAAAAAAGTTTGTTTATTCAGTACTGGTGATGATACACAAGTGGAACCTATAACACATTAGACAAAATTTATCCTACAACCATGTCTTTGTCCCTGAGAGACATGATTATTTTTTTTTCATGTTTTTGATGTAGGATTAAATTCGTTTACTCTTATAAACCTTTTGGATACGTTTTAAAGCCATGTTAATAAGCATGCGGATGATTGTAATAGCGCATTAGTTTTAGTTAATCACTGTGGTCGGTTACCTTACCTACTAGAAAATATATCAAAACAAATCAATTCGGGGCTTGAGTGCATCTACATACAATCACATCCATTAAAAAGAAAAACAACCGATCCAAGCGAACATTTTTTGCCTGCATACCCTGTTCTCTGGTGATTATAAAGGGTCACGGTTTACCTAATAAGAGTATTTAATTATAATAGCCTAGCTGTTTATTACGGCACTATAGCACTTATCTGATTGGAGGAAGTAGACGCTGAGCTTTTATGGCCCAGTTGCGGTCTAAAAGCCCGGGTCTGTTTATGAGGTGTAATTGGTGTTCGGCGCGACGTATAAAGATTGTTTTTTTTTGCTCGTCCCATGGCTTAAAAGCATCAACCAAATGGAAAACATTAGTCTTTAAATCCATACGTTGATTATTTTGTAGGTGTTTGATAAGAATGGGAAAAAAAGTATAGTATGTTGGATGTGTGTGTAGGAGAGAGACAGAAAGAGTTTTTTTTTTTCATGTGCTCTGATGAATGACTCACAATACCAAGCTGATTGATGTGTCCCTGGTGGAGGCGTGTTTATGTGTCGTGCTCTGATCCCTCTGTCCATGAAAAACATGAATAATTACTGCCATTAGACGCTCCCATTACCCTCCCGCTCCTTTCAGCACATTAGCCCTTAAGCCCTGTTCTCTTTCACACTTTTTTTTCTTATCTCACTGTCATCACTTCTTACGACTTAGATAACCTGGAGATCAGCACGTCACGTGATTATCCGTTATACTATACATGTTCCAGAGTTTCCACAAGGGATCGGCTTCACTTTGAAATTTGAACTTTGGTTTAAATTACAATTCTCAGCAGTTAGTTGTCAATTAAGAATGTTCATTCATTCATTCATTCATTCATTTATCTTCTATACCCGCTTATGCGCTAATTTGGGGTCACAGGGATCTGCTGGAGTCTGTCCCAGCGTCTCAGAAAGGGTAAGAGGTAGGAGAGGTACACCCTAGACAAGTCATCGGTCCATCACAGGCCCACACACATACTTACTCCAATGGGCAATTTAGAATCAACCTAACATACATGTTTTTGGACTGTGGGAGGAAACCGGAGAACCCGGAGTAAACCCACACAAGAACTTGCTGTGAGGCAACCACACCACTAAGCTATCATGCCCACTGTCTTTTCGGTTAATTATTTCAATACCTTTTTACTAGAATATTTGAGTTTTTCATGTTTTACTGTGTGATGAGCATTTTCTTTAAAGGTCATGGGTTTGATTACCAGCACCACAAACTGCCTCTGAGAAAGGCTCTCACCCCTGAACTGCACCGGTAGATAAAAATGTAAGCTGCTCTGGATAAGGGCGGCTGCTAAATGCTAGAAATGTTAATGTAAAGGTTATACTCTGTGTGTGTACACGAATATTTTGTCCCTCAAACTTTGAAAAACAAAGTGCCCCTCAAATCAGAAAATGTTTGGGAAAAAGATTCCGATCTTAAAGGTACAGTAGGTGATTGTCTTTAAGGAGATTTTTTTGCAACATCTGAATCACATGATTGCAAACAAGCTATATGGTATAATTGGACTTTGGTGTGTTTGATAGCAACCCATATCTTATGTATTTTATGTAACGTAACGAATTAGTTCAACTCCAGCAGCAGAAGTGTATTAGGGTACTATTTTTATGTTTGGTACTATAAAGTTTTCTCACCGGGTGAATGACACATGATGTATTGTAGTAATGTTGTCTAGTGGTCGTCTAGTCTGTGTGCTTATACGTTCAGAAGGCGTAAGTGTAACTTAGGCGAGATGTATTGAGAACCCAGGTGCAGTTTATTTACAAAATACTATATACAAAATACTATAGCAGGACCATAGCAGGACCATAGCAGGACCATAGCAGGACCATAGCAGGACCATAGCAGAACCATAGAGGTAACAGGGAGCAACAAACCACAAAGACAAGACAGACAGAGGGGCTATAAATACACAAGACAAAACGAGGAACACCTGTGAACACTTAGGAACAAACTAACCAAGGACAAGGGGAAGCACATGACAGGAACCAGGAAGTAAACAAAACTAAAATATGACAGAAGCTAACTTAGCTGGCTAACCTAGCCGCTAAGACAAGACAAGACAAGAAACAACATGAAACAAGAAAACCAAAAGACAAGAACATGAAAACTTTACAGTAAGTTTGGATGGTAAACGTGGGACGTACACTTTTAGTGCATTCAGGCTACACTAGGCATTTTTGAAGATGTCCTACTGCATCTTTTTTCATAATGTTCAGAGGTAAAGCTGTAACTTAGGCTTAAATGTATGTTTTAGGCCCAACTTTAGAAAGCTAATGAATTTACTTTAGAAAGCTAATGATTTTACTTTAGAAAGCTAATGATTTTACTTTAGAAAGCTAATGATTTTACTTTAGAAAGCTAATGATTTTACTTTAGAAAGCTAATGATTTTTTACTTCAGATTGAATGAATTGTTGTTCTTTACTAAAGATAGGGTGTACTTGAGATAAATTATCTGATGTGTTAAAACATCACCGCAGGCGTCTTTAGCTTTTTTTAATATCAGCATGCTTTAGTATCTTATTATCTTGTAAACTGTAGTAATAATCATCAGTTTTTGTTTCCGACTGCAGTCATTTACTTTTTCAGCTTCTCTTTAAGGCTTCAGTTGAATAAACACCAGTTGCGATGCTGTACAGAACCGTGCAAATTAGTCTCTAATTAGCTTTTACATCCACTACATTCATCACTGAAAGTAGATTCTGAATAACACTGCCAGCTCACTGGTTGTGTATCTTAATCAAAGTCAGCATGAATTCCCTCCTGCTACTTTGCTAGTGTGCAGGCTCAAATATCCTATAGCAGCTACCCGGGAGCTTCAAAGGCACATTATACAATTCATTCTAGTATACGAGACTTATTGCATTATGTTTCCTAAAGTACTAAAAGCTTATTAGATTATAAATCCTAATTTAAAAAATGTTGTCTTGATTAGGTTTCTAAGTAAATTTTAATTAATTTTGAGCCTCTTTTACTAAAAACAAGTGTCAGCTTGATTGCTGTGCTAGTTTTAGAAATAAGACTATAACTAAATAAATCTTTAGAAAAGACAAAGACTTAAGTATTTGTATGTGTCTGTTCATTCATTCATCCTCTATACCCGCATATTCCCTAATTCAGGGTCATAGGGATCTGCTATAGTCTATTCCAGCTATTTCTGTCAGGCAGAAGGGGTACACCCTGGATAGGTCGCCCGTCCATTACAGGGTCACACACACACTCACACTCACCCCTATGGGCGATTCAGAATCACCAATCAACCTAACATACATGTTTTTGGACTGTGGGAGGAAACCGGGGAACCTGGAGTAAACCCACGCAAGCACGGGGAGAACATGCAAACTCCATACAGAATGGCTCCTGCCTGGGAATGGAACCTGGTTGCCGTGAGTGCCGAACCGTGTCTGTTCAAGTAATTGAAATTTAAACATAAACACTTCATAAAACGTTTTATTTTGCTTTATGGAATATCTCATGGTTACTAGACAATGTGAAGACAAACAAGTAGAAGTACAGTGGTTAAAGTGTTTGACTGCTAATTGGAAGATCTGGGTTTGAATTCCAGCACCACCAAGTTGCCACTGTTGGCCCTTTAAGCAAGGCCCTAATTGCTTAGTTGTATTAAAAACAGAAATATGTAAATTGCTTTGGATAAGGACGTCTGCCAGATGCCATAAATGTAAATTTACACATTCCCAAAATGCACCATTTTCATATACAGCATAATCACATCATACAGATTTGTGTCCCCAATGACACAAATCTTATTCAACGGTCTTATTTAACGGTGGTCTTATTTAACCACATTCTATAATGAGAACTTATTATAAAATATCCCAGCCAATTATCTGGATTACGAAGATGATTTGTCCTCGTCTGCTAACATACGGTGATACAGTCTGGCCTCACAAAATAAATAGTCCGAGCAGTTATCTTATTTTGTTTTATCTATGTATTGAAAATGTATCTACCGGTTTGTGCAATTATTAATCTGGATTATTAATCTTGTATATTTATGGACACACAGTGAACTTATTTTTCTTCCTGTGTCTCTTGTAGTGTTCCACCTCTCACAGCGGTTCACCTCAGTGGTCCCGGAGAGCTGCATGCTGATTTTGTTGGGCCTGGTCCTTGGCGGTTTGGTGCTCATTGCTAGCAAGAAGCAGCCCTACCAACTGGACCCAGGTCTCTTTTTTCTTTTCCTGCTCCCCACTATAGTAGGGGATGCCGGGTATTTTATGCCCGCCCGTTTGTTTTTTGACAACCTGGGAGCCATTTTGATGTATGCTGTTGTGGGGACGCTGTGGAACGCCTTCTGCACAGGGTTCTGTCTCTATGGCGTGAAGCAGGCGGGGGTCATCGGTAAGTTATTTCCGGCCTAATTGCCTAAACGTATACAGCACAGTGAAAGTCATTTTTGGGGGGATTTGGGATTGTATTTGTGTCTATGTGTAGATGATAAGGTGGAAGCAGGCCTGATGGAGTTCCTGCTGTTCGGAGCGCTGATCTCAGCTGTGGATCCTGTAGCGGTGCTGGCTGTGTTCGAGGAGGTCCACGTTAACGATATGCTCTTCATCATCGTCTTCGGCGAGTCGCTCGTCAATGATGCGGTCACTGTGGTGAGTTGCAGAAAAGAGCAGTGTACATATATCTGTGTTGTGTGTGTAGTAAAGTCAGTAGTTAAAGTAACAAGTTCGGTGTTAAAGGTTTTGGGCTGCTGCTTAGAAGATGGTGGGTTCAGGTCCTGGCACCACCAAACTGCCACTGCAGGGCCCTTGGGCAAGTAGCTCTGGATGAGTTTGCCTGCTTAATGTAAATGTAAGAAAGCACTGAAAGCACAGGCTATCACCTGACTGCAATTCGTAAACCTTAAAGCCAAATCTAAGCAGATTATATAAATGTTCTGCACATACCAATAGTTTCCTATTTTGTGGTAAACCCACTGGAGTTTCTTGACATTGATTCAGTTACATTTGCCTTCTGAAGAGAAGCTTTTGTTCCGGCAAACTGTTCTGAGAAGGTTTTTTTTTTTTTTTATTAGGAAAAAAATTCTGTCTTCTCCTGTTATTTATCATCAGCTGTTGTTGTCGTTGTCAGTTGAATCTTGTGTTTTTCCGTGTTTTTGTAATTTTTTTATATAATTCACGTACAGTGTTTCAACAGTGCAGATGCCTGTCTAATATCTGCCCAAGGATTCAATACAAACCAGTCAGCTGTACTAAACCGTCTCTGACACTCCTGACAGCTCCTTACATACTGCAACTTAATCTGCTGTCCAACGATCATAGCTAAAAATCGTCTACAACAACTGGGGGACCGCAGCCCACTAGGAGGCCTCAGTGATCTTCAAAAAAATAAATAAATTTGATCAAAATATATTCCTACAATTAGTTAGTTCATTTTATTATTAATATCTTTAATGAAAAATAACATACTAAAAATGTAAATTTAGAAAAACATTTCATTTAATTTTCCACCTAAATTGGTAAAAGTAGCTAGCGTGCACAGCTAAGATCTAAACATAATGGACAAATATGTGTTTTAACTGTCAGGTGAGAAACAGCTTTTCTTTCCTGTGGCTGTTTCTGCACTGAACAGCTGATATACAGTATTTTAATTACTACTGCACTGCCACTTCGATTGTTACACCTCTATACTCTATCCATATACCTCTGTACATTATTTACCCCCACCTCTGTAACTATCAACCCCATACCCTATTTATTACACTGATATTTATTGTAAATAAGCCACTTGTGCACTTCTGGTTAGATGCTAACTGCATTTCATTGGCTCTGTACACGTACCTTACACAATGACAATCAAGTTGAATCTAATCTAATCTAATCTAATCTAATCTAATCTAATCTAAACACCAGATTCCTGCAGTCAATAACACTAATACCCCAATTCTAAATCAACAGGCTGAAGCCACCACAAGAGTAGACAGGCAAAATGTCAGCAATTCCACAACATTTACTTAAACTATGGGTTTATGTTGTTTTCTCATTAAATTCTTATTAAATGTCTTTTCATAACCAATTAACATTACTCTAAAACTGAGCATTAAGATGGACATTTTGAGCATGTCTGCAAAGAAATATCTGTTTAATAGTTTGTTTAATTTAATTATATTTGTGCATAATTAGTTACAAGTTATGAATTATAGCTTTAATTTACTGTGTGTATGTAACAAGTTAATAAAGCTATAATTACCTGTAATTTATTGTTTATAAATATTAATTACAGTGGAAATGTAATTAAAAAAGCCTGAAAAAAGAAACTATATAACAGCATCTTTGGGGAGACTTAAAACATTGACTTGCAGAAGAAGAAGGGCATTAAAAAAGTTCAGAACTCCTGGTCTTTAATATTTCTAGGTGGGATCCAATAAGGAAGGAATTAAAGTACAGATTTGGGTCTTTCTTTAATTTGCTTTATTTTCTTTGCACAGGGAAGACATTTGCAATAAAATGTCCACTGTTGTGCGTCTCAATCCGTTTTTATGTTCGTTAATAAACAGAACATTAAGGTTAACTGGTTTTGTTCCAAATCCCGAATATTTAGCTGCAAATTTCCACGTGGTTAAATGTCAGCTCAGGATCAAACCTCTATAGGAGCTCTTTTTAATAATGTTCACACAAACAACAGTCGTTTTAACTTTATAAGATTAGTAAAGTTACTGTAATGCAGTTGAAGTCAAAGAATGTTGACCCTTTTTAGTAGATTCCCACCGAGATTTAGAGACTGAGAACCTCTACATTATTGGCTGGGCATTATAGGATTATTATGGGATTATCACTCATTCCATATGCAGCCAAATTGAAGTCGCTAAGAAAACGATAGCTTGGTTTATTAGATTAGGAGCATGAAATTTGTGTAGAGATGTTTTAAAGCCTTAATGATGTAAATGAAAAGGAATTAGTTAAAGGGTCTTGGGTTTATGGATCTTGCAGTAATCAGTATCTATACAACACACTTGCATAGCAGGAGTGAGAAACGTACATACCGATGGGATGCATTCTAACACTGTTGTGAACATTTTACACATACGATTGTGGATATTAGGACTGGTATAATATTAATAGACAAAAGTTGAAGTTAAAGTTAGTTTGTAGTAGATTAAAGCATTTATTGTGTTTATATGTAGGTCCACTGGGCCTTAGGTTGCGGCTTTGTCTCCAGCATGTGGTCTTTCATAGCTTGAAGTCAAATGACTTGGAAAGAAAATCATTGGACTGGCTAGGAATGTATATTTTGTAAACACACCTCATACTGTGGAAACATGCTATGAGAAATAAGGAAAGGTGTGAAATTACCTAAAGCTGCTTTCTCTGTTGTTGTTTTTTCCATCCATCCATCCTTTCATCTATCCAACCATCTATCCATCTATCCACCCATCCATTTATTAATCCATCTTTCCATCCATCCATCAATCTATCCATTCTTTCTTCCATCCATCCATTCATTAATCCATCTATTCATTCATCCATCCATCCATCCATTCTTCCTTTCTTCCATCTATTCATCAATCCCTCCATCCATCCATCCATCCATCCATCCATTCGCCAAATCATTTAATCATCCTCCCTTTTTTGACACATATTACATATCAGGTGGTTTGTCTGGTCAAGCCTTCTGTCTGTCTGTAATCCATGTAAAACCTTCAGCTTTGTCCTGACTAGACTTCGTTAGAATTTGACTCTGTTCCCCAAAGGTTTGCTATGTATAAATGCCTTTACTTTAATATATAACGCTATATTTTTTTCATGCTCCGATCCCAATTTACACACTTTCCAGCTCTGAGTATCAGCTAAAACATGATCTTTAATCTGAAATCGAATTTGAGCCATCTGTCTTCCAGCCTCTGTTGCCATGTTATCAAAATCATTAGTAATGCGATGAGAGACTCTTTGGGGCAGGGTTATGTTATATATATTTACACGCAAGTCTTTTTAAATCACGGACATTTATAGCATCAAATATGTGAGTACTGAAGAATGTCTGATCTGATAAGAATTAATGATATTCTGTCTGTTTTGTAGGTGTTGTATAAGGTTTATATCTCATTTGTAGAGGTGGGACCAGGACATGTCCAAACAGCAGACTATTTTAAAGGTGTTGGTAAGTTCAGTTTCTTCTGTAGTTCTATTTGAATTTAATGTTAGACAGGATTTACCCCTGTTTATTAGGGCTCAGGATGAGGTAGAACATGTCATGCAGAGCTTTCAATATAATATGTTATACCAGGGGTGTATAATGTATTGCAGGACACCAGCCCTTCAGGACAGAGATTGCCCACCCCTGCATTATACTGTATATATTTAATCAGTGCTTTCTTAAATGTCTGGTTTGTTAATTAGAGGATTAGAGTTAAAGTCCCACCACCGCTGTTAGGCCCCTGAGCAACCCTTTTTCCTCTAGGGACACAGGCCTAGCCTGTGCTCTGACCCTCGGCTAGGATAAGCAAATGAATTGGAATTGAGGCCCTGTATTAATTAATTGCATCTTATTTATAAAATCTAAGCATAGACTTCAGCCCCATAGCTTTAGGTGTAAAAACTTATTGAGCATGTAAAACAATTTGCTAACAGAAAACTAGTTCCTCACATTTATGTCAAACCTATGCTCTTTCTCAGCCTCCTTCCTCGTCGTCAGCATCGGCGGAACGCTGGTGGGATTGATTTTTGCCGTAATCCTAGCCTTCATCACTCGTTTCACTAAGAGGGTACGCATCATCGAGCCGCTGTTTGTTTTCCTGCTGGTGTATCTGGCTTACCTCACAGCTGAACTCTTCTCTCTCTCAGCTATTCTCTCGTAAGTACAGATTCTCTGCGTCTCTCTCTCTCTCGCTTACATGCACATGCACACGCTAGCAACCAAATTAAAACAATTAGAATTTAGAATGTGAGTATAAGAATGTGTTATGACTCATCTTTAATACTAAGAGGCTATTTAAGATGGAAAGCACAGGGTTCCGAGGCCAGAAAGAAAGATTCTCTTTCAGGGGAATAGGAAGAAAGCCAGATAAAATGAAGATAAATGGGTAAAGACGGTGAAGGTAAAAATCACAAGGTCAGGTGTAGAAAGACAGAGACGGGTAAAATGCTGTGTAAAATATGCAACAGTAAGATAAATTGCGGTAATCCTGAGAGGAATTATGAGCCTGTATAAAATGGCGAAGATTAAAATAATAAGGAATTAAGATTTTTATTAACCAACGTGCCATTATTCTACAAATGAAAGTAGAAAAGTAGTTCTTGAAAAGTGTACCCAAACTGGGGGCGGAGTTATAATAAGCGTTGGGCAACGGTTAGTTTAAAATCAGCAGATTTTATTAGGATGTAAGAAAATTTTGACAGAGAAAAATGGCTGAAATATGAGCCGAAAATGTATGCCATGTCAGGTTGCACCGCCTGGAAGTGTTCAGGGCGTAGGTTTCGGGCTCCCACTAGCTGTTATCACTGCGCAGTGTGACCCTTAATATTTCGCTCAATGAATGTGAGTTGCGGTGGGTTGCTTACGGCTAATACATAGTCTTTATTTATGTACTGCTTGTCTTCAACAGAAAAGCAGCAGAAACCACTGGGAACCACTGGTATAGTCATAAAAAACTTATGGACAATTTCCAGGCATGGAAAAGTTTGGGAGAAATAAATAAATCCACAAAATTATTAAAAATTCACCAATCTTGAATGTATATTTAAGTATATTTTAGTAGATACTATTGGTTAAAATACTGAAGTTTACGTTTGCGCAATTCGTCGTGTGACAAATGTTTATTTTTTTTACTAGAAACTACAAAAGTTTGTCATTATTTTAGTTAAGATGTAAACATGAATTTTCTTTTTATTGAACGTGTATATTTACACTTTATCAACCATTAGGTGACGATTTAGCTCAAAGTCATGGAATAGTCATGAAGGTTTATTGGTAAAAAGGTGCAGGAACCCTGATGGTTGAACAAATTGTCTGCAAACTGATAATAAGGTTAAAATTCTTAATAATTATGAATCAGGTTCCAAACTTTGACACGCCAACGGTGATTAAAGGGTTTGAATCCCAACTGAGCTACCACTTCCCCAGATTTCCCAAAATAAAATGTACAGACACAGTGCAGTTATTTATCAAATGTATAAGTTTAACCAAAATAATAACGCAGGCAGAACTCAATCTCAGTGACATTTCTTTCTCTAAGCACAGAATGACCTTCTGTGGCATTGGCTGCAACAAATATGTGGAGGCCAACATATCCCAGAAGTCCCGCACTGCCGTCAAGTACACCATGAAGACCCTCGCCAGTATTGCTGAAACCATCATCTTCATTTTTCTTGGCATTTCAGCTGTGGACAAGTCCAAATGGGCCTGGGACACTGGCCTAGTCCTGTCTACTCTCATCTTCATCTTTGTCTTTAGAGCCATGGGTGAGTTATAATTCGAGGATAATTATTACAGGAATGTCTTAATTGATTTAAATGAATGTGGAAATGAAAGCAGAACAGTGGAAAATAACTCTGGAAATTGGATTAGCAATTTGGACTGATTAAGAAAAATAGTGATGTCGAATCAATCACCAGCTCATAAGGCTGTAATTTAGTATAGTAATTTTTGAACAGAATTAAAATCAAAGACCACATTTGCACTGCACGCATGAATTTTGTTTTTTTTTCTTCCAATGGGACCGTCGATCTGGAAAAAAATCACATGGATTTCGATATTGTCAGTTTCAGGCTTCATTTGTATGTGGAAATAAATGGGATATGAATAGATTAGTACAAGAGTTTGCATGTAAGCAGACAGGTCGGATTTTCACCTGCGAGTCAAACATCACTGATTAAGTCACCGCATGACGTCAACTCAGGTGGACACCAACAGCGAGAAGTATAAGTTAGCGCAACTGTGTATTTTGATGTTTGTCTGTAACCTTATTTTCTAAAGAGAAATGTAAAAAAAAAATTGATTAATGCTAAATTTGGTCAGGCTCCAACAAGGGCTGTCCTCTTTTATAAGATTATTCTTTTGTTCGACTTTTAAATATAATTCAGAAGCAAGATGTAAGCGGGTCATTAAAAAAATATATAATTACAAAATTGGGCATTAACACCTGCAGTGTAAATGCGACCAAAGTGTCGTAGATGGCAGGAAAATTTCAAAAATTAGGCTCTAAAATTACATATCCTAATTACACAATTAATACACTGATCAACACTGTTTGCTATCAAAGGTTTCAAAGGGTAATAAAATAAAACCTTCAATACAATTATTATACCTATTTTTCCTTATTAAACTGGATTTATGTTTATTTCATTGAAGATAAATGCTGTTCAGGATCTAATAATGTCCTTAAACTGTGCAACCGCATACACTGTAATAACAGTTTTGCCTCTCATAGTATAATCTAAGCTTTGTTAATGGCTGATAAAGAAGAGATGTACCATCATATACTATTAGTTGCTATCGTAACCTCTGAGGTTACTCAGAAAATGAGCAAACATACCTGATTTTCCTGATCGTCTTCAATAGTTTTAATAATTAGTTACCAACCCTAAAGTAAAAGCAGATGCTTCCTGTTTCCTAGTGTCTTTAATGCACATCGCTTACAGTTCTAGTAGTTTTGACTTAATTTTCTTCATTGGTACCCTGAAAGTGGTCTGTTGTTTAAGGAGAAACTTCCCAGTAAAATTAATTAGCACATACAGCAAACATAACATTGACATTAAAAGCAGCTAAGCATAACTGTAGCTGTTATTAGAAATATTTTGCAGCTTCTAATATTAAGCTAAAAGATGATCGATTATTAGAATAGCCCATCCCTCGGGTAATGGTGTATTCTCAGCACAGATGTGAGACTGCCTTTTAGTCCTAACATTCAGTTTTTGACATTTTAGTTTTAAATGTCACAATCTAGCAGCCCATAATATACAAGCAACAGTGAAGAAAAAGCGGGACTAATGAAGGTTATATAAATTGACCATGGACAATGTTGAGAGACTGACTGTGCATTACAAGGTGCACTGTAATGCAGTGGGTGACACAGTGGATAGAATTTCCCTCTCGCATCTCTAAGGTCCCTGTTGTCATCCTGAAAATTGGGTTACAGATTTCTGTGCTAGGTCTGTTCACGTCTACAGGGTTCAATCCAGTAGAGCTGTGCAATATGGATACTAAATTCCAGTCATAATGATAAATTAACTTCAAAATTATTTGTCTGTGCATACATTTTATAGTAAAACTCCATACAGTACAGTACTATATGAACTGCATGATAAACGGATTTTTAATACGTTGTGTCTTAAAAACAGATCATTACAAATTATTATAAAACTCGGGAGAAAATAATTACTAAACAATTTGTGGGAGCTAAAATTACAGCCAAATTCGTATAATTTTGTATTATTTATTATTACTGATTATCTCCCTTTACTCATCTCAAAAACAGGGGACAGAAAACCTGTGTAAAAAAAGAGAAAACAGTACAGTTTTTGTAAATGCCAGTGCTTAGCGAATATTAAATAATGATAACTATTACAGACAAACACACACACACACACACACACACCAGGCATGTTTCTATCTTAAATCTTGTATGTATATTCACATATATCTTGTATGTATATCCACACAAGGGGCAGTGGCTCAAATGGTTCAGGTGCTGAGTTGTTAATCTGAAGACCAGAAACACCTGGGTTTAAGCTCCACCTCTGGCAAGTCAACCACTGTTGGGTCCTTGAGCAAGACCCTTAACCCTTCCTGCTCCAGGGGCGCTGTATCATAGCCGACCCTGCGCTCTGACCCCCAACTTACTAAGATGGGATATGCAAAAAATGCATTTCACTGGCTCTGTACACGTACCTTCCACAATGAAGTTGAATATTAATTAATATATATACACACATTATGTATTACTTTTTATGCCATAAATTTAACAAAAATAAAAAATAATCATAATCAGTACTTGGTAACACCTCCTCTGGCAGATATCACAGCTTGCAAACGCTTTTTATAGCCAGCTAAAAGTCTTTCAATTCTTGTACTTGGGATTTGCGCCCCCATTCTTCCTTGCAAAAGGCTTCTAGTTCTGTAATATTCTTTGGTCGTCTTGCATGCACAGCTCTTTTAAGATCTACCCACAAATTTTCAATGATGTTTAAATCAGGGGACTGTGATGGCCATTCCAAAACCTTCAGCTTGCATCTCTTGAGGTATTCCATAGTGGATTTCAAGGTATGTTTAGGATCATTGTCCTGTTGTAGAAGCCATCCTCTTTTCAGCTTTAGCTTTTTTACAGATGGTGTGATGTTTGCTTCCAGAATTTGCTGGTATTTAGTGGAATCCATTCTTCCTTCCACCCGTGTAATATTTCCTGTCCCACTGGCTGCAACACAACCCCAAAGCATGATAAATCCACCCCCATGCTTAAAAGTTGGCAAGGTGTTCTTTTCATGAACTGCTGCTCCTTTTTTCTCCAAACATGCCTTTAGTGACTGTGGCCAAAGAGTTCTATTTTAACTTTAGCAGTCCACAGCACTTGTTTCCAAAACGCATCAGGCTTCTGTAGATGTTCTGTTGCATACTTCTGACGTTGGATTTTATGATGGGGACGCAGGTAAGGTTTCCTTATGCTGACTCTTCCATGAAGGTCTTGTCTGTGCAAGCAGTGGAACGGTGCACCACCACTCCTGAGTCTGCTAAATCTTCCTGCAGGTTTTTTGCAGTCAAATGGGGGGTTTGATTTGTCTTTCTGACCAGCATACGAGCAGTTCTCTCCGAGAGTTTTCCTGGTCTTCTAGATCTCATCTTGACCTCCACAGTTTCCCCTCCTGCAAGTGGCTGACAACGCTGTGTGTCTCTTGAGCCTTCTCCTGCAGTGTGGGCATCAATAACTTTCATTTTCAGAGTTTTACACAGCTGCTTAGAGGAACCCATGCTTGTTGAGTGTCCACAAGTGTGCACAAGGTTTGAAGAGTCAAAGTATTTGTAAAGCTTTGAAATTGGCATTTACTAATCACAGCTGTTGCCATGCATCAGATCTAATAGGCAATGGCATCACTCTAATGATCTAATGAGACTCTGGAACTCTTAGGGTGCCCAAACCTTTTGCACAGTGCCATAAAAATGTTTCAATTTTTTATTTTTGTTCAATTTATGGCATAAAAAGTAACTATGCATCAATGTTTGCTGAAAATATTGTGCATTTTTTCCATTTCTAAGAGAGACTGTGTTAACATCTTTTCAATTAGAAAATCACCAAAACCTGTTATTTATCAAGGGGTGCCTAAACCTTTGCATTAAGACTGTATATATTATATATATATATAGATATATATATATATATATATATATATATATATATATATATATATATATATATATATACATATACAGTCAAGCCCGAAATTATTATAAAGTTACTTTTATTCAACCAGTTTATTTTTTGACCGGAAATGACACAGGCTTCTCCCAAAAGATAATAAGACGATGTACAGGAGGCATCATTGTGGAAAAAAATTTCTTAGCTTTTATTTATATTTGGAAAAAAAAGTGGCATCTCCAAAATTATTTATACCCTTTGCAAACTGTCACAGTCTGTGGGAAAATCCAAAGTTCTATACCATTCCAAATAGTCCAAGCTGTTCTAAAGCATCCTAATTACCCTGATTCATTGGGAACAGCTGTTTTAATCAACTCAACAGGTAAAAAACTGAAGCTCTTTGCTGTTGGTTTGTGGACAGTCATGGCTAAGACAAAGGAGCTCACTGAGGACCTGCGGCTGTGCATTGTGGCTGCTCACAACCAGCAAGTTGAATAATTTCGGGCTTGACTGTATATATATATATTTGTATGTATTTTTTAGTTTTATTTTTGTTTATTTGTTTGTCAACATGATTAAAGCTTTAATGAGAAACAATTTTTTCGTTTATTTCTTATTTCTTTCAGTTTGAGACCCTATTTTTGCTGTAAAAATAAATGTTTATTAGCAAGAGAGTAAAATTTCAGTATCTACTGTTTTAGAACAAAATGCTTGTTCAGTTTAGTACAGTTGTTATCATTGTATCAAAAACAGAAGTGAAACAATAAATAAATACCAGTCCTGTGTATAATCTTCAAATAATCGGTATTGATATCGGTTCTAAAAAAAATTGAAATCTTTTTGTGAATCTCAGTAACTATTAACTTTCGTATTTAGCCATTATTGTAAATTTTATTATACATTTCCAGGTGTAGTCGGACAAACCTGGATTCTAAACAAGTTTCGACTGGTTCCCCTGGAAAAGATCGACCAGGTGGTGATGTCCTATGGTGGCCTGAGGGGTGCAGTGGCTTTTGCCCTGGTGGAACTGCTGGAAGGGGAGCATGTAAAGGCGAAGGATTACTTCGTTGCAACAACCATTGTTGTGATTTTTTTCACAGTCATGTTTCAGGTATTGTATTGTATTCAGATTGAGTAAACACATTTTTGAGCACCAACATGCTGTGATAAAGTTTTGGGATTGGCACCGGTTTGCTGTTCCTGATTATAATAAATAAGAGGATTTATTACAGTGTTGTGTAAGTGTGCATGTGCGTTTGCAAGGTACTTCTGGTCAGAGCTGGTTTTTAGATGTGAAAAAATTAATATGCTATTATTTTTTTACTCTGAGTCGTGTTTGTGTGTCTGTTTTAATGTGTGTTTGTATTCCCTTTAGCCTGATGAGTCTGTTTTGCATCATTATAAAAAAACACACGCTTTGAGCTAGAATAGATTAACGAGTACACTTACATAAGTGTATTTCTTGCTAATGACTAGCTTCTAGGTATATAGCTGTTCTTGTATGTTAGTTAGAAACATGATGGTTTTTAGCACTTTCTCAAACTACAACCAACAACGTGTGTATATCCCAGTCTAGGTATTTATATAAAACACTAGTTGATCTACGAGCTGGCATGATTGTAAGCAGGGTGCGATTTGTGGGAAAAACAGACGGGGTGGTGTTTTGAAATTTTTATATTCATGAACAAAAGTTTACAAAGGTACAGTGGACCTTTATATATAAAGCTTATATATATCTTGTAGCTATTTTGCAGTAATTTTGATCTTTTTTTATATATATATGTTTTGCCTTTATTGATAGGACAGAAGGATGAATTAGGGGAAAGGGATAAGAAAGGAAAGGACCAAAGCAGAAATCGAACCCAGGTCGCGACAACTTGCTCATGTGTGTGCGCAAAAAAACCCAAACCCTTTCATAATTACTCGAATAAAACGTTATTAACTAGTCAGAACAAGATGCCGTGAATATAACAATTTAAACCTATGCATATTTGCCAGACTAAGAAAACAGTCTACTTTAATTATATATTTTCTAATTTCTTAATATTTTAATAAAATAATATTTATTATATATATAATTTTAAAATAAGCATTAATGACTATGAGGCCGGAACTGATAATTCAGCATAGATAGGGATATTTAGACCAAAGGGGGGGGGGGGATTCTTCCCCATCCCTCCCTGGTTAATTGCACCCTGATTGTAAGTCTCAATTCTGATTGGTCAGACGATGTTAGTTCATTTTCTTTAACAGCAACTTTCAGTTTTTTATTATTGTAGATGTTAAAAACGATGAAAGTTTAATCGATGCTAACAGAGGGGCCCCATGCACTTTTAGGCCCCCCCACCCCCCCACCCCAGAGATCTGTTTTATTAGGAGTAACAGTACTAGCAGTAATGTAATACTATATTTGGTGTGAAATGGGTGTAATAGGAAGCCCAACCTCATATTCTTTTATAGGGTTCAAAATTGCGGCGAATCGAATTGTGTATTGGATGTTTATGACTGCAGTATAAGAGCATAAGAAAGTCTGTGCACTTTCTGGTTGCTGAGACATTAGACTTTTTTTCAGTTTTTGTCTTTATGCCAAAGACAAACAATAGAAGTGGTGACAAAGAAGCAGAGCTGTTATAAATTGACTAATATCATTAAGTGAATTGTTTCGTGTTATACGAATTAAATGTGTAAAAAGTACAATATGTGGTTTATTATGTAATAATACATTGTGAAAAAGGAATAAAACCCTTTGACATGCTGTTATAGGAAAATAACCGGTTTAAGAGTGGTAAAAGTGACTAGTTGATTCGTTTCCTATCATTATCTGCACCTCGGTGATTTCATTTCCTAGATTTTATAAATATACTGAATAGATTGTGCTTTTACTATTAGACAGAAACTGCAAAAACATTGTATATAGTGTCATTTATTCCTTGAATATTGTTCATAACTAGATGCTGATACTAGATAAAATACCAGTAAAATGTTTCACCTGTTGCTGTTTGTTCTCCATCACACAGGGTCTGACTATCAAGCCTCTTGTTAAATGGCTGAAGGTTCCTCGCAGCACTAACAGAAAACCTACCATTAATGAAGAAATCCATGAGCGAGTGAGTCATATTAAGCTACTGTCTGTCTGTCTTTCTGTCTGTCTGCTTTGTACCCCATTAGAAGTAGTTTTGACCTTGCTGTGGAAATATCTGCCTTATTGGCGAACCTGATCTTACTGCCTCAGACCAATGAATTAATTATACAAGCTTCTTTACACATGCACACCCACATACAAACACACAACGAATAGGAAAGCAGTCGCATCTTGCTCTAGTGTCTGTGGAGGAAATAGTGAGGGGATTCTGGTCAGCATTTCCTTGCCGTGCCCTCCTCTACACTTGGAATGTCACACAGCCTCAGAGATTCCTGCTGAGCATGCTGAAACCACAGCTAAACATAGACACATTACTCTATAGCACAGTGAAATATGCTTTCTCGCAAATCCCAGCCTGGAAAGTTGGGGTCAGAGCGCAAGGTCAGTTATGGTACAGTGCCCCTGGAGCAGGAAGGGGTTAAAAGTCTTGCTCAGGGACCCAACAGTGGCTGGCTGGCTGGCGGCGGTGGGGTTTAAAGCATGTGACCCACCACTAGCCCTATAAAATGACTATAAAATGCCATTGTAGGTTTTTCAGGATAGGGCAGATGCAAAAGCTGTAAAAAATTAACCCCTTTCTGAATTTTCTGTCTGTCAATCTTTGTTGCTCTTTCAGGCCTTTGACCACATTCTTGCTGCAGTGGAGGACATTGCTGGTCTGAATGGTTACCATCACTGGAGAGATAAGTCAGTGCATTTTAAATCAAATGGAATTCGTTTTCAATATGTCCACTAATGTTTGAGTCACATTTCGTGTCTCTTTTGATTCCGTAATAAAGACAAACTTTATGCCATAATACAATTCAAGTTCAAAGCTGTTGCTAAAGTTTCAATAAATATTGAAAAAACAGGGTCGACCCCAGCTCGAGACCCTGTACCCCACTCTCTCTCCCTCCCCCTGCTTCATCTATGATCTGTCCTATCAAAAAAGCCAGAAATTCCCTAAAAAATAAAAATAATAATGTTAATAAAAATTTAACATAGAAAAAACATGATTAAATAATGTGTGTTTGGAATAAATATAAAGAAAATGGCAGAGGACTTTCTGTGTGGAGTTTCCACATTCTCCCCGTATTTGCGTTGGTTTACTCCAGGTTCTCCGGTTTCCTCCCACAGTCCAAAAACATGTGTTAGATTGATTGGTGATTTTAAATTGCCCATAGGAGTAAGTGTAAATGTGTGTGTGGTCCTGTGATGGACAGGCGACCTGTCGAGGGTGTCCGACTTGTCCCGCCTTCTGCACTTTCAGAGACGGCTGGGATAGACTCCTGTGACCCCGAATTACAGAATAAGCGTGTATAGAGAATGAATAAATGAATGAATGAATAAAAGAATGAGTGAACAATAGTATTCATCAGTGTCTTACAAAAATATGAGATTTGCCTTTGTGTTTTTAATCCATTAATTGCCTTTAGACTTATTTTATCATTTATTTTTAATATTTAATAAAGATTATACTATTTTCTTTTCACAGAACAACAACAAACATATTAGATAAAGTTTAGTCTTAAAAATGGTAATGCATCTGATGCATTTTATTAAAGAACACCGTATCTGTATATTTCAGACATACTAACAGAATGTGACCTTGTTTGCATGGTTATTTTGCAGATTTGAGCAGTTTGACAAAAACTATCTGAGTAAAATTTTGATGCGCAAATCGGTGTACCATAAAAGCGAGCTGTGGGAGGCGTATCAGAAAATCAACATCAGAGACGCCATCAGCGTTATAGACCAGGTGAGTAAATCAGTAATGACCAGCTGTCGTGCTCACTCAGTAATAGTTATTATAATCAAACAGGTGGACATGTACAGAGGAGGGATAGTGTTAGGAGGATGTTAGAAATGAAGCTACCAGGCAGAAGACAAAGAGGAAGACCAAAGAGGAGGTATATGGATGCGATAAACGAGGACATGAAGTTAGTATGTGTGAGTGAAGAGGATGTAGAGAATAGGGTTAGGGGGAGGCAGATGATTCGCTGTGGCGACCCCTAAAAGGGAACAGCCGAAAGGAGAAAAAGAAGTTTATATCGAATAGGAGGTGTTTTATTATTGTAGCAAAGAAAAATTACAGACAGTTTTTTTAATTTATGAATTTCACTGCATTCTAACTTATTACCACTAGGTGGGGCTCTAGTCTTGTAAATCAACATGTATTTTGCAGACTTGTTTGCTTCATGATTTAACTAAGTTTACTGACCTATGATAAGTCTTTATTTTTAAATCTAGTTATAAAACATTGAATTATCAGATGTAGACGTATAAGTGTCTCTCTCTCCCTCTCTCTCTCTGTCTCTCTCTCCCTCTCTCTCTGTCTCTCTCTCCCTCTCTCTCTGTCTCTCTCTCTCTTTAACTAAATGAGAATAAACCAGAACTTGATATTTCCATGTCTAATTGGAGTTGACTGGAGATCCTGAGCGGAATGTGTATCACAGTCTATCACTTGGAAGTAAAAAGGCTCTGAAATCTCCCAGGCTTTGTGAACTCTATCTCAGATGCTCCGGAGATGAGAGTATAATCCTTCCCTTTGTTGTCCAAACTGACGCCAGAGTGTCTTTGCCACCCCTGGCTTGCATGAGTTTGCTACCCGAACAGGGGCACTGCAAGATACCGATCAAGCATGCTGACATCAGAGAGAGAGAAAGAGAAAGAGAAGGCCTCAAGAGGGTGATATCAGTGTCAGTGCTGGTATTCAGGGTTGGTATTAGTCCTATGAGGGGAATGGGCTACTACAGAAGACTAATTACATGGAGGAGCAGAAGCTGATTCTCATGGCCAATACCACAAAATAAATTCCACCTTTATTTACGCTTTACAGAATCAGTCCGTGTTTTATTAAAAAACATCGGTCGGCTGATGTTTCCTTATTGAAGTGAATGTGACAGTTTAATATGTAGTATCTCTCTCTCTCTCTCTCTTTCTCTTTTTCTCTTTTACTTACTTTCTCTGTCTATGTGTCTGTCTGTCTATTACCGTAGTGTGCTGCAGCACCCTTGGCTCATGTCCAAGAAAAAAATGGGAGGCTGGAGGATGCGGTAATCAAAATAAATCAATTTTGTAAAACTAAATAGCATGTATCGTGCCAAAATATATAGCGATATTAAAGATATTTTTTGGCAATTTGCCTTTATTGATAGAACGGAGAGAAATAAAACAGGGGGGTTGGAATGGAAAAGACCTGAGCCGGAATTGAACCCGGGTGGCCTGAGCGCAACCGCACATGTGGGTGTAGGTGTCGGTGCCTTAACCCAGTACAGCACAGTGCTGGCTTATGTTAAAATATTCATTATATTAAATAATTGTATTAAGTTTAAATATTTAGTAAAGTTAGTATGAAAAAAAAAATCGCTTACATGTGACCCAAACAATCAATCAGAGAACAAAGCAGACTTGAAGAGGGGGGCAGCCAATCAGCAGCGGCTGCAACAGTTCCCCCAAAGTGATCACCACACATTACCGCGGAAATAAGGGTGTGACGGTCCTACAGCACACCCCCTTTTATTTCCTCAGACCCCCTGTGCAAAATACATTCCTGTGGCTATGTGTCTGTCTGTGTGTATATATATATATATATATATATATATATATATATATATATATATATATATATCTATATATATATATATATATATTGTCAAATAAGAAAATAAGAAAAACATAAGTATAAGAGTTTCCACACAGCCCTGTTAAATTCTTATATTATAACGATGTAAATAACTGAGACCTGATAAATAACGTCTAAAGAAAATTAAAGTGAAAGAAGCAAAACACAGGGAAAAGGCCTTTATCATGTCTAATTAAAACATCTTTCGCTTGTAACACGGAACTTTTCTCGGTTCAGACTGGTTTGGCAGTATTATTTCACTTTTCATTATGAAATTGCGAGGGGAACTCCACTCTTTCCCCAGGCTTTTAATTAAATTGAGATCTTGGCTTTGCATGGGCCAATCCAAAACCATGATCTTCTTCTTCTTCTGAAGCTGTTCCTTTGTTCACTCAGATTCATGTCTTGGGTAGTTTTTTTGCTGGAAGGTGAAACTTGGTAGATTTGTGCCAACATAGTTCGGTATATTAAGCAACAGTCAAAGCTGACAAAAAGTAGCTCCACAGTAGCTCCATAATGCCACCACCGCCATGTTTCATCATCTGTATTTTTCGGATCATAACCGGTTATGGTTTTGTAAAAAACAAAAAAAAAATATTTTTTTTTAGCAAAGGTCTACGATAATCTCGTCAAGATTGTTTTGCCACATTGGGTGTGAATGGCTAATCGTATGTATGTGTAGGCTGGGTGGATGTTCTTTCTCACCCTTCCTGATGGCCTATACATGTTAAGACAAGACAAGACGTTGAGGTCACATGCAGGGAGTGACCTGTGCTTGAAGAATATTACTGCAGCACATTTATTGTTGCTGTAGGTCTCCCTAACATTTTTCATTTTGTTCAAACATATTTAGAGTTAATAGATTTCTTTACTTAGAAAATATTTTCTTCACTTTTTTTTGTTGGGATGTTTTTTTTGGTGGCTATATAGCCCTTAAAAGGCGTAAAAGGATCTGACATATAATTCTACCATTAACTGAGGTGGATATGAGGTTGCAGTGGCTTTCACCAGAAAGTGTCATGCGGCTAGTGAGTTTTAGGAAAGTCATTTCCTGCAGCCTTGAGTTTCATAGCACTCAACTTCCTGAATGGAGTTATCTCACTAATATTAGCACAGTTGGGGGAACAATGAAAGTCTTTTTTAAAGTTCTTCCTGACCACCCAGGTGACCAGGGGAAAAAAAACAAGGTTCCTAAAAGGGTCTATACATCGTTTCGAAACCACTTTATTCTCTTATTTGTAAGATGCAACATTTTTAAATGTTATATATTATTTAATATTCCTTAAAGCTTATGTAAAGCTCATGTATGTAAAGTTCCAGTGGTGCATTTATAGTACATTTTTCTCATTTGGATTTGGCAGATGCTCCTAATTAGAGCGACTAGCATTAATTTTTTTGTTTAAATCCAGTCATGGGTTGAGGGCCTCGCTCAGGGGCCCAACAGTGGCAGCTGGTTGGCAATCACTTCCCCTAGTGGTATTTTTAGTTCCATGCCCATTTTATTTTATTGTTTGCGATATCTAGGTTGCCGTGCATGGTTGTGTGTTGAGCAAAGCCAGAGACACACAATGATTTAAAATTTTCTTAGGCTTTTTCGGAATGATTAGCTTGTCATATTCCAGGAGCATTTAACTGCTATCTCAGTGACTGGACCAGTTCAGCAGGCTTGATTTCCAAATAAAGAGCTTTAAACTTCTATACACACACTCAATAATTTTCCATAATTAAGATATGTGTGTATTCTATCACTCCATGTGTCAGGGTGGAAACGTTTTGACCTCTGCTAGACTCTCGCTCCCCTCCATGGCCAGTCGGACATCCTTTCCAGAAATGACCAACGTCACCAACTACCTGTGAGTGTTAGCTAAAAGCTTAAATCGTTAGCAATAGTGGTTAGCCAGGTAAAATCACATCACAAGCCAGGTAAAACGTACTAATTCGTATTTACTGTAGCTGTGTGTTGAATGAGACAATAATATGCAAAAATTATTATTGCTGCCATTTGATAGGTGTATGTGTGCGTTAACAGGAGAGAAAATGGTAGTGGGGTGTGTCTGGATCTTCAGGTGATTGATACAATCCCTAGCGCAAAGGTGGAGGAGGAAACAGAAACACATCACGTCCTGGCTGGGAATCTTTACAAACCCAGAAGACGGGTATGTATGTGCACACACACACACACACACACACACACACACACACACACACACACACTTATTTCAGAAAACTGCTTTTTCAAGACATGCCAAGCTTGTGCTCTCTCTGACTGTTTGTGCAGCCTTTTGCTGCCATCTGTTGGTGTATCCTGAAACATTTTGATACCCTTTTGTACAGTTAACAGTTAATATTTAAAATATTTAGAAATATTTAGATTTAGATAACAAGGCATTACAATAGACATTAAATCTGGTAATATAAATATAAGTAGCCTATAAAAATGAAAAATGTATGTGTCGAGGTGTGTATAGTCACTTTTAGATGTCTCTGGATGTATACAAACTCTGTACTCCCTCTCTCTCTCTCTCTCTCTCTCTCTCTCTCTCTCTCTCTCTCTCTCTTTCTCTCCCTCTAGTACCAGTCTCACTACAGCCGTCACTTTATGAAGGCAGGCGATCAGGAAAGACAGGACCGAGAGGTGTTTCAAAGAAATATGCGCAACCGTCTGGAGTCCTTTAAATCCACTCAGTACAAACGACACAAGAAAGACCGCAGCCAGAAAAAGGCAAGTGCTCAGCATCACTTCAGCCATCTGCTTCTGCTCTAACTCTGCAGGGTCAAAGGCACAGGCGAAGGCTTCAGCCCTTTAATCATGCCTAGCGCAAGTGGTTAAAAAGAAAAAGATGTGTGTAAGTGTAGAAGGAAGACAGTGAGTAAATAGGCTCAGCTGGCAGGGAACATTTTGAGAATAATCAGATGTACATGGATCTTCATCAGTCTGTGTCATGGCACATCTGGTTGTAAAATAAGCATGAAAAGAATCCATAATCGATTTTATACCTTTACAATCAAACACACAGCTGGTTGAAGTGTGTGTAAATTAGAGTGTATCATTTAAACAGTCTAAAAAAGAGTTTAGTGGTTAGCACTGTGGTCTTACAGCAAGAAGGCCCGGGTTCGATTCCCGGGCAGGGGTGTTTCTGTGTGGAGTTTACATGTTCTCCCCGTGCTTGCGTGGATTTACTCCGGGTTCTCCGGTTTTCTCCCACAGTCCAAAAACATGTAGACTGATTGGTGATTCTAAATTGCCCATAGGAGTAAGTGTGTGAGTGTGTGTGGCCCTGTGATGGACTGGCGACCTGTCCAGGGTGTACCCCTTCTCCCTTTCACCCTGTCAGAGACAGCTGGGAGAGACTCCAGCAGATCACCTTGACCCTGAATTAGGGAATAAGCAGGTATAGAAGATGAATGAATAAATATTAGGTAGTCTAGAGAACTGGAACAGTGTAAGTAACAACAAAGTGGAGAAGTGGTGGCACAGTGGTAAAGGTGTTGAACTGCTGTATGGAAAATCCATAGTTACCACTGGTGGGCCCCTGAGCAAGGCCTTTAACCCCCTTAGTGGTATAAAAGAGATAAATGTAAGTCGCTCTGGATGAGGGCGTCTGCCAAATGCTGTGAATGTAAATGTAAATAACAACACTACGTAGCCTTATTTTAAGAACTTTTTTGTAACTTGCCAATATTCATCGAATCATTTATAAATCATACTTCCTTTACAAAAAAGCTATAAAATAAATCCTCATAACAGGTAAAAACCCACCATTTAAAAATGAATTATCTGTACATGCCTATATTACACTACACCATACCTGTATTTTTGATAATTTTATATTTAATTCACATGTATTTTATAAAGTATAATATGAAGTATAATTTTATATAATATTATATATATTATGTTCAGTTATTTGTCTGTTATCATATTTTTTTATAACAGCTTTTGAGGTTTTATATTAACAGGTTAAATCACTGTCGAAATTTGTAATAATAAGAAATTCTAGTTCATACGTGAAGAAATAAAAGTCAATCGTTATCGTTTTACTCTTTTTTTTCAGTTTTTTCTAGTAAATGTATTTCAATATTTAAAGCTTCATTAAATAATCTGTGTGGAATATATTAATTTCTCACTTTAATAAACCATCATTTGAAATCCCTTCTTACCTTTACAGCGCAAAGGTTCAGATGCAAAAGAGCAAGATAGCGCTGAAAAACCTAGGAGAAACGTCAGCTGGCAGGATAAAGGTAAAAGTCTTTTATACATGGTTTTATTCTTTAAGATCTAAAAAGGATGTCACAAGCGTGCCATGTGCAGCGGAGGATTTTCATCATTGCTGTTTTCACCAAGCAAATGGGTGGAATAAGCGTGTGGATGAGCATGAAGGTGTCATTATATCCCAAACACCGAAACACACAAGTATAAATTATGCAGGAAGTGGGCCT
This sequence comes from Bagarius yarrelli, assembly GCA_005784505.1. Classification (NCBI taxonomy): domain Eukaryota; kingdom Metazoa; phylum Chordata; class Actinopteri; order Siluriformes; family Sisoridae; genus Bagarius; species Bagarius yarrelli. Next base: position 1,464,784 of record VCAZ01000080.1, read on the forward strand.
TTGTGTGGGTAGGACTGGACAATATGATGAGATAATATATCATTTTACAGATAAACAGGATGTTTTGAACAAAAGTAAAGCAGTGGTTGTGGGACGTACTGAAGTACGAGTAGGAGGTGAAAAAAGTTAATTACAAGATGAATACAGTAGATTAGAATAACATATAATAACAAATTTTATTTCTTTAATTTCTTTTTTAACTATAAGGAACATAGCATATTACATTATGCTTTATTATATTATGTTATAAGGCAGCACGATGGCTTAGTGGTTAGCACTGTTGTCCCACAGCAAGAAGGTCCCAGGTTTGTGTCCCCTGCAGGGGTCTTTCTGTGTATAGTTTTGCATGTTCTCTCCGTACTTGCGTTTTACTCCAGGTACTCCTGTTTTCTCCCACAGTCCAAAAACATGTTTGTTCGGTTGATTGTTAATTCTAAATTGCCCATAGGGGTGAGTGTAAGTATGTGATTATTTGTCTGTATGTGGCCCTGCGATAGACTGGCAACCTGTCTAGGGTGACCCCTGCCTTTCGCCCAGTGACATCTGGGATAGACTCCAGCAGATCCCTATGACCCTGATTAGGAATAAGCGGGTATAGACAATGGATGGACGGTTAGATTATCTATGTTATGTTATGTTATGTTATGTTTATGTTCTTAGATTATTTTTAATAACATGCTGTTCTCGAGTGTGTATATTTTTATATTATTCACGTGTCCTCAAAATCTGTCATGATGTAATGTTTTTATAACTATCTCCTACAGAATATCTGTAAACTTTGTCTTATTCTGTGTATGTGTCCATCTGTAGACCCTGTAGTAGTGCCACTGGAGCCTGGGGAGGAGAAGGGTGAGCACTCAGAGCCAGAGAAGGATGAGGATGTTGGGATCACCTTTGTGGCCCAGAGGAGTTCAGAAACACCAAAGACACAGCCTAAATCAGGTAAAGAAGCAGAACCTCAAAATTCATAAGAAATAACAGCTGACAAAATATAAACAATAACGAAAGGTGAAACTGCTACCACACAAAGGCACTTTATTTTATTTTATAGATAGAATCAGTGTTTTAAACATTCATGAAATAAGTTGTTTTATTAATCTCACAAAGGTTATAACGATATATTTTATGATCAGATCTCTCTCTCTCTCTCACTCTCTTCTGTGATTTCTTTCACCCTTTCTATCCGTCCCTCCTACCAAAAGCTCACGAATGAGACTTTTTATAAATGTTAACAAATTTGTTAATTCTAAACTGTAACATTAAAACAAGCACATTGATACCGACGTATTGTATATGCAACAATCATCAAACTATTTTCCGGTTTGTAATGCACACGTTTACATTCTTAGCATTTGGTAGACACACTTATCCAGAGCGACTATTTTTTATACCATTTGAGCACGTGAGGGGTTAAGGACTTTGCTTAGGAGCCCACTGGTTGCAGATTAGTGGTTCTGGGAATTAAACCCATGTCCAACACCTTAACCATTAAACTACCACGTATGATAAGATTGGATTTAACCTTACTGTGATATAAAGAAAGATAATGTGAAATTGGAGCTTCAAGATTAAGACCACCAAAAGTGAAATTATGCAGACGATGTAAGGCAACAAATCCATTTTTTGGATTTCCAACATCATATGGCATCATACAGTTTATAGAACAGGGTTAAAAGACACAGCAGTAGTACAACTGTATTAAATGTCCGGTTATGGAATTTTTTTTTTTCTCTACAGACTCAGACTTTGTTCAGAGCCCATCTGTCGCTCCCCCATCTCCCACATGCGGAGAGAAAAACCTACCATGGAAGGAAGATGTGGACTCTTTGCCTCCATGCGTATCCAGTGAGACCACTAAAATCATCCCGGTAGACCTGCAGGAGGCCTGGAACCAGAGTATCTCCTCACTGGAGAGCTTGGCCTCTCCTCCGATCCTTCAGGAACCGCAGCAGCCTCCAATCAAAAGCCTCACCAGACTATCAGGCCAGTTCCCTTATCCTGGAGGCAAGGACGATGAGGATGAGAGCTCTTTCTCTCAGCAACAACAGGAAATGCAACCTTTTTTGATAAACAAGAGGCAGACATCCCATTCTCTCCCACCCTCTGCTGCACTGCCTTCTGGGAAGATCAGGAATCCGTGTGTTTATCTGAGAAGTCTGGTAACAACACCACCGTCAAACAGTGTACCACATAGCAGAAAACCAACGCAGCTGTAGTTCAGGAGGTTCGTTTTTAGCTGTCTTTATATATAAATGCTGTTTTTATGGCCTTCATTTATCCATGCTGCTGTCTGATACGATAGCCTCCTGCTGACTTTATTTTTTATGAATATACAATCCAGCTGTCTGAGTCATAAAGTCTGCATTAAGGTGAATAAAAGTTATGACTCCTCAGACTTAAAAAAAATAACTGGCGCACCTGCGCTCACACCGCCTATACAAACATCTTCCTCTGACATGGAAAATCTCTCCACTTTTTTGTTTTTCTCCTTTTTTTTTTTTTTCTTCAAATACATGTCAGGTTATAGAGCCTGGCGCTCTTGAGCGTGTCAGTCAGTCATGATTTCCATTTATAAGCCAACTTTAAACTAAATTAAAAAACTTAAAAAAACACCTGAAAACCTGAAAGAAATGTTCGATTGCCATTTGGCCACGCGGTAATTGTATAACTTTATTCTTCGAACTTCATCCGAAAGCAAAACAAAGGCAGGGGAATAACAGGGATTCAATCCGGCCAAACCTCATTGTTAAGAGCCCAAATTCCACTGTCTGAATGACTCTTGGCTGAAAAGAGCAGTTTATTCTTCCAGTTCTGCTTGGGGTGCGAAAGGAACCGGTGCTCTAAGTCACCACGCTCTTGAAGGGGGGGCACCAAGCCAGGCTACACGATGTAGAGCATGTATGAACTGGATATCCGTCATACTGCACGCTTATACGCACCATAGCTGCACCTGTACATCAAAAACAAAGCTGACAGATGAGCAGGATATGAATTTATACCCGGAGATGAGATAAAAGATCTGTGATTCTAATCACAGACTAGCTGTACTGTTTGCTGGGTAAAAGCCCTCATTATAGCACTCTCGATAAGCCTTCTGCCAGTTTAATTATACTCTGTAGATTTGATGTTTATTTTCCTCTTCGTACTTTTACTCATATAAAATTATTAAAGGCACAATAAACAGTCGGAAGGACCAACGCATCATATATAATGTACGTATGTTTATGTAACACAAAAAGTCTCTTCACATGCTGTTGTGTGTTTTGTCTGTAATTCAGGTACTGGATATCGACTAGTGGTGCAACGGATCACAAAACTCACGGTTTGGATCAACTGTTTTTAAGTCACGGATCGGATCATTTTTCGAATTGGCCATAAAGGGGAAAGACAAATATAATTTGCTTTGCATTTATTACAAGAAAACATGATTAAAATAAAAATAATTAAATAATAATAATTAAAATAATCAAATCAAATAAAAAATGATGACCAACCAGCAATGTTGACTCACAGCAAAAAGGTCCAGGGTTCAATTTCCAGGCAGGGGTATTTCTGTGTGAGGTTTGCATGTTCTACCCATGCTTGCGTGGGTTTACTCCGGGTTCTCCGGTTTCCTCCCACATTCCAAAAACATGTATGTTAGATTGATTGGTGATTCTAAATTGCCCATAGGGGTGAGTGTGAGTGTGTGTGTGGCACTTCAGGGTCTACCCCTTCTACCTTTCGCCCTTTTTGGCTGGGATAGACTCCAGCAGGTCCCCGTGACCCCGAATTAGGTAAGAAGCGGGTATAGAAGATGAATGAATGAATGAATGGAAATATTTTTACGACTCAGTCATTAAAGTGTAACTTGTGTAAAACAACCGGAGCCCTAAAAACGAACGTAAACTCAGTGTAGTTAAAAAAAACAATATCTGGCAGTGAAATTGTCTTTTATTCTGTATATTTTTATAAATTCGCAATTCAGTAAAAATGTATCCGCAGACCAGGTTGCAAGCCAAACCGTGGGTTGTGATCTGCACAGATTACAGATCAACTGCGATTCATTGCACCGCTAGAATCCACTGTGTAGGAATCACATATATAGTCGAAAATGTCTTATATGAGCATTTTATTGTAATGAATGTGACAGTATACAAATGCACATAAAAAGGAGTTTAATATATTTATTCATAAATATATATTTATTTAAAATAGTGGCAATTTGGACTGCCAAAGAGACCTGAGATTCACAGCACATTAAACCTCTGTGTTTCAGATATTACCCCTTTATGCTTTTGATTAACGTAGTATTATATGCAAAGCTTATGATTTGCACCTTAAGATCAAAAGCCATGTAAAACCCAGATCTGGTTACGTTTAAGCTGCTATCTCATCGTACCTTTATACTTCATTTTTTTCTATTCGGTTCTGTTCTCTAAACATGTCGTGCCTTTAGTAGGAGTCTGGATCGTGCTGTGTAAGAGGCCTTGATTTCTGTCGAGCCTCGCAAACATAGACAAGCATTTCGACGTTTTGCTGTCTCGCGGAACCTCTTTATGTTTGTTGGATAGGTGACATTACCACTTTGGATTTCTCTTTTCATGTAAACGTGACGTGCGCCTGTTTTTTTGCACTTTCGAGAATGTTTTCTTATCATCTGCGCATTAGGTGTCATGTTAAATTTAGACAAAGAGTCTATGTGCCAAATGTTAACCCTGGATGTCCAAGAGTGAAGCTAATAAAAGAGACATGCTTTCTTATAGTAATACTGGTGTCCTGTGTGTTTATTATTTACGTATTAACGTTTTTAGTCTTATTCACAAATAAGCAGAGCAACACACTTTTTTTTTTCAAAAATGTCTACTGTATGTTTTGTATCTGTTTATATTTTTTTAATCTCTTCCTCCTGACATCATTAAGTAGGGCTCAGCTGGTCTGTCCTGGACTTTAGAGGTCCAGGAGGCCCAGTGAGGGGAACTACAGAGAATAATGAAGTGATCGTTCCCCTTTAAACTCACCCAGTCCCAGTGGTGCAGGTAGGGCTTTCCTTTTCTGCCCCTCTAATGGAATTCATTGTATTTATGTGCTAATGTGTTATTTTGCTTCTTTTCAGGTCCTTAAAGTCTTCAGCAAGCGATGAGGTAACCGGTTTAAGGACAAATGTTAGATTTGCATGTCAAATCGCTGCAGTGGGAAATCCGGATTTTTTGGACAGTAGTTAGTATATATTGTTATATTTTATATATAAATATAAATTTGCATTTGTAGACCATCTTTGTTCCTGGCTGTAAAAAAGACCATATAAATGTTGGCTTGCTGCCT